>OU343218.1:144094221-144174557 GCA_910596185.1 Chrysanthemum makinoi
GGTAGGTTGTTGAGCTGTAGTGGTGAGGTGGAGGTGAAGAGGTGGAAAGCAAGTGGTTAAAAACCACTGGTATTGGTGTATACAGGGGTGGGAAGGATGAACAGTGAAGGCGGGATTGGGTTGTTTGACTGTTTGACCAGTTATTAATAACGGGGGTGTTGGGTTTGGGCTAAAGACTGGCCAGTGGCTGGGTTGGTGGATTTGATTTGGTTTGTTAACAATACAAGGGTCCGTTTGGTTGCTTAAACAAACACAAGGACCATATATGTAATATTCTGATTTTTGAAGGACTGAACTAGTAACTTTTCCAAAGCTAATCAAAGGGCCAAACCTGCCATATAATAATAACACAAGGACCAATGTTGATAAATTTAAAATTTAAAACTTTAAAAGGACCTTAATTGTCATTTTTTGATTTTGAGGACTAAAAGTAATTTCCCAAAAGTTTCATCATAGGACCATTTTTGTCATTTATTAATAGTACAAGGTTTATTTTTGACAATTTACCCTTTTTAAATTAACCAAGGACTATATTTGACATTTTCCAAACTTGAGGGACTAAAGTTGTAATTTTGCAAATTTTTAAACTTCAAAGGATAACTCTCACAAATCCTGTGAAATCCCAAGGACCTTTTATGACTTTACAAGTTTTAAATGACTAGGGACTAGATTTGACAATTTTTTGAAACTTGGGGGACTAAAACTGCCAATTATGCAAACTTGATATGTTTTTTCATCAGATTTTGTATTTGGTATTTAAAACACATAAAACACTTATTTATTATTTTGATGCATTTCTGAGTGTTTTCAGATGTTTTTGCAGTTTAAATGATACAAAAATGATGAGTATTTAGACACTCATCAATCCCTCACACTAAGATATTGCTAGTCCCTAGCAATGTTCTGAGAAAAATTAATGGATTTCATCTCTTTACCAAAAGCCATTACTTGAGTAAGCCAAATGTTTCAAGTTCAAGTAAGAACCTTGGTACAATTGATAACCAGTGATTTTGAGCAAAACCACCAGCTTTCAACGGTTTTGATTTGTCTTACCGAAGCCGTACCTTCTGGACTAGCCAACTCTTAGATAAATTATCAGAATTATCTTTGGTGAGCTGGAATGTAATACTATGGAAGTTTTCACGTTTCTTACCACGCTTCAAGCCAACTGACTTTTTTAGATAGTTGAGAACCATACAATTTTGGGCAAATTGCAAGCCATATAAAAGGATTTGAGAAATCTTTACCAAGAGCCGCTTGCTCCCGGATTAGCCAACTTTTGTCTATTAAACATGGCGGACTGATAATCAAGCTGAAAGTAAGTGTAAACACTTACCCAAAAAAAAATTTGGCCAAAACGGGGAATTAGGCGGATAAATATGATAAAATTCGTGAGAATTCCCCCCTACACTTAGAAATGAATATTGCCCTCAATATTCAAAGTACCGGTAGGCAAAGGAAACAGAGAAACGTAAAAGGAAATACTACTTTTTATTGAAAGATGATAGGTATATATAACATGGGGCATCACCCCCACACTTAGGTGGTAGAAAGGGGTAAGAAGACGTAAATATGGGTGAAACCATATGGTGTGTGCTACTGTTTTTTGATTACCGAAGTCGCTAGCTTGACTCGACCTCAATTCATTTGTTCATGGGGAAGCAAAGTGGAAGAAAACAATCTCCATCGGACTTTCATTCAAGATGTTTGGACAAACATTCAAGCACGAAAGTTCCACAACCGATGAGATATAGAGAGACGCACCGCTCGTGATGATAAATGAAAATGCCTGTCAAAAGATAGTATCCTCATTCCCAAGGAGAAAAAAGGAAAGAGCAACCATACCATTAGTGAAGAATGGAATAAATATGTGCATCACAATGCATGTCCATTCCTCATCAGAGAGAAGCAAATCACCATTTTTGACATTTTTAAGCTTAAATTTGAAGCTTTTACGGCGATTGGTAACAAAATTAAATGGGAGGGAGATTTGGAGACGATTCTTCAATCAACAGATTTTCAAGAAAAAGGATGTCTCCCTCCTCAATCAAAGTGTAAGTATTGTCCTCGCTGTCATCGCATCATCACTGAAAATCATCGACCTCCTTCCAAAGTTGTCATCTTCCCTATTCCAGTGGAGAGAAGGAATGGAAGAGTCGGAAATGGGATAAGAAATGAGTGGATGATCATTATATAGGAGATTTCTAGTTTCTCCAAGATCGGCTTCGAAATCAAAGAGATCATCGCCACTTTCCGGATGAAAGTGGGATGGGTGAGTGAGTTCATCGGTGAACTCCTCAAGAGGATCGACCGGGAGTGATGCTCAACATACTCGATGTCTCCATAAGATTTACAATCATCGCTAAAATCGGAGAAAATCTCAAAATGATCATTTGAACACTCAAGAGGGAAAGAAGAATCACACATAAGATCGAAATTCCCCTGGACTCTCTCGATTGGGACAAGGTCCTCAACACTAGACTTTATAAATTGCCCGATCCTTTCGAATAGTCAAGAAGCTATCATCCCCAGTGTTTAGAGTGAGTAGGTGATATATAAATGACCGAGGGAGTTGTAGACGGACTAGCATACATATGTTTTATACTTAACATTTGTTCTTCCGCTAGTAATTCCATCATAGTCTTTTCTCCCCGATTTTCCACTAAGGAATTTCAACCGATGAACTTGATGAATCTGCATATAATTCTTCTAATATCAAGGGTAACATCATCATCATCATCATCGTGAATGAAACGGAATCGAGATAGATTTAAATGCTTTTTGTATTCTAATTGATTCCCCAATAGTGTTTTCAATAAATCTGGAATCTAATTTAAAAATGCTTCTTCGCTAACAAAACTTCCATGGATTTTCATTTGGATTATCTTGGGAGGACATAGCCTACCTCCTTAAGTTCTTTTAATAACCCCAGTCTTCAGAGAAGGCCCCAATGTAGTTTCATGAGGAGTCGCTTGAATCATTTGGTATCGTGGAGGTTGGTCTTGATAACGTAAGAGTCGTAATTGTTACAAGGAAATGGATTCCCCGCTTGACAATCCGAAGCAGAGGACCTCCACAATACTCACAACAAGAAAACTGTAGCCGCGAAGTGGTATGTTGTAGTCATAATTGTTATCGTGAACCCGCCATAGACAAGCGTGTTTCCCGATTGACAATCGTAACCGAATGTGAACCACCACGCATTTCACAATGCGAAATCGCTGAGTCTCACGATGTGGTAGCCGATGGAATAAATCGCTTGTGTTATGGTAGGAATATGGATCTTGTTATGATAGTAACCCGTTTCCGATTCCACCATGCTACAATCAAGTATTGCCACCATTATAAGGACCACCACACCATTGACAACCAAGAGGGTGAGGATAAGACATAGAAAGAATCAAATGGTTCCAGAGGGTAAGAAATGAAGAATCAAAAGGGTGAGAGGGTAAAGAGGAATATTTTTGGTATTTTGAAAACATGATGATAAAACAAAGAATGAAAATATTTTTGGCGTTGCTAACACTTTTAGGAAAAGTGTTAATGAACTTTTTGAGATTTTCTCGATAACTTTACAAAAAACTTTTACAAATGATGGGTTATGTGCAAGAATGGGTCCAAAATGGCTTAACACACGCCTAAAGTCCTGCAAGAAGCGCAAAATTTGATGCGTGCCAAACAAATAAGCTAAATCACTCAAGCCGCCACTTGTGAATGGAGGACGTAAGAAGCTTAAACTGCTAAGCCGAATGCAATGAAGATCGAGAATATAGTGAATTCTCGTCGTTAAGTCCCGAGACTCAATGGTGTGTAAACACTTGATCAGACGATAGAATGATCACTAAGGATAGTGATCAGTAAAGGCTTTGGATGGATAATTACACTACTGAAAAAGTTTATAAATAACAGCGACTTAAATGCAAATTAAGAAATTTAAAAAGATAAAATATATTAAATAAACGCTATCACTATTTTTACAATGATGAACGTTTAAAACCTAAAACAAAATAACTTAAATAAACTATTTTAATTAAAACGTAAACCTAAATAAACATAAAACGTAACCTAAAATGAAAAACGCAGCTACGCAAAAATAACTGAAAGCAAGCAAAAACGTAAAATTATTAGAAATGGCCTACGAGTGTAAAACTAATTTTCTTACGCACTATATGACAAAAGAAAATTTTAGAAAAATATTTATTTTTTAGACTTTTATATTTTTATTATGAATTAAATAAGATTTTACACTAATTAAATGTTTAAAAATACTAAAACTAATTGGAAAAATCAAACTTTTATAAAATACTTAATACTAATACTGATTTATGAAAAATACAAAACTGGAAAAGCTACTTTGAATAAGCTACAAATAAGCTAAGTAGACGTATAAGCTAAAATGGACAAAGTGTGGTTAAGTATTTGATTTTGCAAACCATGACAAGAAAGACCAGGCATGCAAGCTTATCCGTGTACACACACTAACATCCTCTTGAGGTGGGAGGTCTCGTGTTCTCAGCCTCCCCACCTTTTGCAAAAACATTTTTTTTTTTGGATTTTTATTTTACAAACTTATTAAGTACATTAAGATAAGCATTTTTTACAACTATGACTTTTTCTAAAACTACAAATAGTCTGAGATTAAGCTAATGTTTTTACCACGGGACTAGAAATAAGGAATAAACACAAGTGATTAGTCAAATGACTATTAAGCTACTTGATAAACTAATGTAAACCCAAAAATAAGCTAAAAGAATAATGATGAGCTAATATGACAACTGGAAAAAGTAAATAACTTAAAATTAAGCACTAAATAAGTCGGAAATTAGATAAGCACTTATGCTAATCTTTTACCAACAGACTGTGGATTCTTCTAAACTACTTTAAGCTTATCAAATAAGCTTACAAGCTCAAAATAAGAACTAAAGTGCAAGACTGGCTTGTGGGCTATCAAAAGAACAAAACTCATGTAAGAAGTTGATTAAGAGCTTATAACAAGCTTGAGAAAAGCTCAGTAATTCATCAGAGATATTTATGTAAAATAGAAATGGGACGACAAACAGGCCACTAGCAGCCCTAGTAAATAAGCTACTAATTGAAAAGTTAAACTTGGGACTTCAAGATGACTAGGTAAGCTTCCCAAATAACTAAATTTTACAGGTTATGGTTATCTTATGAGCTTTTTAGAAGCTTATGAACATGGTCCCAAATCGCGCACTGGGCACAATTTGAAAAGGGGACTTGAAAGGAAGCTGAGAATAAGCTATCTATAAGCTAATTTTATGAAAGCAAGTATTTTTATATTTTTTTTAGCAACTAAATATTATTTTTCCCAAAAGGAATTGAGCTAATTCTAAGTATTAAATACACAGTAAAAATATTAATTTTATTCAAAACCGCTATATAAGGAAATTTTGACTTTCTAAGTTATACTAAAAGGTTGACTTTTATGAGTTTTGATTCGAATCTAATTACTAATTATGATGTATTAAGATGAAGTAAGACTAGACTAAGCTAAGTTAATAAGTTTTAAGCTAATATTATGAATTTCTAACTTTAAGTCCTAACAGTTAACCATTTAAGTGATATTAGAAGTGATTTTGACTATTACTAAAATAGAGCTGACTTTTAATTGAACTGCTGAGTATTTAGACACTAGTGAGACACAAACAACCAAGAACATCTGTCTTGAATAAACTTTAGTATAGTTAAACAAGTGAAACCAAACAACCTTTAACTAAACTGTTTTCAACCTTTTCAAAAGATTTCCGTGTTTAGACCATGAGATTGATTACAGACCTAATATTATCTTATATTAAAGCTAAATAAGCATTTAAACAATAATACTAACAACATAAACAAAGGAAGTACTAAAATTGATCAAAAGGCTTACAAATTGAGTCAAAGCACAAACCGAGAATCAAGAGCCGATAACACAACCTATAGCTTCCCAAGAAGCTTCTAAACCGAGGCAATCCAATATCTACCCCTGCCCATCTTCTTGATGACCTTCTCACATTTTTTTTTTACTTTTTTTTTGTATTTTTTTTTTTTTCTTTTTGATACTAGATTGATTTTAAAGATAACTAAAAGCTTGAATAAGTTGAGGAGCTTATATTAGCCTATGAGTTCACAGCAACAACTAACAACAACATTAGAATAACATGAGATTTTTGAACAAAAGTGAGATTTTGCACAAATCGAAAACTTGCATTAAAACCTAAATTGATTATCACAAAAGCTTTATTGTACACTAAGAATGATTCAAACAGTACTTGAAAGATAAGAAATAATCGGAAATTAAATTTAAGCTAAACGACTTGTCCTAACTAAATTACACTACTTTTAACTACTACTCCTCATATCTGCTTCTTTCCTTTTTATAATGACTCTTTGAAGTCTTTTGCGCTTTTGAGACTTTCCCACTTCACTTGAACCGTTGGATTGGTCAATTTAATCTCCCTTAAAACCAATTTTGCGCCAAAGTCCTTGGGTTAACTTAAACTGATATTTTATAATTAGGAACTTTGGATGGTAGGTGATGCTTAGGGACAGTGTGAAAGATATTTATGCAAGTTGGTAGAGTTTGGAAGAAAAGGGAAGGTGAGGTTTTGAGGTAAAGTAGTGGAAATTATTTAATGCGCAGGTGGTGTAAGGAGGAGTGGATAGTAGGTGAGTGAGGTGGTGAGTGGTGGGAAGCGGGTGAAAGTTAAAACCACCGGTATTGGTGTATGGGTGGGAAGGATGGAACAAAGAAGGGATTTGGGTTGTTGATTGTACCGCTATTACCAACGGGGGTTGGGTTTAAGTAAAAGACCGCCGGTTGGTGGATTTGGATTTGGTTTGTTAACAATACAAGGTCCGCAGTTAAGCAATAAACACAAGGACCATATATGTAATATTCGATTTTTGAAGGATGAACTAGTAACTTTTCCAAAGAATCAAAAGGCCAAACCTGCCATATAATAATAACACAAGGACCAATGTTGATAAATTAACAAAAACTTTAAAAGGACCTTAATCATTTTTGGATTTTGAGGGACTAAAAGTGTAATTTCCCAAAAGTTTATCATAAGGACCATTTTTGTCATTTATTAATAGTACAAGGTTTATTTTTGATAAATTTCACTTTTTAAATTAACCAAGGACTATATTTGACATTTTCCAAACTTGAGGGACTAAAGTTGTAATTTTGCAAATTTTTAAACTTCAAAGGATAATTTCTCACAACTTGTGAATCCCAAGGACCTTTTATGACTTTTTACAAGTTTTGGAATGACTAGGGACTAGATTTGACAATTTTTGAAACTTGGGGGACTAAAACTGCCAATTATGCAAACTTGATACGTTTTTCATCAGATTTTGGTATTTTTGCATTTAAAACACATAAAACACTTATTTGTGATATTTTTATTATTTTGATGCATTTCTGAGTGTTTTCAGATGTTTTTGCAGTTTAAATGGTACAAAAATGATGAGTATTTAGACACTCATCAGCGTCACAACTCTCAAGTGACGTCGTCCCATCAATGACTTGGCCCAGACGAAACCCTAATGACTACACCGACGGCGTCCCATGCAAAGGTGATGCCATACCGATTGTAAATCTATATATAGAATTGATTTTTCAGATTTTGAGAAGGTAGATTTTTGGAGAGCAACCCTAACTCCGCTTGTAGTCCGACTTGGATGTAGATTCTAGGGTCCCATACCCTATTTTACACATCTAGATAAGTTTGTTAATCCAATTTATCATTATGTCTACCCCATATTCGATTGATTGTGTGTATGCTTGCTTGTCTATCATCTCTAGCTAAATTACTTGTGTGTTTGCTTAGATCTATGAAACTTAGTTATTGATTGTTGTTAGGTTGTTTCTTATCTTAATTGAAATTGGCTTAGGAGTGCAACTAGGCTTTCGTTGTGTTTAATGCTTTAGTATGCTTTATGATGATATGGTTCATGGATGAAATAGCTTAGGCTTTCCGATTCCATGAGTCATATACGAGAGATAACCTCTGTAGGATCTTACATGTATTGTGATATGATGATTCGGGTGGCCTTGGATGGTGATGATACAAGAAAGCCATGGTTTTAGAGAGATGAAGAGAGGAGAGGGTGGTTCTAGAGAGATAAACAAAAAGAGAAGGTTAGATTAAAAATGAGCACCACCTTCCAAGGATGGAAGGGGTATTTATAGTTACAAAGAATACGCCCTCCTCGGCCGGATCGGATCAGCATATGGGTAAAGACCCGCCCTTCACTCGTGGTGTTGCACTAAGCTAAAACTAAACTAATAAACACGTAAATAACGATATGTCTACGAGCTAACTTATGCTAGATAATAGTTGGAGTGACCGACTCTTCACTATGGATTTTATGAATCCTAACAATCTCCCCCTAAGGGAGGTCACCCCATGATTTACATATCGAATCCTAGCATTCTATTTTGTCTTCTGCTCGAATCGTAGACTTTAATTCTTCACTCCAATCTTTGTGCATTAGCAGTGACTCTTCATAGTCCGTGATAGTTTTGTACTTTTAGTGGAGGTCTTGAACCCGATCCACATCTTGATGATCTTTGAGCTTCATCGAGATCATCACCACAAGAAATCGGATCACCCTTTATTGTGTTGCCATCATGTGATGTTGAGACTTTTGGACCGACATGCTCACACTTCGATCATGACATCTTTTCATCGAGTAGCGGAAGCCTTTATGGTTCATGATATTTGCACCTATCGCGAGCTGTTATGTAGATTAGCACTTGTCATGATTTCTTTAATTAAGTGTGGATGCTGTGAGCATGCGGCTTTGGATTGAATCCTCAATTCGACGGCTACAACCATCGGGTGTCTCAAGATAAAAGCAAGTATAAAGCGCACAAAAGTGTCTTTGATCACTTGTTGAATTGAGGTGCATGGCCCACGGTTCGCTGATCAAGATAAGTAATCGCCGTGGCCGTATAATCGCAGAATCTCCTTGACAGGTTTTCGCAGTTTAGCCGTTCTCAAACCGAACGTCTCAAAGAAGACAACACGGAGTGAGTGAACCGGAAATTGAGCTTCACCGATTGATGAAAATGATTTGAAAACAATCGGTATTTAATATAAAGGGTTTTGTGCAATACAGAAGGTTTTATGGAAAATCAATTATCAATCATAAATACCTTTTTAATTTTGAAAACATAATACACGTACGGCGTATAAAAGAAAAGTATTTTTGAGCACAACGACCGGTTTTTCAAAGGTATCCGTCAATTCATTTCCTGGACCAAGTTTGATTCAAGAATGAATGCCTTTATCTTCTATCCAGTTGTCACAAGCTTGATATTTTGCAAGATCTCACATGTCACCCACTAAGAGCTTGTTTGATGTTGGCTCTAGAAGGATTTCTATCTTCATCGTGAATATTTAACATATCACTCGGATGTTCTGGCAATACCACAAGGATAATGCGTAGGACTCTTAATATATTCTCACTTTCCACATTGTGTGAAACAGCAAGTCTTCATTAATTCGGTCCTAATGAGATATAGTGAATGATCTCTTGGCTCTAGACTCAATTGTGCACATTTGGTTTCCTATATCGGAGACTAGGGAGAGGTCTCCTTCTTCAATATCAACAATCTCTAAGAGAGAGTCGATAGATTATGTTGGTTCCCGTGAGAATGAAACAAGCCCTTTTAAGAGGAACTTGAGTAGCTTGGGAAGATTAGTGCAGTGCGTCATCGGGTCCATGACGCCTTGTCTTCAATACCGGCGTTACCTTAGTAACCACAAGTAGCATATGTATTGAACCCGGTTTCTGCCCTAAGGTTGAATTGTTGGAGGGCTATTTCTTTTCACTCTTTTTCACATTCAATTCATTCTTCATCCCCTTCGCTTAATGGAGACTTCATTACTAGAACCTTGTTGGGTTTATTCCAAAGACTAGCTCTATCTCAGTCCGACTCTTCCCATTTCTCACTTTTCTCCTTTTCTCAATATACCTAAGGACTCTATACTATCTAGTGGATTGTCCTCGGTAGATCCCTCCTACCGGGCGGGATCGTGGGAACAAATACCTAACCTTATCATCCTTATAACTCCATGCATAAAGTAAATTGGTCGGTCTTTTGGTATTGTTCTTCCTTCTTGAAACCAATTGAAAAATCATTTGGAAAATCAATCAAGGTACTTGCGATACGAGATCAAAGCATTTTGTACCTTAACTGCTTTTATCTTTTAGAAATGCTCCCTCAACATATGCATATGATTTGAAATTGTTTGCACATGGAGGCAAGAGTTCTTTGAAATATATTCTGATCACAATTTTCATAGAAAAGCCATTTGATTTTCTTGGTAAATTCTCCCCACAATATGTGTAGGATATTTTAAAACATTTTATCACATAGAGAAAGAGTTCTTATAAGTAATTTCTTCACGATCACACATGCCATAGAGAAAACCATTTGCTCCCCCTCAATATGTGCCTCAAAATTTGAAAGAGTTTAGCACATATTAGAGAGAACTTGCAATTTGAATCAAAACGATCACCTTTTATCAAATTCCATTATTAAATCACAAATTCTCCCCCGATCAAAAATATCAAACCCTTTGAGATTTTGGATCCCAAGTGATTTAATAAGGTTTATAAAATATGGGAAACTTGTGGCTTGGTTTAGTTTTGAAAAATGACAGATAGGGAACAGATTTAGACTTTAAAGATTGTTAGTGTCAGGTATGATTATTTTAAGAGGTCTTTTAGGTAAAATAAAACATTTTCACAATCAAACAAGAATGAAAAATTTCATTGTGAAAGACCTTTAACCTTTGAAGAAAATCATACCATGACATAACATTAAATCTTTAGTTCACCACTTTTTGTTGTACAAAACGGACTTGATATGAAGAAATATCGTTTGAAAAAAATTTATATAATATCACTCTCCCCCTCAATCGATGACCGTAGTCGATGATTGAGTGACTTAAGTTTAAAAAAATAAAGTCCGGTGATTTTCAAAATTTAGTCCAGTTTATTTTCAAAACCAATATTTTTCCATTTTTCAAAACAATATTATTCAAAGTTTTAGAAAATGGTATCCCCGCACAAAGATAATGTTAGGTGGTTGAGAAGCTTTTTGTTGTTGTTGCCGAGGGTCGAAGAAAACCGTCTCACGATGCAAGAGACTTTACGTTGCATTTTAATGCCAACCGAGGTCAAATTAAGCCGTTTCAATCACTTAGAAGAAAACCATCTGGCTGATGCAAGAGACCTCTTACGCTGCATTTATGCCAACTCTACATGGAGGTCCAATTAAGTCTCCATTTCTTCTAACCAAGAAGAAATAGTTACCATTTCTTTGGTATCCAATCATCTTCATTTGTGGGATCCGGATCGGAACATTCAGATATCCATGATATCCTGATACGTTAGTGAACATACATATGATATATGGTGGTCGACATCACCCAACAACAATCGACTAATAAAAGTCAATCCAACATATCAATCATATCATAAAAGGTATGGGAACAATGTGATTATCAAACTCTAATCATCTAATCCTAACAATCATATCCTGGGCACCTAGTCCTTCAACGTAGGTTAACATGTTTTACATTTAAGTATATAGGATAATTAGATAAGTCCGTTAGAAGATATAAATTTAAAAACATTCTCCCCCTCAATCAATGACTCGTTTTCTGAAAAGTTTAAAAGCGCTAAAGTCATTGATTGAGTTTTCAAATTTTACTTAAAAACTCGATTCTCAAAGATTTTCAAAACACATTTTCCACCATTTTGACAAACAACAAATATTTTTCTGAAGAATTTTTAGAAAGAAAAACATTTGTGTAGGAACAGCAGTCATTCGACATACTTTCCTCATTTTGATTTTAGGATAAGTGCACGAAATATTTGAAAATTGGTTTAGCGCAGCACTTTCCTTTCTTGAAGAAGCGGTTGCTATCTCAAAAATAGCAAACCATAGTTTTAGTGCGGTTAGGGTCTGAAATAAGCGCAAGCCATATTTTGAGACATGTTTTGGAAAAGAATATTTACACCTCCTGGTCGAACTTCATCTATGGTCCCGTGCCATTGTTGAATGACATTTCTAAGACCGTAGATGTTATCGATACCAAAAGACATGTCTTTAGAAAACATATTTTTGGTCTTTTTCAAATTTTCTGATTTTTATGGGTTTTTGTTGGTTTTATATTTTTGTATTTTGGTTTTGCTGGTTTTATATTTTTGTATTTTGTTTTTCTGATAAATATATACCAAGATAGAGTAGATGATATAGTTTAAGAAGGAAGATGATACGAGTACCGAGATAAGGATATCGAAAGCAAGACGTAGAAGATAGAAGTCATCAAAACTACCACCAAAGCTTCGAGGCTCCCGAAGAGAAGAGAACATGAGCCTTTGAGAAAGAGAGACTTTGGCACCTTTTCCCCAAACCGAAAATCCATTAGATGAGCAGATGCATTCTATTTCAAGCTTTCTTAGCCGTGCACATAGAGTACACCATTATTATAAATCCCGCTGCTCCTTTTAAGAACGATAATCGAGATTCGCCATTCGGTGTTATATCATCAACAAGAACAGCAACGAATCATCCCACTCTATAAATTTCTTCTCATATTCCATAACCACTGAAGTCTGAAGCAATCTATTCCAAAGGTGTCAAAAGAACAATTCCCCCAAGTAGATGAATTGATGCAGTCAGTCTCTTAGACTAAAGCTCACGAACCCGATACATCGATACCCAAAGACAGAGAAACTTATAACATCGAAGTAGCATTAAGTCCGATAGCCAAAGAGTAACCCTGATGAATACTTTTCTCCCCATGATAGTGTATGAAGCTCAAGAACCCGGCACCAATGCCCAAAGAAAGAATAACCGATAACATCAAGAGGCATGTGAATCACGATTATCTCTGCGGATGACAATCTCTGCGATGTCAACTCCGAATAAGTGATTATATCTCAATCACTGATTATATCTCCGCGGATGACAACTCGGAATAAGTGATTATATCTCAATCACCGATTAAGCCCTCAAGTGAAACAGCTTGAGCATCCCCAATGTACACAATCTCTCCCCGATGGTTGGGATAACATCGAAATCATCACATACTTGTGTACCTCTTTTATCTCTAAACTTTCTCTTACATCACTTCCACGTGAAGTTGGAATAAGAACACCGAAGCCACTAGATACACCGAAGCTCTTCGGTCATGACATTTGTCTTCCCGGGATAACTTCAATCACTTAAAAGTATTAAGTTCATCATGTGTACTCGTTATGCTTTTATATGTAAGTCTCCTTCCCCTTGTCGGTTTTGACACTTGTAAATCTTTTGAGAAGACCGCGAAGTCTTTGTGAGAATCAACTTGTTGAATAATGTGAGCAAGTCTAATTAGGGATTAAATCCGACTTATCACTCTCCCTCAATTAGTGCTCTCCCTAAACCGACAACTGCTTTGATAAATTTTCTTCAAGATTGTCCGCTAGGAATAGAAAGTTAACATCTTCTCAATAATGCATTCCGTTAACTTATATATAGCAAATCCCCTTAACTCAAATCCCTCCCAATCAAACAAGAACATAAAGATGTTCATCAAGAAAATCCGCCTCAGAATCGAAGCACTTTGTCATAAATCTCATTAGTTCGTGAGAAGATGTCAACCAACGGCTCTTAGAAGAAACTCCATGTGAAGATGACCTGATAAGAAGAAGCTCGGTTCTTACATGAGTTTGGAGCCGTATGACCATATATCTCAGTAACAACCAACCAACGCTGATTCATACTTTTCTCCCCTCAAGAATTGCATACGCAGCTGTTATTTGATTAAACAAGTGAACTCATCCATGTGTAGTCTATTTCACTTCTCCCCGCCAAAAAATGCATATGATATGATGTCGCCATCGCCATTTTAATTGAGCTAGTGAAAAATAAAACCATCAACGGTAGTAGATCACCATTGAGAAAAAACATGAGAAGAAGATCCACTTGATGATCGAGCGCCATGGAAAAAGCATGAAGCATGTTGGTGAGAATGGTCATAATAAGAAGATTTCTCTTCTTCCGAAGATAATGTGCATCAAGCGCATACACATTTCTTTTTGAATGAGGCTTGAATGTTGTGTTCAAAAGTCCATCTCCTCTTTTCAACTCTCTTGGCAAACTTGTCATCAATCCATTATCATTCAGTAGGCTCTTTGTCGTGACAGCTGATGGAGAAAACCCAATATGATGAATTTGACCCTGAAGTAGAATAACCCGAACTCGTGACTTAAACTTGCACATATGTAACAAAGAGCGGTGCCGAGAGTTCATCCTCCATTGAATCTCTAAGTACTCTATACTTTTCAACCAGCCAACCATCAAGTATACGACGTACATCACCTCTTGAAAATCTACAATTGAATGTGACACTGAGCACTAAAACGTAACTCCTTAAAGTGATAGTTATTTTGTGGTGGTAAGAGCCCAATTCCCCCAAGTGGTAAAAGAAAAGGAAAAGTCACACAAAAATAACTAGATTTCCAAGTCTTCGTTTTTTAAAAAGCTCGAACAAGGATCTCGAAGAATCTTCATCCAACCATCCCCGATACCTTCAGATACTAAGTACACTTACCCGTGTCATTTCACTTCAACCTCAAATAGATAATACTGAATTAACGCCGTTGTCACACCATCTGGTTAAAAGCTCAAATCTAGCCTCCTTTGACGTTTTAAGTGAACTACGATAATGGTTTTCATCCCGACCATGGTTAGAAGCACATAACCCCGTAAAACTTTGAAATAACCAAACTGCCATGACGACAATCCAAACACACATCCAATTCATGAAGTATACCCTTTTATCCCTTCTTCGAAGTAGAAACCGTAGTACCAAAGATCGATAAGATCCGAAATACACCTTCCTTTTCCGGGATGGTCCATCAATACGGGATTGTACAGCTTCTATGGTTTAAACCGAGAAATAGTTTCTTTCGCGGGATTTTACAAAACCAAGAATAAACCGCAAGATAGATCTAGAAATGTTCATTACTTTTACCAGGATGTTTCCAATGTTACGGGATTTTACAAGTCTATGATTTAAACCGAGAAATAATTTCTTTCGTGGGATTTTACAAAATCAAGACAAAACCGTAAACAATGTCAACTTGAATGTGTTAAGACAACTTTGGTTTCGGTGAATATCTGTTTTAGGGGAACATGCAGCGGTTTATCAACAAATTCTTTACCCATATGTAGACAACTTCACAAACCATACTAAGTCAAGTAGTATATACTACTTTCCACGGAGGTTGACCGTAACACAAAGTACACGTTTCTCCCCCATGATGGTTTCGAACTTTCGGAAGCATCATAACGTGTACTAACTATTTGCAACAAGTTCTTGTCATAAGCAAACATCTTAAAAAAAATCATGACTGACGCTGACGATTCTTATAAAGATTTTGCTTAGACTTTGAAGTATCATTGACATTTTGTGGCGTCGAATATCTCATGGGAATTGCAGAAAACGAACCTCCTTAGATTCATCGGCTAATAGTAATGACCACATATGGAGAAAACCCGATACGACTAACTTGAAAAGGAAGTAAACATCCCAACTTTGTGACTTACTGCTTGTTCTAAAGTTTTGAACAATCCACAATGCCGTGTGACACTAAGTACAAAAACTTCCATAAGTAATAGTTATGCTCCAACAAGTTATCCTGAGACATGCAACCAACCAACCAACGTCTCAACGATAAAGAAGTACACCCGTGTAACGTCACTTCAATTCCTCGTAAGTAATACCGTACAAAAACCCTGTAGTCATTCTTTTTCCATTATAAATTCAAGCCGTGAATTTGTATCCTTCCGTGAAAATTTATCATACCAAAAATACCACTCTTTTGATTTATAACGTTGCAGCCCGAGACAAGACTGAACAAATCAAATTCAACATTTGATAACTAGTCTCAGCCCAAATGAATATATGCTAAGTCCAACAATAAGCACACGGATCCAATCCACTCAATTTGATAACTCATTGCAGCCCAAGATAAAATCCATATCAAAACACGATCCAATCCAGAAATGCATAATCGGTTATAAAAGTAACTCATAACCCTAAACACTCTTAAGTCACACTAACCCTAACCACATCTCTCATAAAATACGCCCCCATCTCATCTTATTACCACATCTCACCCAAATCAGATCTGGGAAAAAAAACGAATCTCAAACTCAACTCTCATCTAATCAGATTCAAATGCTTCTCATCTTATATCTCCCACAAGTATAATTCACAAGAATCATCTTATGATTCATTCAAGATAAACCGAACACAATACCACATTCAAGTACCACAAGCACTACCATTACTTGTACCTGCTTCGAAGAACACAAGAGTAATACACATGTCTTCAAGATCTTTTGATGGTCTCGGGTGGTTTTTGTTACTTGTTTTTGTTGTTTGTGATTAACGAACGAAAGAAAAAAAGGGATTAACATAATTGTTATTTCTTTTATTCTTGTATGTTCGAATATAAAATGAAGTGACACTGAGATAAAGTTGATCGATGATGATTGTTAAACTTTCGTTTTATAGACCTTTCAAGAGTCATGATATGTCTTTGAATATATTGAAAGTAACAACTGAGATCAATTAGTAATTTCGTTTTGAGTCTTGGTAGATTGTTGAGAGTTGATGGAGTGATGTGAGGGTATGGGTTGAGTCATGATGTAGGAGTTGGTTTTGTAATTGGTTGTCTCGGACTTATGATGGGTGGTAATCTGAGGTCGATGAGTTAGTGTAGTATATGTTATGGTCGATTGTGTTCGAGGTCTTTGAATAGTCTAGTCTACGCATAAGGTCTTCCTTGCTACAACAAAAGTATACACGTAACTTTGACCCCGAAACCTTATGCGTAAACTGGTCTAAAAGCTTATGCGTAATGTCATGGTCTTAGGCGTAAACTAGGTCTTACGCATAAAGCATACGCGTAAAACTTATGCGTAAGACCTTATGCGTAAGGCTTACGCGTAAAGCTTACGCTTAACATTTCCTTACTCATAACTTCACATCTATGCGTAAATAACACTGTAGATGGCTCCTTAGGCGTAAGAATAGGGTTTTGACCCTCGTTGACTTTTTCCGATGAGTTTTCCGACCACTTTTTCCGTTCATCTTCATAAAAACCAAGAAAAACAGCATAAAGATTGCTTCCTTTTTTACCCGTTTTTATCATAAAACATCATACCAAAAGATGTAACCAGAAAAACAAAGATAAAAATGCTTTCTTGTTGACCCGTTTTGACCATATTTGACCACAAGAATCCGACCAAAACACCACATAACCATTCACGGAATGGTACAAAACATCACAAAAAATGTTATGGACATATAAATGACACAAAACCAGATGTATGACACTGAATAGACATGTGACTTTTGACCAAAAAGGAGGATACAAAAACTTGTTAAAAAACTGTTTTCCACAATAATAATCGGAAAAAATATTCCGACCCACAAAATAAGCACAAAAAAAATTAAAAACATATAACAAAACCACAAGAAATCAACACAACACAATAAACCTTGGCTCTGGTACCATTTGTAGGATCATACATGTATTGTGTTATGATGATTCGGGTGGCCTTGGATGGTGATGATACAAGAAAGCCATGGTTTTAGAGAGATGAAGAGAGGAGAGGGTGGTTCTAGAGAGATAAACAAAAAGAGAAGGTTAGATTAAAAATGAAGCACCACCCCTTCCAAGGATGGAAGGGGTATTTATAGTTACAGCAAATACGTCCTCCTGTCGGATTGTGGATCAGGCATACAGTGGGTAAAGACCCGTCCTTCCTCCACGGTGTTGCACTAAGCTAAAACTAAACTAATAAACACGTAAATAACGATATGTCTACGAGCTAACTTATGCTAGATAATAGTTGGAGTGACCGACTCTTCACTATGGATTTTCTGAATCCTAACAACCTCATAGAACTAGGGAAATAGCACGCCCAACGACTTTTAGGAATACAAAGCGTTAAGATAAAGGACGTGACAACTCAACCAACCAATAACAGATAACTAGGGAGTAATAGCATCTAAGTGAACACATCTTTAACATCATACGAGCACACCTCAATTAGATATAGCTATCCATAGTAATTAGATAATTAGTTAAAGTAGAGTAATCGGTAGAAGTACCACCCCCGACCAATTGCCCCCGAGATATTTACCTTAGCTTTCTAAAAAACCATAAAAAAAAATCATCCTCAACCCCACCTTCTCGTCATATATTTCTTACTAGCATTCATATTCCTCTAGAGAATGATATCAATCCCCGAGGCTTACCCCATACTACACTACAACGATTAGGTTCACTGCCTAGGAGGTTGAAAAACTTGCTCGTAGAAAAGGAAGTTTCCTTGACCCTGAACTCGCCTTCCACGCGCATCAAGTTTTTGGCGCCGCTGCCGGGGAATAGAATAGCTAGTTAGATTTCTATCTTGTTTAGGTTCACTCGCTTGATTACTATCAAGTGATATTTTTCTTCTTTTTCATTAGCTTCCTTGTAGTCTACCCCCCTTCTTTGTGTTTGTGTTCGTGAAACCCTTTTCATTTGTCGCTATGGCAAGTGAAGTTGCATTTGAATCATTAACAAATGAGGAACAATTGTATTTCACAGATTGGATTGCTTTTTATTGTTCTAATGAATTTGTGAGTGATCTTAGAGATATCCAAGAGGAGATAGGTGTAAAGTTAGATGGATTTGATGAATTTTTTGCATGTGTGGCTTCTATTCAAAAATCATTGTTAAGATCAACTCTTTTTAGTGCGACCATTTGGAAAATTTTTGAGAAAAGCTTCCTAAGCGTAACACATAGTTTGAATGAAATCATAGGCTTTTCTACATCACAACTTGAGGAAACAGATAAGGAGGATTTATCCAACCTTAGGCACCATGAACAAAAAGACCTAGATTTTAAGAACATGGAACCTAAATCCAAACAAGATTGTAAGATGGTTAGAGTGGAACTACCTAGTTTCATCCGTGGGATAGATTTCACCAAAACATATGACACGCATGAAGAGTCCTTTAAGCAAATAGAACATAGTAATCAAGTTTTTGAGAACGATTCTTATGAATCAGACCAAGAATATGAAATGGCTAAAGAAGGATTTGAGATACTTAGGAGTGTATTTGGGTTAGATCATCCTAAAACACATGATGAAAATATAGGAGATCTAGATATAATGGAGAATGAGGTGGAAACTCCAAGCCCACAAGCCCCACCATCACTTGAGGAACACACACCGCCTATAACCTACCCAGAAGAAGTAGAAGAGACTATAGGAACCCCGATTGATATAGAACCTTTGGACCAAACACCACTAGAGAATGTAGGTTTAGATGCTTGTTTTCATGACCTCTCTCTTAGTTCTAAGGAAGTTCCTAGTTTTGATGAACCGGAGCCTCAACCAAAACCCTTGCCCAATTTTCCGTCTTTAGATGTGAATCTAGGAATTGAATTAGGCCCCAATCCACCAATCAAAAAAAATAGTCCGGGTAGTTGCATGATAAAGGTAGTAGACTCTAGGCCATGTAGAGTGGAAGCTAATATAGGAGTAACCCATGACCTTACACACTTACATCACCCATTCATGGTTGATAACAAGAAACATTGTGGGTTTAAACCGGGTTTATTAGGTCAAGATGGATCCTTAACTAAGAATCTCTTGAAGTTGATAGAAGATGATCCCTTTCTAGGAGGAAGACTTGATTCACCCGCTACACCAATAGAATTGGGTAAGGTTAGTATGATAGGAGCACACTCTTTTAGGCATATAAATTACCCATCACCCTCCCATCACATGGCCATTTCCACCCTAAGGGTGTGTATCGCTACTATCACCCGCACTTAACCTTAAGTGTAGGGAAAACCCCCTTATACCCGTTAAATAAGGGTGGAGTCAAGCTCGTGACTCGAACAAAAACAAGCGCTTCTTGGGAGGCAACCCATGTTTATTTGTTTGAATGTTTGTTTTTAATTTTTATTTGTGTATTTATATATCTTTTTCATTATTGTTTATTCTCATGTTAGACTTTGTGAAAATACTTTATTTTGTCTTTAACCTCGTCTTAATTACATATAAAGGTATTTTATAAAACGATAAGTGTAGGGAAGATCACATAAGTTTTTAAGAACATGAACATGAGAATTGCAACTATTGAAATTGATATATATGTGTGTTTGTTAGAGTCAAATGCTTGTATCAAGACATAATGGATGTTTTGGTGAATTTTTCCGTGTTTTAATGATGTAATTTTTCCAAAAACGCAGCAGACCACTTCTGTCAGATTAAAGTCCGACGACGTCGCTATGTAGAAACAGATTACTCAGTTCGCGTTTTTTCAGGCAACTTATAAATTTTTAGAAATTCCCAAGTCTTAATTTTCCAGAAAAACTGCAAACATCCATTCCACAAGCATTATATCTTACTTGCTTTCTACTGTAGTTTTGTGTCATATATAGTTTTACCACCGATTTTACGCGAATGTTTCGTTTGTTTTCTTATAAGGGTGCAGGTTATATTGGGAAAAAAGAAGAAACACAAATTGGACGAAGCTTATTACTCATGCATTCTTCTTGGAAAAGAATTTAACCGCAACTTCACACGTATCGTACCGAGCTAATTAGGGGAGTACTAGTTCCTTTTCCTTACTTACCTTCCTTTATCATAACTTTGATGCTTTCGGGAAATATTGGGGACAATGTTTTAAGTGGAGGGAGAATAAAACAGGAACTTAGAAGCTATTCACTCACTTGATCATTTGTCTTGTCCTTGGTAATTTGTGTAATAAACTATGAGAAATATTCGTTAGGGCAATTTTAGAACCATATTTAAATTTTTTTATGACATTTACGAGCTAAACTTTAGTCTTAATAAAGCGTCTCATGGATAGGAATTATATGACTAGCACAAAAACCGTTTACCACTCAAATTCCACCCCAAAAATATGAGGTTCGCCCCTAAGATCTTTAGGAATAAAAGCATTCATCATTAATACTTAGAGAGTGTACCAGTAGTATAATAGATTCTAGAACTTATTTTGTGATGCATTCCGAGATCGCTAGTGAGACTACACTTGTGTAGTTAGGAGTAACTAAGTGATAAGAGGCATTAGGATAACCCTTGTTTGAAAACTGTATTATAAATACATCTTCCACATCGGTTGAGTAATTACCCCACACCCTTGCGATGTACTCATCTTTAGTACACGATACCCCTAGTTAACCCCTCAGAACCTATTTTTTCACGGTTCTCGTGATGTTTCGGTTTTCCAAAATATCAATGAAGAGCATTGTTTACAATCCAACCCCAAATGTACACCCAAATTGCCTTAGCCTACCTTGTATGCACTCATCTTTATGCATTATTGTTATCATTACTAAACCCTTAGTTCAAATATCTAGTTACTTGCATGGTTGCTAAGTCGAGTCATATCTTTTGTACACAGTTTTGGGACGATTGGGACTCATGGGTAAAAAGTAATATTTTATAGAGTAACGGGAAAGAACGATAAATTCAAATTCCCTTTGTCTACGAAATTAAATACTCCAAGTGTCTTGATCTTTTCAAATCGGGTCAATTAGTGTTAGAGAAATAAAAACTCAGGTGTAGGGAAGCTCCTATAAATCCCTTATATTTTGACGTTATCGTAGAGGATGCTAGAGTAAAAAGGTATGAAAAAAAAATCAAAAAAAAAAAAAAAGAGAGCGTTAAAAAAATGAAGAAAAACATACGGGCTACCATCCTACATCTATCTTTATGTTTATGTTTTTAAATTTATGTTTGTTTTGTTTCAAGTTATCTAGTTTAGTAAGTCGAGTCTTGGCTTAGCAACGCCACGCTTTACATGCTTGTAACATAAGATTTTTGACTTGCCACCACTAAATATCCCCTATCCAACAAAACCCTTTGTTTCCCTACCCTAAGCCTAACGTTACAACCCTTGTAAAGACCTCTTAGATAATTGCTCCTAGGTGCTTACACCAAAGCGGTGGAGGTTTGATCTATTCTCAAGCTTATTGTAATCTATGTACTATGCCAGGTAATGAGTGTTTATCTTTCATTTCCATTCGTATTATATTTCATATAAACCCGAGAGATGAGAGAATCCAAACACCACTTGTGAGGTGCTAGTATATAATTTCCGTGCTTGTTATGACTATTGTGGCGTTTTTACTTGTCATAAACCAATGCTTCATGCCCCCTAACTTATAAATTAATTGGTCAAAAGCACATTTGCTAGAGAGCAAACAAATACCAAGTGTAGGGATATTTGATAAGGATTTAAAACGTACGCTTTTAGGGGGTCATTTAAGCCCTATTTCGACACATTTTATATCCGTTACTGCTTAATTTCGTTCCTTTTTACCTTTTAGGTCTTTTGGAAGCAAAATACTGGAATAAAGCACATTTGGACGAAAATGAACAAAAACATAAAGAAAATGGCAAAGTCAATATCGAAGCCACTCAAGACTGATCAGCAGAACCTGATGGCGTCCCATCCAAAGGGCGTCGTCCCTCTATGAAGACTTGATCAAAACATGCACGCGACGGCTCAGTGAAATTTCGGTCATATAACCGACGCGTCACGCTTTAAATATGGAGGGCGCCACTCACGCCACTCCAGATGGCCCAGATCTAGAATCAAGACGACGTCTCAACTAAAGACCGACGACGTCACAACTCTCAAGTGACGTCGTCCCATCGATGATTTGGCCCAGACGAAACCCTAATGACGGCGACCTGACGGCGTCCCATCAAAAGGTGACGCCGTCGCGATTGTAAATTTATATATAGAATTCAATTTTTCTGTATTTGAGGAGGTAGATTTTTTGGAGAGCAAACCCTAACTTAGTTGTAGTCTGACTTGGATAGTATTCTAGGGTCCCATACCCTATTTTACACATCAAGATAAGTTTGTTAATCAAATTTATCATTATGCCTACCCCATATTCGATTGATTGTGTGTATGCTTGCTTGTCTATCATGTCTAGCTAAATTACTTGTGTGTTTGCTTAGATCTATGAAACCTAGTTATTGATTGTTGTTAGGTTGTTTCTTGTCTTAATTGAAATTGGCTTAGGAGTGCAACTAGGCTTTCGTTGTATTTAATGCTTAAGTATGCTTTATGATGATATGGTTCATGGATGAAATAGCTAAGTCTTGCTGATTCCGTGAGTCATATACGAGAGATAACCTCAAAGAACTAGGGAATACGCACGCCCTACGACTTTTAGGAATACAACACGTTAAGATAAAGGACGTGACAACTCAACCAACCAATAAAAGATAACTAGGGAGTAATAGCATTTAAGTGAACACATCTTTAATCATCATACGAGCACACCTCAATTAGATATTGCTATCCGTAGTAATTAGATAATTAGATAATTAGTTAAAGTAGAGTAATCGGTAGAAGTACCACCCCCAACCAATTGCCTCGAGATATTTATCTTAGCTTTCTAAAAAACCATTAAAAAAATCATCCTCAACCTCACCTTCTCGTCATATATTTCTTACTAGCACTCCTATTCCCCTAGAGAACGATATCAATCCTCGAGCCTTACCCCATACTACACTAAAATGATTAAGTTCACTGCCTAGGAGGTTGAAAAACTTGTTCGTAGAAAAGGAAGTTTCCTTGACCCCGAACTGTAACATATTGGATTTCACATACACATCAAACCATTAACACAAGAGGCGTACAAGATGGTTTCTAGAGAGAGAAAGAGTTAGAGGTTTGGGAACTTAGTGAGAGAAAGAAATATCTTATTATGAGCTCCAACTCTCTACCTTGGGAGGTAGAGAGTATTTATAGTCATTACATAAATCGCCACCTACGGGCTGTGGATCAGGCATACAGTGGGTAAAGACCCGTCCGTCCTCCACGGTGTTACAAACTAAATACTACTTAACAATAAACAATCTACGACTACGAGCTTTCTAACGATTACATATACTTGAGGTGACCGACTCTTTAATAACTGGATTTACTAAATCCTAACAATCTCCCCCTAAGGGAGGTCACCTCAAACACACATTAAAATTACATTGAATACAAACAAATATTACATTATAAATTGTTCTTGCATTCTTGATGTAGTACGTTGCTCTGAAGCTCGTAGTCATTGATTCATCATTTATGCATGTTTGGTTAATCCAAGTGGAGGTAATTAACTAATCCACGTGATGATGATTTTGAGCCAGCTTTTGAGATCATCACTAACATAACTCGACTCATCCATTGTGGTGTTGGTATTATGTGATGTTGTGACTTATGGACCGACATGCTCATATTCTGGATCATGATATATTCTCATCAGAGTAGCGGAAGCTTTCGTTGATTCATGATATTGGCGCGTAGCAGAAGCGAATAAGGAGTGAAAATATCGAGTCATTGATGCACTTATCATGATTTCTTTAGAAATGAATGTATTGTGTGAGCATGCGGCTATGGATTGACCGCTTCATTCTGATCAGCTGCAAACGTCGGGCGTACCTGCATACAATAGTTAGCAATAAAGCGCACGAAAGTGTCTGTTAATACAAATAAGCAGTAAAACGTTTATTTATATTTTACGATCTTCTAATGTTTTGTCGATAACAAACGTAAAATCATTTTAACGAAACAAATAAAGTACGTAAATAGTTTGAGTTAATAGTTTTCTAACAAACTTACGTTTTCACATAAAATACTAAAAACAAGCCTAAGTGATTTTATGATACATATGTACAACAACTAGTGTTTACATATTAGGTTAACATATACTTAAACTAAGTATACTAAAATGGGTAAAAACATGTAAATACTAAAATGGGTAAAAACATGTAAATACTAAAATGGGTAAAAACTAGCAAATGGTATTGACCCATAATCCATGGTTTTATATATACCACTTAACCAAGTTCATTGTACCTAGAAAGAAAACCATGGATCAACCCATAACCCATGACCCATGACCCATGACCCATAACCAAAAATACCCATGGGCAAAGAGGAGCGGACCACGGATCCCTAGCTTTGTGCCAGCCGGATCCCAAGTGGAAGGGATCCGTGGGATTCGGGGAACAGTAGAGAATTTTATCTATAAATAGATAGCCATTTCTTCCTCTCTATGCCTGACTTTACAAACATACTTCCCCAAAGTATTCTAACCCTCTAACCTCAAATCTAAGTGATCTATAAAGTTTGTCTTTTGTTTTTGTGTGATCTTCTAGGTTCCTCTTAAAGGAGAGATCACCACTTCTTGAAGACGTGCAAGCTCAAGTCCATGAGTTGCCATGCTTCGTCATCATCAAGACTACTAAGGTTCTCTTGATTGATAGTTCTTCCTTTCTCCATAGATGTTGGGTTGAAGGCATTAGTGAAGAATGCCGAAAGTGTCAAGATGAAAGCATTAGTGAAAGGTGCTCATCATCCGTGTCAAAGCATTAGTGAAGGATGCTAAAGGTGTCAAGACGAAGGCATTAGTGAAGGATGCCAAGCGTTGTGTCAAAGGCATTAGTGAAGGATGCCAAAGAATCAAATCAAGTAGCATTTGTGAAGAAATTCATAGGTCAGTATAATCGATGAGGTGCATCGTTATACATATAAGTATTTGTTTATTTGCAAGGATGGTGATATCCTTGATGGTGTTGTAACAAGGAGTAGATCTCCTTGAGATTAGGTGTTGTGTCGTGAAGGGTAGTAGTTCCTCCATAGTAATGGAACTAGGTGCTTAGCCTAGTACCTAATAAAGGGTAAGCGACGTTGTGATAGGATTAGTTCTCCTAAGGTGTGAAAGAACTCGGTGGTTAGCCTAGCACCGTATAAAGGGTAGGCAACGTTGTGTTAGGTGTGGTTCGCCTTGGTGTGAAAGAACTCGGTATTTAGCTTTGTACCGGAAAAAGTTTAAGCGATGTTGTGAAGGCTTCTCCGCCACAGGAGTTGGTGTAGTGCTTAAGAACTCTCGAGTAGGTGACTCGGGGAGTGGAGTAGGGCAAGGAAGGTGTCCTTGTAGCCGAACCACTATAAATAACTTGTGTCGTGGTGATGTGCGTCTTACTCTTTATATTTCATTACACGTTTATATATCTATCTATCAACGTCCAACATAAACAATCAAATAGATTGACATAAGTCGATCTAAATATTGAAAAGGAAGTTTTAAATTGGTAAAACTATTCAACCCCCCTTCTAGTTTTCCACAATTGGTATCAGAGCTTCGTTACCAAGTTTCTTAGAGTATGTTGTACTTTAAAAACTTGATACAATCCATGTATGTTTGAAAACTACAAAGAATGATTATCTTTTGTCATATTTTATAATCACTATATTGTTTATTGTTGGACAATGATAGAATGCTCTAACATTCTTTTTCTTAAGCATTATCCATACTTGGATTTGGAGTTACCAAGAAGAATATAAAGAATTTATCTAAATATTTTTTCGCAAAAGAATGTTTAGTATTCTTACAACAAAAACTGAATTTCCAAGAAGATCAGAAAACATCTAAATACTTCTTTTCTTAAAAGAATGTTTAGCCAAGGTATGATTACTAATCACTTGCTTTTAATTTTGTTATTGAAATCTTAGTTGCATGATTTATTAGTAATTGCTTTAGTAGTTATCTATATTAAAGTCATCATAAAAAATAGTATTCTTCGACTTATTTGTAGAGACTACACTACGATTTCGTAATAATGACATTTTGGTTATTTGATAACCATTATCATTATTCATCACAAAGAATTTATTGACACTTCATCTATGTCAATAAATTTCCATGTGAAACTTCTTATGTTATAATAAAATAGGATTTTATTATAATGTTTGAAAAGGTTCCCAAGAATTATGACTAATTCTTAAAAAGGGAACCTCGTCTAATAGGAATAGTATTGAATCTTCAAAAACCTCAAATCACAAGTTTTAGAACCTTAACACCAAAACATTAGGCTTTTTAGAACTCCCAAACCATAGTTATCAAGGAATGTTTGAGCTGATTTTTGCTATTATGCCGGATCCCTCAGTTTACACTAGCCGGATCCCAAATGAGAGGGATCCAGCAACATAAGACAGTATAAGCTAAAAATGATCACTGTGGATGTTCCAGAATCATTCTTTCCGTTTAAAGACTCACGAACAAAAACTTAACTACTGTTCACAGGAGCAACTTGATCACCTCTCTCAAGCATAACAATCACTTGTGTAAGTTTAATCTTCACTATATTGTTGATTTCATTCTTTGATTACTAGGATTACAAGTTCTTCATTTTATAGGTTGGGTTCAAGTGGGTTTGTCATAATTTGTTACCACATTGTTTTCTAAGATAACTCAAATCAAAGAATTAACATTGTTAATACAAAGTAAACTCATTTCTTGAATTTAAAAATGAATTGAGCAAAATTGTGATCAAACCCTCTAGGTTACTATTCACAATTAATTGTGGTTACATTGTTTAGGAACAATCATGCCAAGCAACAAGCAACAAGATTACCAAGACACCGCCCACTACATACCCATGTATCATAGAAAAAATGGTCTAAGTCCGGATGATAGAAAGGCCTTTAAGTTGCTTGAAAGGAGATTATTTCATGAAGGGAGAGTTGTTGATCCATCATTTCTTGCAAACACCGACGTAAGGGAAGTTTTTGCAACTATTGGGTTTGATTGTTTATTGGATATAAACGAACAAATTTGCCCGGTCTTTGTGCTTGAGTTTTACAAGACAATGGGGATAATTAGAAATGATGACGGGTCCATCTCAATTGAATTCACCATCAATGAGCGTAAGTTTAGTCTTTCACTTATAGAGTTTGGAAGAATTATAGGAGTTCCATATCAAGGCGTTTGTATGTACTCGAATGAATGGTCTTTGGAACAACTACACACAATGGTTGATCATCATGATATTTACTACAATTTGATCCCGGAAGCAACCACGGTGAGGGACACCGTGTTCATGCCAAGAGCCTCACCATCAAGAGTCACAAGGAAGTCAAAAGTGATCCATAGGGATCCTTTTCAAATGGAGCTTTCGAAAATGTATGCATTGTATAGGAAGTGGGAGGATGTGATTAGAGAAAATGTGGTGTGCTTAGTAGGAAACAAGGACCACCCCAACGCATGTCTAAGCTTCATGATCTATTGCCTAGTAACCAATACTCAATTCAACCTTGCCTACTACATGGTCAAAAGAATGGCAAGTGTTAGAAGCATGGAAAAGATGGTGCTTCCGTATGCAATGCTTTTAACCCGTCTCGCCAAATTCATCTTCGCTTTAGACCCTTCTCCACAATCCCTTGATCATAGCTTTTGCAATAAGGTTATGGTACCATTAACCGAGGGTAGAACAACAAGGTTTATGGTGGAAGGCAAGAGACCACACCCACCCACGGACTCCTCGGACGAAAGGGAAAGGCAAGGAGAAGGTGGAGGTGAAGGGAGTAGTAGCAACCCACTCACAAATATCGATCTTGACCCCTTGGACTACATCAACCAATTGCCAAACATCCCTAATGAATCACCTGAATGGCAACAAACCAAGGGAATCTTCAAATGCTTCGCCAATTTCTTGAAGAAGAAGAAGTGAAGATAGTTCGATGAAGAGTGGAGGATGGGTGAAGAAGAAGGAGGAGAAAGGTAAAGTTTGAAGAATCAAACTTATGATGAACAATTTCAAGACAATGATTTGTAAACACTTTTAATTATGCTTGTAGTTTGTAGGTATTGCCATATCGTGGCATTAAACAATCCTAACGTAGGTACTTGGGAAATGAGATTTTACGACCCCTAGAGTGGTTGCCGTCACTCATTCTAAGAATTCCAGCTCTTCCTACCTTGGTATACACTATATTAGTTGCGTTATTGTATTTAGTTCCCGTAGAAACAACTAGGAAAATCATTTGATATAAAGTGCAAAGATGCACATTTTCTGAAAGCTCTCTCGACTGCAGAGGCGGATCCCAACTTTTGAACTGGCGGATCCCTCCCATAAGGGAATCGGGATCCGTAGCATCTGATATGATATACAGATTTAGCTACATCAAAACAGTCTATTAGATCACTTTTAACAAGTCAAATATAAGATACTAGAGCCAACTAAGTCTTTATCAAATAGTTGAAAATCTCACTCTCATCCATGGCTTATCTAGGATACATCTTTGAAATATTTTTGATTTTTCAAACTAGTCAAAACTCACCATAATTCCGCTCCAACACTCACACATTATCTATCACGCTTGATAGCACTTAGTTAGGTATATCTTTCAATTTTAGCAAATTGATCTCAACCATCTTTTAATCAAAATTAGGGTTTCTTCTTATTTTTAAGGATTTTAGTAAATTACTATTAGGACAACATCTGACTTCTAGGACTTGTTATCACCATTTCTCCACATCAAATTAAATGGAATCATTGTCAAACATATAGTTAGACTACCCAAGGTCAAATTTTCTTGGCCAAAACCATCATTAAGCACCCTTGTTATGGTTAAGGATTTGAGATATCCAACAGCTAAAAACTTTAAAATTAAGTCAAACCCTCGAAATCCATTAATAACAAACCCTACAAAAGCATAATGATTTCACCTAGACCTTGTCTGATAGACGGATCCCTCTTTAACCGAGCGGATCCTACTGAGAGGGATCCGCGGGATCCGTGATGCGAATGCATAAATCAGCTTCTATATTCAAATTCAAGTCACCCTTTGGTTCTCTAACCACTCTTAGCATACATTAATTATCCTCCTAGAGCTGATCAAAACCTCAAGAGCATGCTTAGTCTTCTAAGTGGTCAATAATTTAATTCCCAAATTCAAATTATTCTTTATAAACCAAACAATCTTAGGTTTATGGCACCATCCTCAATTACCTTTCAAAAATCAGAAATTAGAAGCTCACATTAGCATTTTCTTCACCATGACAAAGGCTCTTAGCAACAACTCCTCAAACATAGGATCATCCAAAAGAAAGGGTCAAATGATCCATGAAATTTCATCCACCGAAACATCTCCCATTAGAAATGATGACTCTAGAATCCCACCTCATCAAACCCATCCAACAAAAGCTAAGAGAACCGCAAGGATTAGCATCAAACCTTTCCAACTAGAAAAAGGATCATCTAGTTCTAAACCAAACATGGCTAGTTCTAGCAAGCCATCAAAACCTTCATTCATTAAGAATGGACTACACTCCTTGAATGAGCCTCTTCCTCATCCAAATATATATTCATTGTTTCATTCACCACCAAGAACCTCCCATTTACCAACCTTTTCATTGAATCGGGAACCACCTACAACACCAACTAGCCCATCATGGGAGACAAGGAACAACCTTGATCATATGGAAGAAGTTCCATTACCACCCTCATTTTTAGAACCACTCCCTACTTCTCAAAATGAAGACCCCCAAACACATATTGAGCCCCCTCAAAACATCCCTCCGGGGCCAAACCAAGACAATATTTGCCCAAATTGTCTAAAAACTCAAGGACTTGTTCAAGAAGTATGAAATGAGATACATTTCATGTTCAATCATCTTCTTACAAAGTTGGATCAATTCAACAAGTCCACTCATCCCTAGACTTAAGCACATTGTCACATTCCAAGTCTCGTAATGAGATTAGCATTAGTAGTACTTGTATGGCTAAAGTTCATTCTCTTAGTTTTTAGAGATTTGGTTGTGTATCTCTTGTTTTATTGAATGAATACTTATATGCTATGATTATTTTGTGTGTTGTGCTTGTTATATTGAACATATATCTCATTTCCTCAAATAGCATTTCTTGACATTTCTTCACTGTTGAAGAAACTGTAACAGATAGCCGGATCCTTCCCAAATACCTAGACGGATCCCTCCTTGAAGGGAACCGTGGGATCCGTGGTACAGAAGCACAAATTTATACTAACTTGAGTTTTATTTGCAGGAAATTTTGCACTATACTCTTGTTTTCTAACCTTTGTTTTGTAGTTATTCAAAATACACATGAAGATATTGACACCATAAAGCTAGGGGGAGCTTTGTGTCAAACAACATTGCAAAATCATTTGCAACTTAATCCAATTTTGGATTACACTTCATGACACCCCATTGCAACATTGCAATATTCAAGGGGGTGCACGCTTTCATCACTTAGACGAACCATTTGCAAACTTAATTGCAAAACACAATTAGCTCATTTTACGTTATGTCCTTGACGCCCTTTCAAAAGGGATGGACTCGTCAAGGGGGAGTTAAGACGAGTACCATTCCCGTCACTTGCTCTTTTTTCATTTTTACATTCTTCTTATAAAAATTGTGTTAGTTTCTTTTAACACTTTTTGTTTCGACAAAAAGGGGAGAAGAAAGTAAAACTACAAATTCAAACTTTTACGAATTTTAGATTTTTCCTTAAAATAATTTTATATTTTGTCATCAACAAAAAGGGGGAGATTGTTAATACCAATAAGCCGTAAAAATTTTTATTTATATTTTACGATCTTCTAATGTTTTGTCGATAACAAACGTAAAATCATTTTAATAAAACTAATAGAGTACGTAAATAGTTTGAGTTAATAGTTTTCTAACACACTTACGTTTTCACATAAAATACTAAAAACAAGCCTAAGTGATTTTATGATACATATGTACAACAACTAGTGTTTACATATTAGGTTAACATATACTTAAACTAAGTATACTAAAATGGGTAAAAATATGTAAATACTAAAATGGGTAAAAACTAGCAAATGGTATTGACCCATAATCCATGGTTTTATATATACCACTTAACCAAGTTCATTGTACCTATAAAGAAAACCATGGATCAACCCATGACCCATAACCAAAAATACCCATGGGCAAAGAGGAGCGGACCACGGATCCCTAGCTTTGTGCTAGCCGGATCCCAAGTGGAAGGGATCTGTGGGATCCGGGGAACAGTAGAGAATTTTCTCTATAAATAGAGAGCCATTTCTTCCTCTCTATGCATGACTTTACACACATACTTCCCCAAAGTATTCTAACCCTCTAACCTCAGATCTAAGTGATCTATGTAGTTTGTCTTTTGTTTTTGTGTGATCTTCTAGGTTCCTCTTAAAGGAGAGATCACCACTTCTTGAAGACGTGCAAGCTCAAGTCCATGAGTTGCCATGCTTCGTCATCATCAAGACTACTAAGGTTCTCTTGATTGATAGTTCTTCCTTTCTCCATAGATGTTGGGTTGAAGGCATTAGTGAAGAATGCCGAAAGTGTCAAGATGAAAGCATTAGCGAAAGGTGCCCATCATCCATGTCAAAGCATTAGTAAAGGATGCTAAAGGTGTCAAGACGAAGGCATTAGTGAAGGATGTCAAGCGTTGTGTCAAAGGCATTAGTGAAGGATGCCAAAGAATCAAATCAAGTAGCATTTGTGAAGAAATGCATAGGTCGTATAATCGATGAGGTGCATCGTTATACATATAAGTATTTGTTTATTTGCAAGGATGGTGATATCCTTGATAGTGTTGTAACAAGGAGTAGATCTCCTTGAGATTAGGTGTTGTGTCGTGAAGGGTAGTAGTTCCTCCATAGTAATGGAACTAGGTACTTAGCCTAGTACCTAATAAAGGGTAGGAGACGTTGTGATAGGATTAGTTCTCCTAAGGTGTGAAAGAACTCGGTGGTTAGCCTAGCACCGTATAAAGGGTAGGCGACGTTGTGTTAGGTGTGGTTCGCCTTGGTGTGAAAGAACTCGGTATTTAGCTTTGTATCGGAAAAAGGTTAAGCGACGTTGTGAAGGCTTCTCCGCCACAAGGAGTTGGTGTAGTGCTTACGAACTCTCGAGTAGGTGACTCGGGGAGTGGAGTAGGGCAAGGAAGGTGTCCTTGTAGCCGAACCACTATAAATAACTTGTGTCGTGGTGATGTGCTTCTTACTTTTTATATTTCATTACACGTTTATATATCTATCTATCAACGTCCAACATAAACAATCAAATAGATTGACATAAGTCGATCTAAATATTGAAAAGGAAGTTTTAAATTGGTAAAACTATTCAACCCCCTCTTCTAGTTTTCCACAGTGTCTTTGATCACTTTCGTTGAATTGAGGTACACGGCCCACGGTTTCCAATTGATCAGTACAAGTCGCTTGTGATCGGTATAATTCGAAGAATTTCCTTGACGGGGTTTTTTTTGCACTAGCTGTTCTCAAACCGAACGTCTCAAAGAAGACAACACGGAGTGAGTGAACCAGCGAATTGAGATTCACTGATTGATAAAAAGGGATTTGAAAACAATGGTGTACGCTCAATGGAAATTGTTTTTGCAATACAACGAAGGTTTTAATGAAAATCAATTATCAATCATAAACACCTTTTATTTTGAAATATTTGTACATAGTCGATGTGCTAAAGAAAAAAGTTTTTAAGCACAACGACCGGTTTTTCAAAGGTATCCGTCAATCCATAACCTGAACCAGGATTGATTCAAAAATTGAATCTCCCCATTGTTTATGTTCAGTTGTCACATGGTTGATCTATTGGATAGATCTCACATGCCACCCACCAGGAGCTTGTTTGATGTTGAAACCACATGCCTCGTCATACGATCATCTGGTATTAATCGAGAAGAGGTACGTGACTTTAAGGATGAAGTTCATTGTATGCTAACCAGCATCCATAAAAACATTACTAAGCTCATCCTTTCGTTAACCCAAATAACCTCCTAAACCCTTTGTTATCATTCTTTATTTGATACATTGCACATTATGTTGGATGTCCACCAATAAAGGGGGAGAGAAATCCATTCACATAATTGTCTTTTGTCAAATTTTATGTCTCTTACAACATAAAATACCAACACATAGGTAAACACCACTTAGCTAAAACCGGTTCACGAAACCACAACTAGTTCAACCTTTTAAACCTTATATCACAAGTTTGCACCAATACCTCATCAAGTGAAAAATGCATCATGTGTTTTACAAACTTCTTCATCTCCACAATCAACAAATCTAAGATTTTCCTTAAACTAGCACCTTACAACTTCACTATCTAGAACACCATCATAGGATCTTATCCTTTTCTCGCTTGACATATATCATGCATGTCATTGTCAGTACAAACGATATATTAATCAAAACCGTCATTCTCAACACTTTTTCAGCACGTAGTTCTATCCAACTCTCTCTCATATGATGCCATTCTCATCCTCATATAGGTACTTATTATTATTTATTTTTGTACATATTGCCTTTACTTCTTTTTAATTATATATTATGACATGATACATCATCTTCGGTAGATGATAATGTCATAATCGTTCATGACGGTCAAAACCATATTAATAATATCTCTCCCATTGTCACCTAAAATAGGTCATTTTTATAAGTTATGTCAATCAATGAATGACTTTCATTCTTGTTAGCATCAGTAATATCATTCAAATGGTAACCCTTATGCATTACGAGAGTCTTATTCTTTAAGTTGTGAATTTTATATAAGAATTGCATGTGTCCATATTTTATATTTTTATAGAATTTGCTATACATACATGTTTCTAATTCCTTAATAGTTGTCTACGTTATCACCACCACCTTTCATCACCATTGTCACTAATCATCACCACTATGGATTAACGAAAACTTACTTTTATAAATCTTGAGTCATCTACCGAGTTATCACCACATGAATTCTACTAGTAAACCGACACCAACACTAGCACCACTAGCTTTAACTCTTTATATTCCAACCTCACTTCATATCTTCTTTCTAGGCACTATTTTGTAGGCTCTTATCGTATTATATTCTCTCTTTTTCTTATGATTGTAATTCTTATTAGGAGGCTACACTTCATGAGATATTTGATTATATCATTTATATATCACATATATACATCTTATTTTTCTTTGTCAAAAAGATGAAATATAGTGCACTATTTTTTTCATTGTAGGTTCATCATCATATACACTCTATTGTTATAACTTACTCATCTAAGGATGAAGTTTGCATCAATTATTTTTCTTATTTTAGGTGCTTCTTGACACCCTCGAACAAGGGGGAATATCCTTTAAGCACTCATATTGCATCGTCTATACACTTGGTTGTATATGACATATTTGTCTAAAGACAAAGCTTCTATTGTACTAATATTTATTTTGTAGGTTCATCTTGATGCCCTAGAGCAAGGGATGGCTTTCCGTCAAGCATTTATTGAATGCATCTTATACACACTTTGTTGTATATCACTTACTCGTCCAATGACGAATATAGTTTTGCACTAATATTTGTTTTGTAGGTTTTTAATCATACCCTGATGCCTTAAACAAGGGGAGCAACCGTCAAGGGGGAGCATGCACGCATTCATCCTCATTCTCACTTTTCAACAAGCCTTTGTGTTTCGATAGAAAAAAAGTAGAGAAAATAGGCTAACATTGCTATACATTTTCTTTATCATATATTTCTCATAATTTTGGTTGCATAAAACTAACCTTGATGTAGATTAAGCCTCTTAATTTGATCCATGAATCCGCTACCAAACAAGGGACGTAGGCGATTTAACTTCACTAGGGCTGATGCAAGCTCGCCTTTTTGGAGAGAAATAAAGTTAAACTCCAAGGACACGCCCTTTTTATTTCGACAAAAGAGGGAGAATAGTGTAAGCGGATAAGGTAATGTAAAGGTAGTACGGATACAAGTAACTTTTTACATTTTACTATCCATTACGTTTACATATCTTTGTCATCATCAAAAAAGGGGAGATTGTTAGTGCAAATATTACGATATTTAATCTATATAGTCTCGTTTGTTTTGATTGATGACAAACATGTAACTTGTAATATATAACGTAAAATGTACAAGTTACTCGTAATCATATTTTGTCCCAACATACATTCAACACCTCTCGATGTCTCAAGTCCTCGTATGTTACAACACAGGTTCGTACATGTTTCTTATGTGACATTATGATCAAACCCCTTAACAAATCATTTAGAATGTTTAAAATACATTTAGAGTCACTAAGTATTTGAATAGGTTAACAATTCTATTTTGAACCTCATTTTACATTTTGCATTCACAAGTATTTTATACAAATACATCTTTTGTAAAATGTCTAACAAATATATACTTTTATTTGTACAAGTAAACTAACTATAATATTCATACAAGTACTAAAGTTCACTTACACTTGACAAAATACATTTTATTTTGACGTGCACTCAACTAGATATTTTATTTTATAAAAGGCAACTAGACATTTAATCAACTAGTTACATAATACATTTTACAAGTTTATTTTCATGAATATTTTAATCTAAATAAAATGCATTTTTACATCATTACATGCATCTTCATATCTCTTTATAATCTTTAGAAGATTTGGTGAATATTTGGTTAGATTTGCAAGATCTTGTAAGATACTCTAAGATATCAAATATAATAAAATATTATTTTTTAGAATACCTCTTTTGCCTATAAATAGAGCCCATTGTTTTCTCATTTCTTCATCCCTTACAACACACATTATCTCTATCATTCTTGGATCATTTAGATCTATAGATAACCATGTGTTAACATACATTAATCACTCTCATCATCACATGATCATAATTCTTCTAACATTCATCTTTGTTGTAAGCATACTTTACATTTTGATCAACCAAGGAAAGCTTGGAGATCTAGCCATCCTCATTCACCACAAACATACACATATGAAGATCTATTACAACAAGCTTGGGGAACTTATGATCTTCATCAATTGAAGGTTCCTATCAATCGAAGTTCATTTAGAAGTAGTCATTCATATCCATTAGACATTTGTGTCATGGATCATCATTGTAAACATTATTGCATCATCATAACACTTTCACCAAACTAGATTAGATGGTTTATGTGTTTTTTCCATAAAACACAAGGTTTGTTATGTTGGACCTTAAAACATAACCCAGGAAAGAACTCGACATCTAGCTTAGTTTCAGAAATATTGTATAGGCGACGTTAGGTTGGTTCTACCTCGAACTAGAACCCGATATTTAGCTTTGTACCGGAAAAAATGTAAGCGACGTTTGTGAGGTTTTCTCTTCCGAGAAGGGAGCTTGTTGATCTAGTGAAGTAACTCTCGAGTTGGGTACTCGGGGAGTGGAGTAGGGCGGAGAGGATGTTCGTGACCGAACCACTATAAATCCTTGTGTCCGTTTTGCACTTTCCTTTCTTTATCAATTCACCTTTATACTTGCACTATATTATTGCTTGTGATGTGGCTTGATGTTCATGTTTGTGTGACAACTTGTTTTACTATGCTTTATATTAGTCATAAACAATAATTGACACATTCATGTTATAACAAGCTTCATAATCTATTTGATACAAATGATTTAAAGTTTCTAAACAGTAACATATTCACCCCCTCTACGTTTTCACACAAATGGTTGATCAAACATGCATAATTAAATTGATTGGCTACACCTCAACGCACCATATATCGAAAATAATTTAAAAGTAAATTGGCTCTGCCACAATGCTCGACAGCTTAATTCCTCGTATATAATAAAACTATATAACATGGTTTTATCACTTGAGTAACATTACAAGAGCACTTGGGTGCATCATTTAAACACCCCAACATGAACCTTTAGGTGCAATATTTGGGCACCAACATGAGCATGAGCATAAGCATAAGCATAACATGAGCTATATGGTGCATATTGGGCACCAAACATGAGCATCAGCATACATGAGCTATAGGGTGCATCTTGGGCACCAAACATGAGCATGGCCATACATGAGCTATGGGGTAAATTTGACCACATGGGTCGACATGATCTTTTGGGCTATCAAAATGTTGCAAAAATCGTGAATCGGTAGTCGGGCGGTCGACCACCCTGCAGCGAGTAATCGGTCAAGGCGGGATTAATCGGTGATTAATCGAATTGGCATTTCCTGCAAGTTTTGGGTATTTCTGAAGACCAAACTAAAGATCTTAACTGATTTCAAGCCTACTATGTTTCCAAATCTCAATAAAAGGCTTCAATTCTGATTATGAGGCTCATTGTGCGTTATAAGTGAAATAAACGATCCCCATTGTGCGTCATAAGTGAAATTATTATTTTTCTAAAGTTGACCGATTCGACCGATTTTTGACCGATTCGGCCGATTTTTAACCGATTTGGCCGATTTTTGACCGATTCGGCTGCTTTTTTACCGATTTTTGGCCATTTTTTTACCTGGCCGATTTTTTGACCGATTTTCAAAATTCTACAAAGTGTATGGCCGATTACCAATTAATCGGCCGATTCGGCCGATTTTTGCAACACTGGGCTATCATGACCACCTATGCTTATTAGTGGTTTGTTACTTACCTTAAACTAGACTTAGCGGTTCTCGAAATGAAGGACTTATCTTCTTGCACCTATAATTATAATACATACACGAATCTTGATTCTTAACACGAGACTCTATCTTTTAAGGCTTGAGTAACATTAACAAAAAGGGGTGTTTTGACATAATACTTGATTTAATAAAAAAAACATTCTTTTATGGAATCATAATTCATTAAAATCGTTCTTTGAGATATTACAACCAATACTTGATTATTAATGATTCTCATAACATGAATTCCCATTTACTTTGATTCCATGATTATTTCAAAAACTTATAAATTCATAAGCTATCATAATTCACCCAAGGAATCATCATAAGGAATTCTATAACCTCCTAAAATGATAATTAACTAAAACATCCAATGTGAATTCAAGCCAAAACATAAACTAGAGGGTTTGAAGAATTCTTACTTTGTTATAACCTGTTTTGATATACAAATTCAGCCGTTTCCACACCATATATCTCTATTCCAATCACTAGAACCACCTTGAATTGCTTGACATAAGATGAAATGATAAAAAAACACCAAGAACACCAAAACACACACTAAGACACGTGTAATTGTATGGAAAAAACTTCTGTGGAATGTTTTCTAGTCATACATAAGGGTATGCTTCTCATTTCAATCAAATTTCATCACTTGGCATAGTTAGTCCTCATTAGTCCCTCTATTTCGTGCAAGGTCCTTTTTCCGTTAAGTCATATTTCATCAGCGATCATCTTAGTCAAAGGTAACTAAAAACTATATCACAATTAATCTGTCAAATTATACAATATATTCAAAAGTGTTACCTTAAAAATCAGAAAGTTACAGGGAGGGACGTACACACCTTCTCGCACGTTCCATCTTGGTTTTCTTAGACCAGGCAGGTTACCAAAAGTGGATGAATGTGAGCTTTGTGTCAATGTATGTATGTGAGTGTCGTGTGTATATCAATTGAAAAATGTATATATAAACAGTGGTCCGAGGTTTCAGTGGTAGGTGAGTTAAAGTTAATGGGATGATGTGACGCTGATATAGAGTTGAGTAGTGCGTAAGTCGAAGACTACATATAGTCTAATGATGTCACATTGTTTTAAGTAACTTGTTTTACAAAGTTGAATAGCATGACATGTCCCAAAACAATTATTATGCTGTAGAAATGTCATTTTCTCTATTTAGTGAATCCATGTGAACACGATGATCTAAATACATATTGGACATGTAATCCGTGTATATTTATCTATAAAGGTAAAATTACTTTTATAACCTTAATTTTTAGCGTGTTTTTAGCTATTAAACACAAATCGTATTAAGGGTTCATTTCAAGTTCAATCTTCTAACGCTTCTTACTTTGCTGACACACGACTTCAACATTCGCTTATCCTACATTTGTCATCGCCTTCGATGATCTTAATCCTTACATAAACAAATCCAATTTGTAGCGGTCGATCTTATTTTAGCCACAGTTTGGATCATACTTCAAAAGGGTGCTTGTTCAAAAGGTACAATTTCAATTTTGACAATCAATTAAGCATAATTCATATTTTTCTAAATCTACATTCTTGTATGCACACATATGCAAAACATGTAATCATCACATTCGTTTGCTCCGTATAGTAATCACATAACTATAAATGAAATCGCTAATTACCATGTTTTAGGTAAATTTTAGATATGAGAGTCAATATCACATGTCAATGTCAATTGTAGAATCATCTTAATCGGGGATTCATCAATTACATTTGGTTATATTATTTTGATAGAAAAGTGACAAAGTTGAAAGGTTTTGAAAATTTTAGGTTATATTCTATTAAATTAGTCAACTTTTTATATATAAAAAATAATCTTAAAAAGAGTATAATGATACATGTTCAAAACTTCAAATTAAGTTTTCTGGAAATTTATAAACTCACATTTCAAGTTTTATTCAAGATTTAGAAATTCATGATTTGTAATTTCGTACACTTTTAGTTATAACGCTTTCAACTTTTTAAAATTAAAAATAAATACCATCTAAATACATTTTCTAAAATCTTCACACTTTCCTAAACACAAGAACTTCATAATTTGTAGAAACATCAAGAGAGTATTATAAAAATCTCTAAACAAAAAACACACAATTAATGCTTACACCAAATTTCATACAAGTATTGTATACACATTCTTATTTCTTAATCTACATGCTTCATATGCATACATAGGCAAAACCTGTAATGATCACATTCATTTGCTCCTTATGATAATCACATAACTATAAATGAAATCGATGATTACTATTTTTAGGTAAATTTTAGATATGAGAGTACGTCAATATCACATGTAAAGTCGATTGTAGAATCATGTTAATTGATGGCTATTAATTTGGATTCATCAATTAATTTTGGTTAAATTATTGTGACAAAAAAGTGACATAGTGGAAACATTTTGAAACTTTTAGGTTATATTTTATTAAATTAGTCAACTTTTTTTTTTTTTTTTTTAATAAATAATCTTGAAAGAGTATAATGATGATAAAAAACATGTTCAAATTAAGTTTTCTGAACATTTAAAAACGCACATTTCAAGTTTTATTTAATATTTAAAAAATCACGATTTCTAATTAATTTTCTACAGTTTTAGCTTTTAACTTTTGAAAATTGAAAACCAATATCATCAAAATACATTTTCTAAAATCTTCGCACTTTTCTAAGAGCATCTTGCACTTTTTACAGGGTCAAGAAGACTTAAGGTGCTGTTTCTCGCGGCTTCGCCACGCCGCAGCTTTTGAGTTTGGCAAAAGTATGCATGTTAACGCCCGCCATTGGCACCGCACCACATTTTCTGTTTAATCCGTTATGCAGATCCGCTCAAGGCCAAATTTCGTGCTGTTCAATTTTTTTTATTTTTATTTTTTATAAAATTTAAAACAATATATCCTAAAATTACTTTTTAAAAACATTACAAGAAATAAAAAAACAATAAACTTAAAAAAAAAAAACATTATTATTCTTGTAAATCCGTGTTTGTTGGGCCCTAATCTCATCGGATGAAAGAGTATAATCCTTGAGTTTCGATAAATAACGACCCTCGCCGAGACTCCCGCCAAGAAAAAGCTTCATTTTTCGCTCCAACATGTCCATCAATTTATTTGTGTAACATTATCGGGTTTAACCGTTTTCGAAGTTAGACATTTAAACGCTATTGCGATCCTAAGTATTACCCCGCCCTGGCAATGCGTCGGGTCCATGCCGGGTTCCTCTTCCAGAACTCCAGAACCGAAGACCGATTAATACGCTCTTGCATTTGTTGATAGAGTCCGGATTTTTCCAACTTATGCTTGTCCTTCAAAAACTTCCAAGCCGCGAATTTGAATGTTTAAAATCGAATGTTTAAAACGCATGATATCGCTTTGTACAAAAGTGTGGCAACGCTTGAAATCCATATCGCTTCTCCCCAATAACATCCGCTTCATTTCTAATTAAATCCCGATTCATCTGAGTCCACCTTCCTTTTTTACGTTCTTGGTACGAAGTTACAGTTTTACTTTTAAGCTTCCAAAACTTTATACCAAAACTTTATACACAAAGCTTATTACCTTGATCCGCGACCGTTAATCCACTTTTGGAATACCAATGTAAGTTTGCGCCAAAAATAGTTCTTCTTGGTCGGTCATCATCGGTGTCGGGTCTCGCTTCCTCTTCGGTTGTTGGTTGCTTTTTTCGCTTTTGGTTTTGATCGTTGATCGGGTGTCGCTTCCTTCTGTTGTTGGTTGCTTTTTTTTCGGTTTCTTTGCCTTCGCTTGCTCCTTCATTTTTGTTTTTTACGTGGGGGTGGATTGACCGCCTCTTCGGTTCTCTTCACTGTCATTCAAAGTCAACAAGGTAACGATTGGTGGGACGATCTTGGTTGTGATTCTTTGTTGTTGTTGTTGTTGCACTTTTCATTGAGAAAACAAAGCTTATTCGCCTGGGATTGACGCATGAGTTTTGTTGAGAAAACAAGTTGTTGGGTGTTCGATTGTTGTTGGGTGTTCGATTCGATTCAAGACTAACCGACATATTGTCGATGACGATCGTTAACATTAAGCGATTTCGTATAAATCCGGGGTGTTGTTGATGGGATTCATTTTCTGAAAAATATTGAAGTTGAAAGATGTATTGGTATTTGGGGTAAGTGCAGTGAAGTGATAAGAGGTTAAGTTGAAAGTTTATATAGGTAAAATTTAAAAAGTGGGTAAAAGTGGTAAAAGAGGTCGAAATTAAAAACCAAAATAGCCGTTTGGTTTTAAGTAAATTAAATATGGTTAATGTCGGGTAGAGCGCAAAATAAATAACGTTAATCCTCGGTAACTTGTGCATTTATGTATCAATTTAAATTTTATATACAAAAATCGTCAGATTTTTCCGGTTTTACCCGCTGTCCCCGTATACGCTTTTTTCCGCTTAATGCTCGTCTGCTTTTTGTAGAATATCGTTTTTACGTTTTTGACGCTTGTACTGTTTTCTTTGTTTTAATATGTCGTCGCCCGCTTTTTATAAAAAGGACGAGAAAAAAAGAAAAACGAAAATGAAAAGGACGAGAACAAAAAGACAAAACGAAACCGTTTTGTCCGCTTTTTATGTGTGTCCGTTTGTCTTTTGTTCTTAAAAAGCGGACGAACATATTAAAACGAAGAAAACGCGGATAAAAAGTACAAACGACCTAACATATTAAAACGGAAGAAAACGAAGACAAACGTGAAAAACCGAAAGTAACGAAAAAAATGGACGTTGGACGAAATTAAAACGGATTAGGACGAGAACTAAAAACTGACACAAAAACGTGAAAACAAAGCGAAGGAAAACGTAAAAAAATCCTTCTGAAAAACGGACAAAAAGAAAACCTGAAAAACAAAGGAAAACGTGAAAAACGGACGTAAAACCACAACATTTTTGTAAAATTTTGACAAAAACGGACACGCATTTTTGTATATATTTTTAAATTTTTTTAATAATAAATCGCCCCTCGGTGGTTTGCCAAGTTAACGATAACGTGACCAAACCCGTGACCGGCCTTTGCACCAAACCCAAATTGACCACCCGCCAAAAAACAACATGGCTTTACTCTCTTTTTTATAAAAAAAAAAAATTTGTATTTCATTTTTTAAAAAAAAACTTGGTCGTAGTTTTGGCGCTAGGGATTTACGCTTTAGGTTGTAAGTATACAAACTCTTTCTCTACTAGAACTTAGAAATACTTTTCGTGCGTTCATTTTGCAGTAGGTTGTATAACAATCGGATTTCGTGCCAAAAAGTCAGGTTTTTACTGATGGAACAAGCTTTAGTTGTTATAGATTTTCATACGCTGTTCATTGTAGTGAATTGTTAGTGTTGTATTAAGAATGTGATCGCGTGTCAAATTGAAAACTATAGAAAATACATTGCTATTCTACAACTTAAATAAAGTTAAAAAAAGTACACGTATCAAAACAAGACACTTTGAAAAAGTACATTTCTATTCTATAACTTAAAAAAAATACATGTACCAAAACAAAACACTTTTAAAAGTATATTTTTTGACAATCACATTTAGAGACATCAAAATAGTATTATAAAAAACTCTAAACAACAAAACTCCCAATTAGTGCTTACAACCATTTCATACAAATATACTTGTACACATTCTTATTTCTTAATAAAAATAGCGTGACTTAAAGTGTATTTGTTCACATGTTTTTGGTGCATCGCTTTTCATTAGTATGCAATGCCAAGTGTATGCGCTCCCTCGCGTAACACAATTAAGGCTTGTTTGTTAAAATTTTTGTATTAAGTTGTAGAGCCTATAATCTCAATTTTATTACTTTATATATTCAAATATCTTTCTTTATTAAATCATTAACAAATAATTCATTTTTTTCCCATATTAATCCAATTAACTCAAATTGCCTAACAATCTCATTTTATTACTTTATATATTCAAATATCTTTTCTTTATTAAATCATTAACAAATAATTCATTTTTTTCCCATATTAATCCAATTAACTCAAATAACATCACCTTAGTTTAAAATTTTTCCAGTAACAATATAGCCTTAAGTTTTTTACTGGCGTCCTTTGGTTCGGCGAATTCTACCTCGCTTTGCTCAGCGTGTTTAATAATTTTACGGCTCTGCTTGTTGCATAAGAGTAAAGGAAAATGTCAAGTTTAAGGAATTGGAATGTAAAAGGAATGGAAAGTTGAAATCCTAGGATTTAAAAATCTACCTAATTTAAAAATCGACATGTTTGGTTGGAAGAAGAAAATGAGAAAAACAATTATATTAAAATATTTAAAATTTAATTTTAGTTTAAGATTAATAAACATTATTTAATAAATAAATTACTTATCAAATTATAATAATAATTTTTTAAATAATATTATATCAGCTATAAATAAATTATATTTAATTAAAAATTAATATAATAATAATAATTTTTAAATAAATAATAATTTATATTCTTTTATTATTCAGTTAAATAAATTATATTTAATCATTAATCGCTATAATAATAATAATAATAATAATAAAATAAATAAAAATAATAAAAATAAAATAATAATAATAATTAAAATAAAAAATAAAAATAAAATAAATAAAAAATATTAATAATAATAATATTAAATAATAATTTTTTTTAACAAATAAATAATAATTTATATAATAAATTTAATTTTTTTGTTTATAAAAAATAATAATAATAACAATAATAATTAATATTCCTTATAATAATAATAATAATAATAATAATAAAATAAATAAAAATAATAAAAATAAAATAATAATAATAATTAAAAAAAAAATAAAAATAAAATAAATAAAAATAATAATAATATTATTAATAATAATCAATGATAAAAGAAATAATTTCATTAATCTTCAATGAACCTATATATATGGGATTTAGATTTCAATTCCATTCGCTTCAACCAAAATTTATCAACCAAACACGCAGAATTTTAATTTCATACTTTATTAATTTTTACCAACCACCACGCATGAATTGAATTCCTATAATTCCACCAGAATCTTTTCCGTAACAATATATTCCTTAAAAGATTTTGCCAAAAAACATTCTCAAGCGAACCAAACACTTTAAGAGAACAGTTTCTAAAAATGTACATATAGCACAACAATTTTGAAAAAAAAAAACAATAGTAGTAACAAAAACATACTAGTACTTGACATGAAAGTGAAACATCACAAAGAAACTCCAAGTTCTCCGACTACTTCATCACATTACACAATCCCAACCGTCCGTCATCCCAAAAAATACCACGTGTCACAATCTAACTAACTCAGGCCCCACACATATCTATTTTTTTCCTCTTTTTACCCTATCCCCTTTTCTGGGGCCTTCCATATCCCGCGAAACAAAAAAAATATATATTTCAATTGCCGCTCTTTTCGTTATATATTTTATTACACAAACCCTAATTTTTCAAATTCTTATTCCACGGTTAGTTTAATTCGTTATTATTATTTCCTTCAATTGTTTATAGATCTGTTATATATGTCGATGTATTAAATAAGTTGTTAGAATTGGATTACGAGTAATTTGATAATTGATCGGTGTAATTAAGTGTGTTTTAGTTAGTGATTTATGAATTAGGGTTTAATTGTTGTTGCCACGTGGATTTTGATTAGTTTATAAAGGTGTGTTTGGGATGGGAGAAGGTGAGGTGTGTGTGGCGGTGGTGAGCGAGAAAAAGCGTGATCATGAGTGGTTAATAGACGGTGAACCGGTGGCGAAGAAACAGGCGAAAGAGTGTGAAGTAGATAATAGTCAATTAAATGAGCCTGTTGAACCGTGTCGACCGATATGTGAAAGTAAGGAAACGGTGGAGAATTTAGATTGTGGAGATGCATGTCCTTCTGCTGAGCAGTCTGTTAAAGTAGGTTCCGATGAGATGGAGGTGGAGCCTTCTGGAGAGAAGCGCTCGTCGGAGGTTTTAAATGACATGGAAATAGAGCCTATTGTCGAGCAGCCTGTGAAATATTGTTTAAATGAGATGGAACTAGAGCATCATGGTAGGATGCAGAGAACAGTTGCTGAGAATGACGTTGACCTTGATCTTTGTGGTAGGATGCAGAAAACAGCGGATAGAGGGGACAGTGAACTAGAGCTTGTTAAAGAATGTTCGAGTGATATGGAAGCGGAGGCTTGCGGTAAGAATAAATTAGAGGTGATAGAAGAACCGAAATGTGAAAGTAAGCAAACAGTAGAGATTTTGGATTGTGCAGTATGTCCCTCTGCTGAGCAGTCTGTTAAATTAGGTTCCGATGAGATGGAGTTGGATCCTTCTGGCGAGAAGCGCTCGTCGAAGGTTTTAAATGACATGGAAATAGACCCTATTATCGAGCAGCCTGTTAAGGATTGTTTGATTGACGTTAAAGTAGAGTCCGCTGTTGAACATCCTGTAAAAGAGGAAACAGAGGCTTCTGGCAAGATGCAAGCGCCACAGCCATCTGTTCAGCAACATGTCACAGGATGTTCAAGTGAGATGGAAACAGAATCTTGTGGCAAGACGGAACCTGCAGAGCCCTTGAATGATATTAAACCAGAGCCTTCTGTTCAGAATCCTGTTAAAGTATGCCAGGGTGAGACGCAAACGGAGGCTTGTGTCAAGATGGAATCGGCAGAGGCCTTGGACGAGACTGAACCCAAGCCTTCTGTTCTGCAACCTGTGAAAGACTTTACGGATGAGATGGAATTTGAGGGTTTGATTGATGCTAAAGTCGAGTTTTCTGCTGATTTTCCTATTAAGGATTGTAAACACGAGATAGTTACAGATCCTTGCATTAAGAAGGAGGCTTCAAACGATGATATATGTTCCGAGGTTTTAAACCCCATCGTATCTCCATGTGGTAATTCGAGTTTTCAGAATGTTAATAGCCAACCAGATGAGAAGCTCGTCATGAAAAATCAAGTTATTAGTTGTGAAATTACATCAGGTCGTTCTGGACACTCGAGCAGTGAGGGATGCTCCAGTCAGGAGGAAAAGGGTACCGAGTTAACGTCACATGTTGTAATCGAGGCTCCAAAGGATGCCATTACTTCTTCCGGTGTTAGGAAAATTACATTCAAGTTCAGCAAACGGAAGGAAGACTTTGATACTCAACCGTCTGCTTCTGTTGTGCCGGGGAAGGCTGCTCCTGACGATTACCCTACATCTGTTAAAAAGCTTCTGTCAACTGGAATTCTTGATGGAGCAAAAGTGAAATATATTTCCACTTCGGTAAGTTGCTTTCCTATATACTAGTATTTTCAGCCAATTTATCTTAACCTAACACAATTGGGAATCGTATGTTCATCTGCATAAAACCAGGCGGAGCTTATTGGAATTGTCAAGGATGGTGGCTATTTATGTGGATGTGATACATGCAATTTTTCTAACGTAAGTTTCTTATGCGAGTTAAATATGGTCCATTTTTGCTATTGGTTTCGCACCCTATAAATGATGAATAATGTACTCAGGTTCTCCGTGCTCATGAGTTTGAGGAACATGCTGGTGGTAGAAAAACTTCGCACCCTAATAAGCACATATATATGGAGAATGGAAAATCTATATACAGAATAATTCAGGCAGTGAAGACTGCTCCCCTCAGCAGAGTAGATGAAGTGATAAAAGACATAGCTGGTTCGTCCGTCAACGAGGAGCTCTTCCAGATTTGGAAAGGTGACACTGATGGCATTATAGTTATTTGTGGACTAATGACATAGTAGTAGAATTTACGTGATGGATGTGGAGATAATGATTATGGCAATGGAAACCTTTTTTTAATTCGATACCAAATTACTTGAAGATCAAGTTATTGTTTTTTCTTGCTAGTTGCTATTTTAAGCAATTTTTCTTTTCATTATCTTTTATTCTGCAGCAAGTCTCCCAAGCAACATGGACATGGCTAAGACAGACAACAGCCATCATATGAAGCTTATGAACCTGTATCATCCGCCAACAAGGTGCCAAACATCCCTCTTATATCTAGTCTTATCCTTTTTTAGTCTTTTGGATGGGGGACTTACTTGTTACTGGACAATTAACCAATTTCTAAATAAAAAAGATTTTTACAAAAAGCGTTAATAACAAATATTTCTGGCTCACATCGACCTACAAACAAAAGCGGCTCTTCTGGGGCGTTTAAATTGGTAGGCCTGTACCGCCTGTTGCTTCAGTTCATGTTATAACATGTGACATTTGCAGTCCATATATAGCTTTAATACGTCTATGGTAATCGATACATATTACATAATCTATTAACGTGTTAGACTAAGGCCATGCATATTCATGGCTTGCCACATGGCAAGAACAGCCATGGATATATATTTGTGGTATCATGCGACCAATATCCTGGCATGATTGAGCATTAGTTTACTCAACAAATTTATGACGTAGATGTCTGAACAGTAAATTATAAAGACTGGGATCTGTATTCCTTTTGAAACTTGATGTATCTCTGCACAAAATATAAATAAGTTGACATAGGGTCACATGCTATTGTCTTTCCTTGGTGTATATTTTTGTATGAGCTATATATTATCCTCCTGTTCTTGTACTTTCGGAATAAGGAATCTAATAAAATTTAGATACATAATATGTAATTGAGGTATTATGACCTATAGATTTTTTTCTTGAGGTATGCAACTGAAAATACACTAAAAGTTTAATGATCACTTGTTAATTTTGGCTATCTATGTCTAGTAGAGAGTGAGTGGGAGGGAGATGGAGAGGAACCTGCCTAGCCCTTTAATGTGGGATCTTTGCATCTCATATGTAATAACCAACAAATTCCTCATAAGGAGAAACCAGTGTCCTGATCTTTTGTTATCTGAATCTATGTGCGCTTACTTGACTGTTTGTATAACTTGCATTCATCTGTTGAGAATACGATGCTATCCCCTTGCTTGCATTCGGGGATAAAATATGCAGAAAAGCCTTGTTATATGCTCTGTATATGTTTCAGTTCTGTTTTATGACTATAATGCAAATTTGACAGAACCAATATGGTTTATAGTGTTCTTGCCCAAAAGTTAAATGCATTTTACCATTAATAATTGTAATAATACACAACCTCCACACACACACACACACAAATGTATGTATTTATAAATTTAGGATGTCTATTTTTTAGATTCTTCGTCTTTTCTGTTTTGGGTTGCGTTTTTTGTTGTCCATTCTTAGCAACTTCTTGATTGTAGACATTTTAGATTGTTTGCTTTTAATTACTATCAGTGTTGTAAAAATCGGCCATGGCGGATATCGGGGTCCACGCCACGATATTTCCCAAATCGGTCTAACATGGCGTTTTGGTCAAAAATCGGTCGTAAATCGGAGCTTGGCGGTCAAAATCGGCCTTGGCTGTGGGTTCGGTCAACGCTGGTCAACTTCAGATCTAGATTTATTTATTTATTTTTTCAAATTACGGAATTAACCCGATCCATTTATTGATTTTGTTCTAATTTAAGCTAGTTTTTATAATTAATCTTGCTAATATTTATTTTTTAATAGATTCCTTTATAATTTAGGGTCACCGCCATGAAAGCGTATGGCGCTTGGCGGGGTCAACCGCCACAGTACCGCCGAGTGATTTTTACAACCTTGATTACTATTGGACTATCATAATACGCCGCTTAAAATGGGCCCACTTCCATTGATTATGTACTGTCTAAAGTTTTGATTATCTTCCTTTTATCTGCACCAGCTACACAAGCGAAGATGGTTCTAGCCCATTCTATAATTATCGTATGAGTGCCGCTTTGGAGCATCAAACATTCCCAAATGAGGTCCTTAAAAAGCGGAAGTGCCTGTTCAAGAAGTAAGCTCTCACAGCGTTGTTATTTCTTTCGTTCTCTGTTCGTGCCCCTCTCTCCTTTACTCACAAATGCAAATGACAAACAAATCCTGATGTATGCATGTTTGTATATGCACACACATACTTTTATGCTGATTATCACATTTATAATGCAGGCCAAAGTCATACGCATCTAGTGTTGCTGTTGAAACCAAACAAAGTGCTGAAGGTGGCCATAAAAAAAGGTAAAGTCAGTTTATTTTTCTGTACATGCCTATGTTATATAGTTTCGGACAGAAATTTGCAAATGGCCACCCACTTCGGTAGTTTTTTACTAGTTATGTAACTTGTGTACCTATGTAAGTCCATTTGTGCTCTAAATGATACTTTTTAGGCTCACATAAAACGTTCCCCCCAACACACGCACACAGAGACGCACTTGGGTAGTTTTTTTGCTAGTTATGTACCTATCTAAGTCCATTCGGGCTCTAAATGATGCTTTTTAGGCTCACTTAAAATATCCCCCCCCAAAAAAACACACACACACACTTGGGTAGTTTTTGACTAGTCATGTACCTATCTAAGTCTATTCGGGCTCCAAATGATGCTTTTTAGGCTACGTAAAATATGCCCCCCTCCCCCCCTTTAACGTCCTGAAGCATGCGTGCTGACATAATCTTCATTGCTTTTGCTATCCTGGCTTCACTTTCCCACCCAGAAAAACTCGTCTATATTATGACAGGGATAATGATTTGCATCGTCTACTTTTTATGCCAAACGGACTTCCTGATGGGACTGCATTGGGTTATTATGCCAAAGGGAATGTAAGTTTTGTATAAATTTTAAAGATATTGGGTATTGTATCCTTTCGTACGCATGTTTCATTTACTATGACACATAAAATTTTGCAGAAAGTACTTGATGGTTACAAGCAAGGGATTGGTATAGTCTGTAGCCATTGTGACGACGAGGTAAAACATTAAATTTTTTCACATACCCATTTGTATTCCATATCTTGATTTTTCATACTTGATCTCTCTTTTTAATAACTATCTTGCTTGAGTCATGGCCCATTTCATTCAATCTCCAATCCATATTTAGCATATAGACGTATAATGGCTTTTATATATCTACTTCCTTTTGACAGATTAGTCCTTCGCAGTTCGAGGCTCATGCCGGATGGGCTGCTAAACGTCAACCGTAAGTGATGATTTGGGAGAGATTTTCTTTTAATATGATCCTTGCATACACCGTGTTAAGCTTATAGCCATGTTCACTTTGCAGATATCGGAATATATATGTTATTCCTTATGGGATGGCACTTCATGATATAGCTCTGTTGCTTGCAAATGGTCAGAGTATTACGAGCAACAACAGTGATGATATGTGTGCAGTATGTGGAGATGGAGGAAAATTGATTATTTGTGATGGATGCCCTCGCGCTTTCCATGCAGGTGGAGTTTTATCTGTTCATTGTCATAATACTGCATACTGATTTATGATCATTTGTATTCCAATCTTATCATGTCAACAGGATGTCATTATTGATATATTTGTCTATCCCTATTACATTAGTATTATTTATCAGTGTACTTATGCTTCATGCCTAAAATGTGCATTAAAACACATTTTTACACCATCAGTAGCGCCACATAGAGTATTCCAATTTATAACGTAGGACTAATATATATAGCTTGCAGCATGTTTGGAAGTGGAGGGTCTTTCGTCTGAAGATTGGCAGTGTCCGTATTGTAGAGACAGTATTGGTTCTGGTAGAAAAGCTGCTGCTGCTGAGTCCAGGCCGATTGTTATCAGACTATCCCGGGTTGTTAAAGCCAGAGAATACGAGGCTGGTGGTTGTGTTATTTGCAGGTTTGTGGATGCCATCTTAAATAAATTCTAAATTTTCTTCGGGGCAGTCTTTTTAAGAAAATGTGTCGATATGAAGTTCATATTTAATATCCTGCAGTGATAGTATTTATGTACTTGATTTTGTGATCTATGCGAAGGTAGATGCTGCTCCAATAGGCATTTAAATCACTGGAACTCTTATATTCTGGCATGTAATCTAGGCTAGAGAGGTCCAGGCATTCTAGCTTGATACGAAAACAGTATTTGTATCAAAGTTTATACTTTGTTGTCGATATTAATGAACTCCATGGTGGATATTGAAAAATGATTACTATTTAAATGAATATAGGGATGCTATAAGTTGTCAGAATGGATTGAGTTACTTAGGTATTTTAGACTTGGGGCTGTTCATGAATTTTTTCCCACATTATCGGTTCAGTTCAAGTAGCTTTTCTCTAGTCTTAACTCAAAGCCAACTCTCATCTCCTGACTACCAGCTCATAGTAATTTATTGAAGCTTTTCACTGATCCATGTCCTATGATTGCAGCCATTTAAATTATGCTGGGTTACCATCTTTATACATATATCCTTCCAACAATACCCCGCTTGCAAGTTCATTGGATTATTTCTGTGCTGCTTAGTTCTAAGTTCAGCATCCATACCCACTTATTAGGAGTCCATCCTTTTTAGCTCTGAGGTTTATAGAAAAACTGTTATTACACTCAGTTATTGGTGAACATGGTTAATTTAGTAAATCCTAGTGAGCGTATCTCTTAAACGACTAGGTATACCCATTGTGATTTATACAAAAAATGATCTTATATAACATATCCACACAGTCTCAAGGATCGGTTTGATTTAGCAAATATATATCCACCCACAGATGTAATTCTGCATTAGTTCATCAATTCAACTTAGGAGTTACGACTTATGAAATACTTTTGTTTGTGATCAGTAAACATGGTAAAATACAAAAATATACTTCAAGCATGATGTTTAGGAGTCATGCAGTTATCTTGGATACTTATTTATTAATTAGAAAGAGCATCTAGCGGAACTTTTTAGGCGATTGTACAGAATTTTATGGTCTCTGGTCGAAATGCTGAGGCTGCATATCCCTTTATGTTGTGCTATGTCTGATATGTTTATTAATATCTTATTGAGATGTATCTTATTTTGTTTTATAAATTTTATAATATTTTTAAACATATTAGCTGCCAATGTTCACGTTTCTTTTAAGCTTGTGTAAAATAGACCAATCTGTTCTTTTCGTATGTCTCTACCAGGGTCCCTGATTTCAGCGTTGCTGAATTTGACGATCGAACTGTAATGCTATGTGACCAGGTACACATTATACCTTCTTGTACCATTTTGCTTTGTGTTTTGTACTTTTCTTATATTATTCTAACTATACCGTTTGATAATATTTTAGTGTGAGAAGGAATACCATGTTGGTTGTTTAAGAGAGAGTGGAAGATGTGATTTAAAGGTACGCTATAGAGTCTTTGCTTTCATCTGATTACTTGATGTATTTATAGGCAGCTAAAGGTTAATCAATATTCATTAAATTGTAACCAGGCACTCCCACCAGATAAGTGGTTTTGTTGTGATCATTGTGATATGATCCATGGTGCTATTCAAGGCGTGGTTGCCAATGGCGCAGCTGTAATTTCGGGTTCAGTTTTGAGCATAATTAACAAGAAACACATAGAGAAAGGACTTATCTATGGAGTCCCAAATGAAATTAGATGGCGGATGTTAAGTGGGACAAGCCGCTATCCTGAACATTTGCCACTGTTATCAAGGGCCGCCGCCATTTTCCGGGTATATTTAAAATATAATAAATGTTTTGAGCTCCCCTTCGTATGTTCTTTGTAAGGTTTTAGGCATAGAACTTTACATAATATCTGGATCTTTCTCTATTTCTTGCATGCTATATAAATATTAACGGAAGTCACACTGGATTAATGGTCATAAAAGAATGATGTTAGAATCAGATTGTGAGTATAATCCAGCATGCATTATTTGTTAATAATTTATATCATTGCCAAGCTGTGGTGTTCAAGTTGCTTTTCGTTATGCTGAAATTATGCCGTATCCATGTGCAGGAGTGTTTCGATCCCATTGTTGCAAAATCTGGCCGTGATCTAATTCCTGTAATGGTGTATGGGTAAGTTGTCTTGTGCTGCGGATGCTCTTTTAATTATTTTGTTCAAGGGGACAAGGTTGGCTTTGGCTTAAGCTGGCCATAGCAGTGTTTGCATTAACCTTGAATTTCTGCAATTTTCCAATCTGGCCTCCTCAACTTACAACGTCCAATTTCGCTACTGACATATTAATTTAAAAGTACGAAATTGAATTATTACCAAATTATAGCCAGCATCGCGTTACAAAAAAAATAAAAAATAAATTATAGCCAACATTGTTCTGCTTGTAGTATTTTATATAAACTTTGGCATAGTTATGCTTGTCAAAAACTCAAACAATAGGAATATTTGTAGTAATAGGAGTAATAATAAAAACAATAGTTATTGTTACTGTTGTTAATTTTTGTTAAACAAACTTTGAAAATGAACTGTTATCCATATAACATCTAAGGATGCAGTAGGTAACTGATAAGAAAAGTTAAAGCTGAAATTGCTGCAAATTATCCTTTTCCTCTTTAACTAGAGGTCTGATCGAATCTTTTCATAGATTCTACCAGATTTTGGTTTCTTGGGGCACAAATTTCATGCCTTCATCACTGTATGCTAGGTGACGTTAGATACATTCCTAGGGATCTTGAAATAAGCCTTGTTTAGCTACTTGTGCTTTTATGCTGTTCTTTTTTTATAAGAATTATTTTTTGTTGTTAGCAAGAAAAAGAGGTAATAAACTTTTTGGGTTTCATTGTTCTTGAGTAAATTTATGTATCTAATCTAATGCAGGAGAAATATATCTGGACAAGATTTTGGAGGAATATATTGTGTAGTTCTGATCGTGGGGTATGTCCTCTATTTAAAAGTTCTTGTTCTGTATTTAACTATTTATCTAACTTTCCGATTTTTCCAATTTGTATTTTAGTTATTATTTTACCACATGCTATTTTTTACTGTTTTTTTCACTTACACATGCAGTTCAGTAGTTGTATCTGCTGGTCTCCTGAGAATTTTTGGACGGGAAGTTGCTGAGCTCCCACTAGTGGCTACAAGCAGACAGTATCAAGGGAAGGTAAAGCTGTTGTCAACTTGTACTCCTATGCATAATTGTTCTCAATCTTTATTTATTTGTTTGCCTTTTTTTAATGGTATGTTTGACACTTCAGGGATATTTCCAAGCTCTTTTCTTTTGTATTGAGGAGTTACTCCTGTCATTGGGTGTTGAACTCCTTGTGCTTCCTGCTGCTGAAGAAGCCGAGTCCATATGGACTAAGAAACTTGGTTTCAGAAAGATGAGTGACGAGCGGGTAAGTGCAAAACATAATAATATGATATTTCACTTACTATCACAATTCTCTTGATATGTTGATGTATTTCACATTTTATCTTTGCATACAGTATACACAATTCTCGAGGAACAACCAACTTACCATATTTAAAGGAACATCAATGTTAGAGAGGGAGTTGCGTCGTACGGCATAGTAATCTCTTTGTTTGGTGTTCTGACATCCAAAGTGCAACTGCCGATTGTGAATTTCTAGGAGTGTAGTAAGCGAGCACCAGTCAATATTGAAGCATAACGCACAAATTATACAAAGTTTCGGATACTAGATTTTTTGTTATTATAGGTGGTGTGACTATTAGAAGTTTTCATTAACAATAACCCGGGTTCCCCCCATTTTTTACTTGTGTGTTTAGAGCATAAAGTAGCAAATCTGAGATGAAGGGTGCTCAAATAAACAACTGCAAAAATGGGGTTGGGTTGTGACCTTGCATGTCATACCTTTTTATTATGCATGCATATGGTAGTCATGCTTTAATTTGACTTGTATAAATTGGTAAGGTTGAGGTTTGTTTTTACTGTTTATAAACTGACGGCTGGGAATTAACTTCACTTTTTTCCGTTCTGATACTCGATTGGCTTTTTAAATTGGGTTTTACTATACACTACTTTTTAAATTGGGTTTTACTATACACCTACTTTTTTCCGTTCCATATTTAAGTTGGATTTAAAAATAAAATGGGCAAATGTTTTTAAAAAGTATCATGCCATTATTTGTTTTTGTGGGTAAGTATAATTTTTTTGGCTTTTGTGGGTATTTTTTTTTTTTCAAATTTATCTTTTTTTGGTATTTCGCTATTTTTTTTGATATTTTTGCCCCTCTTAGCTAATAATTTTTTTTTTCTTTTCTCGAAAGACAAAAATGTCATAAATTACCTTAAAAAATGATGAATTTGAAAAAAAGTACTCATGAAAGCAAAAAAATTTAGGCATAATTTCATGTATATCCTTGTAAATTTTAAAAATTACATATATATCATTTTCTTGGTTTTGATGCATAAAGTGCAATCTTTTAATCAAAGGATATATATGTAATTTTTGATTTTTGCAAGGATATATATATATCTTTTGAAAAATTTATTAGCTACCCACAAAATCAAATGGTGATAAGTATGATACATTTTAAACCAAAATAAAATTTAGACTAAAATATACTGTTGGTAGTCCAAAGTATGCGTTTTATAGGCTAAAGCAATGTGACGGGATTGTCAAAGTCACGTTACTTTTCAATTTACATCGGTGTATAATGGAGAATTCCAGATTATAACGTAATACAGTTAAATCTAACCCAACCCTCAACCCTATTAGTACCAGCAACACATAATTGTCGTAAATAACAGGAAGACATTGAACCCTAAATACAAGCAACACACATTCTACAAAAAATAATAATGGCACAAAACGATAATGGGAAAGCTTTGTTCGTTGAGGAAAGAAGATTGCCCAAATGAAAAGGGTTTGGGTGCCATACGATCATTTAAGTTGGATGAACCAACAATTTCCATGAGTTCATTCGAAATAGGAAAATCTTCCATTGGAAATTTTGTGTGTGTGGAAAAAGTGGTGAATGGGTTTATTGGTTCGTGTCCACAAGTAAATAGCGTCTCAGGGTCGAGACGGTCAAGTGGTCTAATAGTGCGTTTTTTCACACTTGGTCCCTGAATTTGTCTGGGTTGCCATTGTTATACTTAAAACTCCCGCCCAATAATCACTTTGAAATACACAATTGGTCCCCCAATTTGCCAATTTACGTATACTACAATTTAGTTGGAGATTAAACAACACAAAACCATTAGAAGTTTGACTTTGTAAAGTCAAACTTGCAAAACATATCAATAAACTCCCTAACAAATATTGACTAATGGTTTTGCAATTTTGACTTTAGAAAGGCAAAATGCAAATAGAAAATGCCCATTCACCTTTTTGAATGTTGACCAACTTAAGTAAAATGGAAATGCTAAAATTTTTTGACTCACGGATGGCAGTTTTACTTTCTACAATCAAATTGAAATGCTAAAAGAAAGTTTGACTTTCGAATGTCAAACTTGCATCACCAACAATACGCACAACCAATAACATATCAAGAAGCTAAATTTAACCAAACCATATAAACAAATACCAAAATACTTTATGCAAGATGAATTGTCATACGGTATTCAACCCATACATAAACTACAACCACTAAAAGAACTCTACAACGGCTGTGAGAGAAGCTTGGTGGAGTTACAACAGCTTCCTAGCCAACTCCCAGTTCATCTTGGATATTTTCATTCCTATCATCACTCAAATCGCTGACCTTGATATACATAGTCATAATCACATTTGGTCCCTAGGTTGAGGGTTGGGTTAGATTTAACTAAGACATGTTATAATTGTAAATGGTCTATTATACCTTCGATGTACAAAGAGAAAAGTAACCTTGACTTTGACAATCCTTGTCAAGGGATTGGTTTAGCCTATAAAACGCATACTTTGGACTACAGACGATAAAAATGCCAAGTTTTGGTTCAACGTGATGTTTCTGGACAAGATTAGGGACCAACTGATGAGTGTCTAAAATACTCATCATTTTTGTATAATCTAAACTGCAAAATCATCTGAAAACACTCAAAAATGCATCAAAATGATGAAAATATCACAAATCAGTGTTTTATGTGTTTTAAATGCTAAAATATCAAAATCAGGTTGAAAAATGATTCAAGTTTGCAAAATTGGCGATTTTAGTCCTCAAGTTTCAAAAAGTTGTCAAATCTAGTCCACTGGAATTCAAAATGTGGAATTTTATCATTCAAGGTCCCTGAAATATTCTAAGTTGTTAAAATTGGTCCTTGAATGATTCTTTGGTCAAATGGCAGAAAAGGTCCCTAGAGTTTGAAAATTTGCAAAATTAGTCCTTGGATATTTTAAAATGGAATTTATGCAAAAAGGGTCCTTGTACTATCAAAGTTTGTCAAGTTTGGTCCTTGTGATATCTTTGGAAAAGTGTCTTGTTCAGTCCTCAAGTTTGGAAAAGTTGCAAATCTAGTCCTTGTATATCTATTAAACCCAAACGGACACCCTTTTAAATATCAAGCCCACAAACACAAAGCCCAATCCATCCTTAGCCCAAACAAACAGCTTGCCCTTGAACCTTGGCCCCGATCGATCCACATATTCCTTTTGACCCATGTCATAACCATTTTGGACCCGTTTTCTATTATACCCAACGGTCAGAAAGTCAAAGGCTAAAAAACCGCCCATCACTTTCATCCCCTCTCAACCTCTGAATCACAAAACCGGTGATGGTATTTCATCTTTTCAACATTCCTCACCATACCTTGTCCCTCCCCTCCACTAACACCCAAAAACCTTTAATTGATTCAAACCAACCCAATTAATATCAAAACCTGCTAAAGAAGAATTTGGCGCCAAAATCTACACTTGGATGGTTAAGATGATTTAGAGATCCAAGGAAATTGGTGGGAAGCAATCAGAGATCACCATAGAGTCCAAAAGTCATTATAAAGGGGGATGCAATGTATCAAAATAATCTAGAGTAATTTTCATTTTCTTAAGTCGTTTTAGTTTAAACTTCAATTTCAGTGTAATTCTTAGCTTTTGAACTCTATATTTCAAGTAGTTAGTATGTAATAAATCTTTTGAAGTCATCAATTTCAGTTTCCATTCAAGTTTCCAGTTTATGGATATTTTCAAATTTTAAAAATCTCATATGATTCAAATGTTGTTGTTAGGTGTTATTATGGACTGAGATAGCTCATATAAGCTCCTAGAAAGCTTTTTCAAGCTTTTAGAAACAATAAAATCCAGTTTAGTATCAAAAATCAAAAATCACTAAAAATACAAATTAAATAGTTGAAAAATAAAAAATCATATGGAAATGGTGTTCACAGCTGGAGCAGGGTGAATTTTGGATGGCCTTGGGTTAGTGGCTTAGTGGTAAGCCTATAAGAGTGGTCTTGATCATTGGTTCTGTGATTTCAGTTGGATAGCATTTGTAAGCCTTTTTGTTCATTTTTGCATTTCTCTGTTTTAATTTTTTAGAAATTGTAATCGTTGTGTTTTATTGTTCACTAGTTATAATTAAATGTATTTAAGCTTTAAAATCAGTTGGGTGTTCTTTTAAATTTGTAGTTTATATAAGTTTCATTTAGACAGTTAAATTAGCATCATCATAATTCTTTTGTTTCATATTGTTAATACTGTTGGTTCATGTTTATTTAATCTCATATAATGATATTATAAGGTCTATAATCAGTCTCATGGTTTTAATTTGTGATTAGCTTTGAAAATCTTCAAATCAGTTTCAATAAGGTGTGTTTGGTTTACTTTGTTTAACTGTGCTCAAGAGTGTTCAAGTCAGTGCTATTACTTGCTCTGTGTCACACTTGGTCCAATTAATTCAAACAAACCATATAATGATCTTTGTTCATCATAAGTCAAAATTGCAAAAAAATCTCATCTCTGTCATTCACTGTTGGATTTGGATGATTCATGGTCATGATTTTGTGTTTATAAGTTGTTAAAATTACTCAAATCAGTCTTATTTCACCTTAAAACAACCTAATCAGTGAGTAGTAGTGATTCAAAGTTCATCTTAGTCAAACTTTTAGTTTTTCTTAAAAAGTCAAATTTTTAATTTTGGTCGTTTTTGAATTAAAAAGATAATTTTACTGTGTGTTTAATAGTGAGATTTAGCTTAAAATCTTTTGGGTTATCAAAGTTTAGTTGCTAATCTAAATTAGAAAAATACTAGTTCTCTTTAAATCAGCTTTTTAAGTGCTTTTTAATTAGCTTATTGTGAGTGCTGTTGCGAAATTGTGCCCTGTGCACCCAGTTTTAAGAATCCTTTCACAAGCTCACCAGAGCTTGTTAGTGAGACTTAGATTTTGAATCCTGGCTTTTTGGAAAGGTCACCTAGCTGTCTTTTCATTCGGTGCTTATTCTCAGTTTTTGGCTTATTTAATAGGGTTGCTAGTAGCTTTTATTTGTCCCATCTCACCGATTATCTGAGTTTTTGATCACAGTTTTACAAGCTCAAACATAAGCTCACACAGAACTTATTTGTTGGTCAAATCTTGTGATTCTTAGTTCTTTGGTAAGCCAACCAAGCCATCTTGAAGTCTCAAGCTTGGTTTTTCATTTTCTAGCTTGTTTCTAGGGCTACGCAATAAGCTCTAACCTTGTCCCATTTACGTGTTGATCACAAGTGCTTATCTGCTTATTTCAGCTTATTAGTATGCTTCTTTGTGTTTTCTAACTTCATTTGAGTAGCTTGTAGCATCTTGCATCTATTTTGAGCTTCTGTTTCAGTTTGTGAGCTTGTTCAAGCTTAATTCACCAAAATAAGCTCATAAAACTCTTGTTAGCTCATAAGTCACTCAAACTGCTTATTTTAAGTTTGTAAAATTTTTGTGTTTGTTAAAGTTTCATATTTTAAGTAGTTAAACAGTTTTCAAAAAGAAAATCCAGAAAAACTTCATTTTTAAACAGTGATAGTGTTTATTTAATAGGTTTTAGCTTTTTGATTTTTCTTTTTATCTTATTAATAAGCAAATCTTGTTTTATATTTTTAGTTTTCTGTCACCTTAAGTTATTTTTAGAAAAAGTTTCATATTTTTCTCTATCTTTTTAGTATTTATTAGAATTTTTAATAGTTAAAAGTCTTAAATAATTAGTAATAAATAATTAAAAAGCATAAAAATATCTTTTCAGTTTTAAAATTAGTTTTATCATATTTTAGATTTTTCCAAGTTGAAATTCTACCAGGTTTATTTTATATTTTCTAGAATTTAAGTGTATTTTAAATAGTAATTAATTAGTAATAATTAGATAAAAGTGTGAAAAATATATTTTTAATTTTAAAATTAGTTTTATAATATTTTAGATTTTTATCAATTATAATTTTATTTTTCTAGCCTTATTTTGTATTTTCTTCTATTTTAGGTTATTTTTAATAGTTAAAATAGTTTTTAATTAATAATAATTAAATTAATTGGTTATAAAATTAATTTTCTTTTTCTAAAAATTTTCTTTTATCATTAGGTTTGTAAAAATGTCATTTTCATATTTTTAGGTCTTTTATTTTTTAGATCTCACTTTTTTTTTTTATATGCGTTTTAGTTTTTAAACGTACGTTTTACGTTTCTTTTATCTGATTGTTGTGCTTTCCAATTCTGTTTACAAATACATTCTAATCAATCAGTAGTGTAATAATCAATCCAAATCTTTACAGATCACTATCCTTAGTGATCATTCTATCATCTGATCAAGTGTTCACACCATTGAGTCTCCGGTGGAACGCGACGGGAATTCATTCTATTCTCCAGGATTTCATTGTATTTGTGTTTTAAGCAGTTTTAAGCTTCTTACGGTTAGCCATTCACAAGTGGATAGCTTGTGTGAGGTAGCTTGACTGGTTTTAAAGATCAAATTTTGGCGGCTGGGAGTGGCGTGTGTTAAGCCTTTTTCAGACTCATTCTTGCACATATACCGCCATTTGTAAAAAGGTTTTTTTGTAAAGTTATAAGAAAATCAAAAAGTTCATTAGCACTTTTCCTAAAGTGTTAAAAACACCAAAAATATTTTCATTATTTGTTTTTACATCATGTTTTTCAAAAATACCAAAAATATTCCTCTTTACCCTCTTACCCTTTTGATTCTTCATTTCTTACCCTCTAAAACCATTTGATTCTTTCTATGTCTTATCCTCACCCTCTTGGTTGTCAATGGTGTGGTGGTCCTTATAATGGTGGCAATTGCCCCCGTTGTAGCATGGTGGAATCAGGAAACGGGTCTGTCTATAACCAGGATCCCTATTTCTACCATAACACAACGATTTATTCCATCGCTCCGCACTGTGAGACTCAGAGTTTTCTGTTGTGAGTACGTGGTGGTTCACATTCCAGTTCGATTGTCAATCAGGAAACACGCTTCTACGGCGGGTTCCGATAACAATTATGACTACAACACATACCACTCACGGCCGCATCAGTTTCTGTTGTGAGTATTGTGGAGGTCCTCACTCTAGCTCGGATTGTCAAACAAGGAATCCATTTCCTTGTAGCGATTACGGCTCTTTGTATCATGACCAACCTTCTGATACCAGCTGAGCCACTTCCTCAAAAATCTTCTCCTTGATCTTTTGGATTTAGTGAAAGATTTGAAGGAATCTAAACACTCCTAAGATAATCCAAATGAAAAATCCATGGAAGTTTTGTTAGCCAGAAGCGGATTGCTAAATTAGATTCCCAAATTGCCTTTGAAAAATCTATTGGGAATCAATTGCAAAAAAAAACAGCCAGATCTAGCTCTCGATTCCGTTTCATTCCCGATGACGATGATGATGAAGATATCCTTGATATCCTACAATTTTATAACGGTTCATCAAGTTCATCAGTTGAAACTCATTCCATGAAAAATCGAGGGAGAAAAGACTATGATGGAATTACTAGCAGAAGAACAAATGGAAAGTATAAAACATATGTATGCTAGTGCTTCTAAACTCCCTCGATGCTTGTTATCACACCGATATTCCCACTCACTCTCTAAACATGGGGGATGAGCTTCTTGACCTGTTCCGAAAAGGAATCGGACAATTTATAAAGTCGAGTGTTGAGGACCTTGTCCCAATCCGAGAGAGTCACAGGGAAATTCGATCATATGTGTGATTCTTCTTCCCTCTTGAGTGTTCAAATGATCAATTTGAGACTTTCTCCGATTTTAGCGATGATTGTAAATCTTATGGAGACATTGAGTAGGTTGAGGCATCACTCCCACATGCGATCCTCTTCTTGAGGAGTTCACCGATGAACTCACTCACATCAGTCCACTTTCATCAGAAAGTGACGATGATCTCTTTGATTTCGAAGCCGATCTTGGAGAAACTAGAAATCTCCTATATAATGATCATCCACTCGTTTCTTGTCCCATTTCCGAATCTTCCATTTCTTCTCTCTCCGGATGAGGAAGATGACAAATTTTGGAAGGAAGTCGATGATTTTCTTAGTGATGAGTCGATTCCAACAAGGATTGACAATACTTACTTTGATTCGGAGGGAGACATCCTCTTTCTTGAAAATCTGTTGCTTGAAGAACCGTTTCCTCTCTCTCCTCCGGACATCTTATTGACAATCACCATATAAGCTTCAAGTTTAAGCTTAAAAATGTTAAAAATGGTGATTTGCTTCTGCTGATGAGGAATGGACTTGCATTGTGATGCATATCTTTATTCCATTCTTCACGGATAGCGTGGTTGCTCTTTCCCTTTTCTCTTTCGGGAATGAGGACACCATCTTTGACCTCGGTATCATCCTTTATAGTTTCTACTATTAACAATGCCGCGGTTGTGTCTCGTCGGTCGGAACTTTCATTCATATGTTTATTAACATTGTGAACGAAAGTCCGATCGAGATTGGTTTTCCACGTTGCTTCCCCATGAACCAATGAATGCGGGGTCGAGTCAAGCTAGCGACTCGGGAATCAAAAACAGTAGCACACACCATATGGGTTTTCACCCATATTTCTGTCTTCTTTCTCTGTTCTACCACCCTAGTGTGGGGAGTTTGCCCCATATTATATATATATATCTATAAAAAATGGCCGTAGTATTTCCCTTTTACGTTCTTTGTTTCGGCATAACCGGCGGTACTTTGAATATTGAGGGCAATATTCATTTCTAAGTGTGGGGGGAATTCTCACGAATTTTATCATGTATTATCCACCCAATTTCCCCGTTTTTGGCCAAATTTTTTTTGGAATAAGTGTTTTTCACTTATTCATCATATGGTAATCAGTCCGCCATGTCTAAAAACAAAAGGATTGGCTAATCCAGGAGCAAACGGCTCTTTGTAAAGATTTCTCAAATCCGTTTATGGCTTGCAATTTGCCCAAAATTGTATGGTATTCAACTCACCATATCCTAAAAAGTGAAGAGTTGGCTAGCCCGCAAGTTTATGTCTTGTGGTAAAGGCAGTGGAAAATCCATAATTGGTAATCAGCTCACCAAAGATAATTCTGATAATTTATCTAAGAGTTGGCTAGTCCAGAAGCAAACGGCTTCTGGTAAAGACAAATCAAATCCGTTTGACTTATGATTTGCTCAAAATCATTTGGTTATCATTGTACCAAGGTTCTTACTTGAACTGCAACAATTGGCTACTCCGGAGAGTGATGGCTTTTGGTAAAGAGTTTTAAAATCCATTAAAGATCTAAATCATTGCTAGGGACTAGCAATATCTTAGTGTGGGGATTGATGAGTGTCTAAATACTCATCAGTTTTGTATAATCTAAACTGCAAAATCATCTGAAAACACTCAAAATGCATCAAAATGATGAAAATATCACAAATCAGTGTTTTATGTGTTTTAAATGCAAAAATATCAAAATCAGTTGAAAAATGATTCAAGTTTGCAAAATTGGCAGTTTTAGTTCCCCAAGTTTCAAAAAGTTGTCAAATCTAGTCCCTGGAATTCAAAAATGTGGAATTTTATCATTCAAGGTCCCTGAAATATTCTAAGTTGTTAAAATTGGCCCTTGAATGATTCTTTGGTCAAATGGCAGAAAAGGTCCCTAGAGTTTGAAAATTTGCAAAATTAGTCCTTGGATATTTTAAAATGGAATTTATGCAAAAAGGGTCCTTGTACTATCAAAGTTTGTCAAGTTTGGTCCTTGTGATATCTTTGGAAAAGTGTCTTGTTCAGTCCTCAAGTTTGGAAAAGTTGCAAATCTAGTCCTTGTATATCTATTAAATCAAACCGGACACCCTTTTAAAATATCAAGCCCAACACAAACACAAGCCCAATCCAATCCTTAGCCCAAACCCAAGCTTGACCCTTGAACCTTGGCCCCCCACTTGATCCAGTCCACATATTCCTTTTGACCCCTGTCATAACCATTTTGGACCCCCGTTTTCTATTAATACCCAACGGTCAACGAAAGTCAAACGGCTAAAAAAACCGCCCATCACTGTTCATCCCCCTCTCAACCTCTGAATCACAAAACCAGTGATGGTATTTCATCTTTTTCAACATTCCTCACCATACCTTGTCCCCTCCACCTCCACTAACACCCAAAAACCTTTAATTGATTCAAACCAACCCAATTAATATCAAAACCTGCTAAAGAAGAATTTGGCGCCAAAATCTACACTTGGATGGTTAAGATGATTTAGAGAGATCCAAGGGCTGGAAATTGGTGGGAAGCAATCAGAGATCACCATAGAGTCCAAAAAGTCATTATAAAAAGGAGGGGATGCAATGTATCAAAATAATCTAGAGTAATTTTCATTTTCTTAAGTCGTTTTAGTTTAAACTTCAATTTCAGTGTAATTCTTAGCTTTTGAACTCTGTATTTCAAGTAGTTAGTATGTAATAAATCTTTTGAAGTCATCAATTTCAGTTTCCATTCAAGTTTCCAGTTTATGGATATTTTCAAATTTTAAAAATCTCATATGATTCAAATGTTGTTGTTAGGTGTTATTATGGACTGAGATAGCTCATATAAGCTCCTAGAAAGCTTTTTCAAGCTTTTAGAAACAATAAAATCCAGTTTAGTATCAAAAATCAAAAATCACTAAAAATACAAATTAAATAGTTGAAAAATAAAAAATCATATGGAAATGGTGTTCACAGCTGGAGCAGGGTGAATTTTGGATGGCCTTGGGTTAGTGGCTTAGTGGTAAGCCTTTAAGAGTGGTCTTGATCATTGGTTCTGTGATTTCAGTTGGATAGCATTTGTAAGCCTTTTTGTTCATTTTTGCATTTCTCTGTTTTAATTTTTTAGAAATTGTAATCTTTGTGTTTTATTGTTCACTAGTTATAATTAAGTGTATTTAAGCTTTAAAATCAGTTGGTTGTTCTTTTAAATTTGTAGTTTATATAAGTTTCATTTAGACAGTTAAATTAGCATCATCATAATTCTTTTGTTTCATATTGTTATCTGTTGGTTCATGTTTATTTAATCTCATATAATGATATTATAAGGTCTATAATCAGTCTCATGGTTTTAATTTGTGATTAGCTTTGAAAATCTTCAAATCGGTTTTCATAAGGTGTGTTTGGTTTACTTTGTTTAACTGTGCTCAAGAGTGTTCAAGTCGATTGCTATTACTTGCTCGTGTCACACTTGGTCCAATTAGTTCAAACAAACCATATAATACTGATCTTTGTTCATCATAAGTCAAAATTGCAAAATCATCTCTGTCATTCACTGTTGGATTTGGATGATTCATGGTGCATGATTGTGTTTATAAGTTGTTAAAATTACTCAAATCAGTCTTATTTCACCTTAAAACAACCTAATCAGTGAGTAGTAGTGATTCCAAATTCATCTTGGTCAAACTTTTAGTTTTTCTTAAAAGTCAAATTTTTCATTTTGGTCGCTTTTGAATTAAAAAAGTATTTTACTGTGTGTTTAATAGTGAGATTTAGCTTAAAATCTTTTGGGTTATCAAAGTTTAGTTGCTAATCTTAATTAGAAAAATACTAGTTCTCTGTTAATCACCTTTTAAGTGCTTTTAATTAGCTTATTGTGAGTGCCTGCTCAAATTGTGCCTGTGCACCAGCTTTAAGTTCACTTTCACAAGCTCACAGAGCTTGTTAGTGAGACTTAGATTTTGAATCTTGGCTTTTTGGAAAGGTCACCTAGCTGTCTTCTCATTCCAGTGCTTATTCTCGTTTTGGCTTATTTAATAGGGTTGCTAGTAGCTTTTTATTTGTCCCATCTCACTCAGTGTATACCGAGTTTTTGATCAGTTTACAAGCTCAAACATAAGCTCACACAGAACTTATTTGTTGGTCAAATCTTGTGATTCTTAGTTCTTTGGTAAGCCAACCAAGCCATCTTGAAGTCTCAAGCTTGGTTTTTCATTTTCTAGCTTGTTTGCTAGTGGTCTAGCTGCTAGCCCTAACCTTGTCCCATTGTTGATCACAAGTGCTTATCTGCTTATTTCAGCTTATTAGTATGCTTCTTTGTGTTTTCTAACTTCATTTGAGTAGCTTGTAGCATCTTGCATCTATTTTGAGCTTCTGTTTCAACTAGTGAGCTTGTTTGAGCTTATTTCACCAAAATAAGCTCTTAAAGCTACTGTTAGCTCATAAGTCACTCAAACTGCTTATTTTAAGTTTGTAAAATTTTTGTGTTTGTTAAAGTTTCATATTTTAAGTAGTTAAGCAGTTTTCAAAAAGAAAATCCATAAAAACTTCATTTTTAAAACAGTGATAGTGTTTATTTAATAGGTTTTAGCTTTTTGATTTTTCTTTTCATCTTATTAATAAGCAAATCTTGTTTTTATATTTTTCTTAGTTTTCTGTCACCTTAAGTTATTTTTAGAAAAAGTTTCATATTTTTCTCTATCTTTTTAGTATTTATTAGAATTTTTAATAGTTAAAAGTCTTAAATAATTAGTAATAAATAATTAAAAAGCATAAAAAATATCTTTTCAGTTTTAAAATTAGTTTTATCATATTTTAGATTTTTCCAAGTTGAAATTCTATTTTTCCAGGTTTATTTTATATTTTCTAGAATTTAAGTGTATTTTAAATAGTAATTAATTAGTAATAATTAGATAAAAAGTGTGAAAAATATATTTTTAGTTTTAAAATTAGTTTTATAATATTTTAGATTTTTATCAATTATAATTTTATTTTTCTAGCCTTATTTTGTATTTTCTTCTATTTTAGGTTATTTTTAATAGTTAAAATAGTTTTTAATTAATAATAATTAAATTAATTAGTTATAAAATTAATTTTCTTTTTCTAAAAATTTTCTTTTATCATTAGGTTTGTAAAAATGTCATTTTCATATTTTTAGGTCTTTAATTTTTTAGATCTCACTTTTTATTTTGTACGTTTACGTAGTTTTTAAACGTACGTTTTACGTTTCTTTTATCTGATTGTTGTGCTTTCCAATTCTGTTTACAAATACATTCTAATCAATCAGTAGTGTAATAATCAATCCAAATCTTTACAGATCACTATCCTTAGTGATCATTCTATCATCTGATCAAGTGTTTACACACCATTGAGTCTCCGTGGGACTTAACGACCCGGGAATTCATTCTATTCTCCAGGATTTCATTGTATTTGTGTTTTAACAGTTTTAAGCTTCTTACGGTTAGCCATTCACAAGTGGCTAGCTTGTGTAGTTGACTGTTTAGCATAGGTCGCTAGTATAGTGTGGTAAGTATTCCCACCACACGCGGGTGACCCGGTTCGATCCCCGCAATGGGCCAAAATTTGATTAAGTTAAACCACCAAGCTACCTCACACAAGCTAGCCACCAACAGTGTATTTTGGTCTAAAATTTATGATTGAATGTTTTGTGTATAAGTTAAATTGAATCAATTAAGGAAAGAACATGATAATTAACTATCTTAAATATGAAAATAATAAGTTAATAAATTGATTTTTAAATAACACTCGGTGGGTAATGTATAACAAAACCTTTTTAAATTTACTTAATTTTAAAGATGATAATTTATTAACTTCTAGTTAATTGTTTGTTATGCTCAACTCGTATGTCTAAACAATGTTTTAAAACCTGATTTTTTAATTGATCCGTCAAGTTACCGAGTCATCGGTTCAACCGCCAGGTAAAGATGAGATGAGTTAATTTTAACAACATATCACCCAAACAAAACTTTAACACCTTCATCACTGATTATATTTAATAACCTTAATATATTGTTGTACCAAAATTTAACCAACATCAAAGATCATCAGTTCATTTCAAATTTGCTGTTAACCAACAAATGTCTATATAGTTGAATGATACTTGATCAGTTAATCCAACAAACGACTCTATACGAGGATGACATATGATCAATTAATCCAACAAATGACTACTCTTTAAATTAACAAATACTAATATTTAATGCAACAACAATTATCCAAAGTAAATAGACAAAAACTTAAAATTACTTCATATGTGTCGTGGGATTTTGGCATAGCTATGTGAAAAAAGAAAGGGGTTTAAGAGGGAAGTGTAAGAAAATGAAAGGTTGTGGGATCAGATTTTAGTAATATAAGAGGTTTTGTTATCTTAAAAACTATATTAATACGCTTTGACTGTCTGTTTTAAAACCGGGTCGACTCGTTTATAAGAAAACCGCCGTTTAATCGCCGTTCAAACAAAACCCGTTGTCATCTCGGCCGTCTTTCAACCGTTCTGTTCAACCGCCGGGTCAACCCGGGTTTTAAAACATTGTGTCTAAAAAAGAAATGTTCACTTGATAAAATCAAAGGAAAACATGAGAAGATAAAATGTCTAAAGCTTTGTGTTAAACAATCAATAAATTCGGTATTGTGAGATAGAAAACACATAGATGATAATATATATAAAAATATACAAAGCAATGAAATATCACAAATGATATTAAAGGTTAAAAAGTATACTTGTTTGTTTCTGAAATATCACAAGAACTATATTTATGAAATATCGCAAGTGATATTGGATAATATCACAAGTGATATTAAACAATAGGAGGGAGATCCTCTCAAGTTGAGGCACTATGAGCCATTGGATTAAATCCAACGGCTCAAATCAAAATAAGTACTTTTGATTTAAACCATTAGATTTGATCAAATGGCTCATAGTGTCTCAACTTGACTCAAGTTGATCCTCTCAACTTGAGAGGATCCTATCGGAAACAATATCACGTGATATTAGGCATGTCATATTATAAAGCTTAACTAATAAGTTGGATGTGTTGGATCCCCTAAGTATTGGATTCAGAACTCATTGCCGTGTACAAGGCGTAATTGTTGTCTTCCTACAGTTATAACAATACTTGGCCTTATATTGAACTGATATGAAGCCAACAACTTAAATAATAAGCAATCTTACACTATAATGGACATCTTATCAATAACTTAAACACAATTATCTTCAGCAAAAAACACATAAAACAACAAAATTATAATATCATCAACTTCAATATCACTGGTGATACTACACGTATGCTATAGAGCATATTCAAAACAACAATCAAACATAAAACATCATTCCAATGCAGTTAAAAATAAAAATTCAAAAAACAGCTTTATTAATAAGCAAAATTACAAGGGCAAATAACAAGATTATCAAATATTTTTCACTCAGACATTTCATCAAACACTTGGTGTGCAACTTGATCAAAAGAAATGTTAAACAACCTCGATCACATAATAATCAATCGATTAAACAACATTATCGACCGCAACAATATCAATCAAATCGCCTTCTCAAACAAACGGTTCATTCAAATCAAAAGAAGCTATAAAAAGGATGATAATGATTGGGAGGTGATGATGAGATGATGATCGGAATGGTGATCGGAACGGTAATTGTCGATCGAGATAACTAATTTTGAGTGGAAAAGATGAGAGCCGGGGAAAACACACACGAACTGTGTGTGTAAAAAATGAGAAACTAAAAACGAAAAAGAAATAAAAGTTTTATTTAGTTGGGAGAATTAAGGTTAAGCATATTAAATCTTAGGTTTAATCCTCACCATTAGATCAAACTAAATGGACAGCAAATGAACCTTTTTCACATAATATAATTGTTGAAGCATAATCTGGCGCGGGCAGGATTCAACGACTCTCCATGGCCGTTAGTCGTCTTCTCGAGCCCTAGTAGACCTGTCAACAAAGAAAACCCGTTAGGAGTGGACCCGGAGCCGTGAGCCCGGGGTCCACCTCCGACGTCAAGTTAGTATGCTACTGTGGCATAGCAAAAGTGTTAGGTTTAGAGATAACCCGTGTGTATATATAGGCATGCATTGGGTTTAGGTGTAGAGTGGTCGCGATCCGCCCGACCCATTCCCTCGCCCAACCGGACCATACGTCTACAAGCCCCCAAGTTTAGTATGAGATAGCCATGGCTATGTTATGCTAAACTTAAGTTCTACGCCGCCGCGTAGTGGAACTTGATGCCGCATCCGTGCGGCGCATCTTTTGTACCAAGAGCGCGACGCGAAGTGGTGCGCACGTAAGACGTGCTTCAGAGCAGGTGCGCTAAGGCGCCGACAAAGAGGTGCGACAAGACGCGCTTCAAGATAAGTGCGCCTGCGCTGCACAAAGGGTGCTAATGAAGATTTGCCGCATAAAGCGCGCTAAAGATATGCGACGAAGACGTGCTTCGTGAAAGCGGCGCGCACATTACATCTGCCTTTACAACCGACAGAGGACGCCTCCCCACGGCAAGATGGTGCGAATATTTAAATTCGCCTTTGTATCGAGCTTATGCTTCGCTTCCAAATAATCTGCGGACGCGTGACGGAAAGAAAGAGTAGATGCACCGGTAGCCCCCAAGTTTGATGGTGCTACTTGTGTAGGAGCATTAAACTTATTTAATCTCAGAAAAATACTTAATGCAAAGATTAAAAGTATATGCCGCGAATCGCAAAGATAAAACTTAATGAAATTAAACAACACATAACATGAATAATATAGTGCGCATAGCATAAAAAATATAAAACCTATCGTGAGGTTGTACAAGATATATAAACAATTGTTTTGTTTTTCTTTTTAATGTATAAAAACTCCGGATGGATGTACCGTGACCCAGAATCGATAGACGCAGATGGATTTATCTTAACCGCATAGACTCGATCGCTTCGATGATCGCAGATGTTTATACCACGCTTTTGGTCCAAGGCGATCGCGCATTGACTAGCATCGCGGTATTCGCACGCTGCCTCTGCGAAGATGTCCGAACGCACGGTCTTACGCTGGTAGATTTATCGCAACTGCGCTATTCGAGCGCGAACAAGCATACCAACCGAAAATGAAGATCTCTGGCCAATTTATCGCGGCTAAAAGATAAAATAGCTCCGATCTTGCGGGCTTTTCTTAGGTCCGATCGTGCGGATTAAAAAATAAAATAGATCCGATCGTGCGGATGTTTCTTTTTGTATCTTATGTAAAGAAATATCATGATTATTAGACTTGTACAATCATGAGAATATAAAATATAATGCATGTACAGAGAATATCTATATTAGAAATATATTCACGTGAAGGAATAGTATTCACTGCATCTAAAAAAGTGCAAATATTTAACGAATGATTCATCATGATCTAAAAAGTGCAAATATTATCAAATATTTATTGCGAATCAAAGTTGCGAATATTCTCAGATCCTAATATAGGGCAATTTATAAAGTTAAGATGCTTTTACTGCTATCTTGTTAATAACCATAAAGTGTTACGCGATCTAAAATAGTTTACGATGGCATGATGCAAATAAAATAGAATTACCACTTGAGAAATTGTATTGCTTTTCGGTAATATGAGAACACGAAACATAGTTTATTCGTGGTCCCACGGCTGGCGCCAACTTGTTGATGCATAATCTGGCTGACCGGATTCAACGACTCCTTGGCCGTTAGTCGTCTTCTCGAGCCCTAGTAGACCTGTCAACAAAAGAGAACCCGTTAGAGCGACCCCGAGTCCGTAGTCTCCACCTCCGACGTCAAGTTAGTATGCCGTGGCATAGCAAAAGTGTTAGGTTTAGAGATAACCTCAGTGTGTATATATAGGCATGCATTAGGTTTTAGTGTAGGTCAGATCCGCCCGACCCATTTCGCCCATCCGACCATACGTCTACAATAATGGAAAATGATTGGGAAGTACAAGTAATTTATGTATTAGAAGCGTTAAGAGCACTTCCATTAATCAACGCCGGATCCGGCGTTATTGGGCATTATAGCCCGTTAACTGATTCACAATGCCAGAACACGTCAAGCTTTGCTCACACAAACTAGCCACTTGTGAATGACTAGCCGTAAGAAGCTTAAAACGCCTTTACACCGAAGTCTATGATAATGAAGGCTTAGGGTTATGTGTGTGGATAAAACCTCAATATCAATATCAAAAATAATCACGAAGATAGATTCAAATTCTCTTAGGACAAAGAATAATAAATCAAATCCCGCTGGTGATCGTGTACGGATTAGTCAACCCCAATCGCTTTTCCCAACGAGGCGGAATTGCCAACGCCGCTTGGTTTGGAATTTAATGCTCGATGTCTTGGATTAATGATTTTGATTATATTAACTACGGGAATGGGAAAGTAATTAAGGAAATCTACACTACGGAAATCCTAAGCCGAAATTCTAAAACGTAATAAACAAAACGTAATAAAAATGCAACTACGTCTAAATGAAATCCTAAAATGCCTAAATTTATTTTTACTCTAAAAATGTAATTAGAAAACTATTAAAATTAAAACTATTTTTTTGGGATTTTTCTTGATTTTATAAAAACTAATTTTAACTATTTAAACTAATTTAAAATACTAAAAATTATAAAATCAAAGAGAAAAATATGAAACTATTTTCTAAAAATCTCAAATAACTCAAAAGACTTTTTAAAACTATTTTTGTATTTTTCAGATTAATATTCTATTTTCTATGAATTTAAAACTATTTTAATCTAATTTAATTTGTGAAAAATACCAAATAAAAGTGGAAAAATAAGGAAAAATCTTTTTTTTTGCTTTTTATATTTTTCTTAAACTAATAAAATTGAAAAATTATTTTTTTGGAACTTTTTCTCAATTATTTGCAATAAAATCTATTAAAAAATGATTAAATTCTATTTTAAAATGAGAAAAATAGCAAATAAAGACCAAAAATTATAAAAATCTCAGGAAAAATCTAAAATGATAATATGAATCAATGAAAAATGACAAACAAGCAGGTTATGTGTGAAATATAAAAGTTGTAGTGTAACAGATACTAGAAATAAGCTAGGAAAATACGCTAAAATGCTAATTAGGCAACCAAACAGTGACAGAAGCTAACTTAAGCTAAAATGAGCTAATTGCAGCTAAAAACACCTACTCCTAACAAGCCAAAAGCTCAGATCCTTGAATTAAGAAAACTGCTTAATGAGCAAATCAGTTAATCACCCCCTACTGTTGGGGCTTATGCACCAGCTTATTCAATAAGCCAATCCAAAAACAAGCAGTGCAGTCTTATACACCACCTGGCCAGCTACAGTTGTGCCAAAAATCAGATCCTAACTCTTAAAAATGAGATCAATGCAACAAAATTACCTGTTTCACACTCAGTATATTCTGAGTGTGAACAGGGGAAATAGTACTGATTTGAATAGCTTATTTGATGCTAAAAATGACTGAACCAGTTGAAGCAAAAAGTTGTAATCAAAATGAGACCAGTTGAACTTGTGAATTCCAAAGTTTGAAAGATTAAAACTCAAAGATGAATCAAATAATGATTCACAAAGTTTGGTACAAAACACTTTTGACAGGTTTGACTATTTGAAGAACAGAATTAAACTTTGACCAAAATGAGATTTAATCCACTATAATGAACTGATTATGATCTTATAAGACTAATTATGATAACTCTAAGCTAGATCTACTAGTTTTTAAGCTAATATGCAACTAAGTTACCTACTGATTTTGACAGATTCACAATCTAGAACAGTTTTAAAGTAATTTTGACTTTTATGACTAAAACTGCTATAACAGCAACCTCAAATGACTATCAATTACCTATTTAAGTATGAAGCAACTACTCCTAACTATATAACTACTCTCTAACACATATTAATCAGCTATTCCAAACACTGCTATAGCTACTGAAATGAGAACTAGAAACAGATCTAGACTATATTAAGCTAAACAAACATCTAACTCAGATCAAACAGTATAGAATATCACTAATAAACAGATGTAACAGCAGATTAAATGAACAATAATGGATTTGAGAACTTACAAATCACCTTAGCCAATATGGCTTGCACTTTGATGAAATAAGAACCACTAATCCTAATTAACCCCTATCCTAATCCAATTCCAGCTCAGTATTCAACTCAAAACCAGTATCATTACCATCCAAATCCAGATCCAAAACGTAATAATGATCACCAACAAAGAATCGAAAGTAACCGAATTATTTTTGTGATTTTGAGATTAAAACTAGTATAAGCTCACAATAAGCTACTAAAAGCTTACATGAACTTAATAAAACAATAGATCAGTGAAGATTCAATCCAAAACACAGATCTAAAGTGATTTTTTATTTTTAAATGATTTAATTTGATTTTTTTGTATTTTTGAGTTTATGAAGAAATAAGCTAACAACAGTTTGATAAAACTAAAATAAGCTCTAAATAATGATAGTAGCGATTTAGATCATAGAAAACATAAACAAACAATAAAATGAAAACTGAATTTATATTAATAATTGAAATTGAGTACAAAATATGAATTACAAAGCAACTTTAAAACATTTAAATTGAAAACTACTATTACTTAAAACTAGAGAGAAGGAAAATTACAGAAGATAAGATACATCATTGTGAATGAAAATGACTCCTATATATAGCTGAGCTTGAGCTTGGAAGCTTCTCGAATTTCCCAAATGTGCTTCTTCTGAGCTCCTTTCCACCCTTGGATCATAATAACCGCTTCCCAAATGATTTCATCCATTGGATCATGATTGATGACATGTTTTGGCCAATAGGAATGCGTCCTTTGAGAGATATCACGCGGATCGATGACATGGCATTCCCATGTGTCAGGGGATGTCAGAGAAAGTACCAATCTACCCTTAATCACGGTTAATTTGATCAATTACACGGGGTGAGTAATTAGGGTTTATCCTCGTAATTTTGGGGAAAAGGCTGGAATGATTTTTTATTATTGTTCAAGCATTTGACCGGGGTAATAAATGAGTTGACCGGGTTAAAACAGCGGGTTGGTTTGGTTTCGGGTCTAGAGGTTTAAACCGGGTAGCGCTTTTGGTTTTGGGCTCGGGTAGTATTTTTGGGCCGAGAAGGTTTAATTGGTTTTGGACTTAAGATGTTAACACTTAGTTTACCAAGGACCAATGTTGTAAATGCAGATTTTCAAGGGACCAAACATGTAATTCTGCCATTCTCTATAAGGACCAATCTTGCAAAGCTCAAATAATCCAAGGGTAACTTTTGTAAAATCTGAAACTTGAGGGATCAAAATTGTCAAAAGCTCAAAGTGCAGGGACTATTCTTGACTTTTCTTCAAACTTTGCTGAAACTTCAAAAATCATCTTTTGAGAATAAAATCTTCCACAATACACAATCTTGACTTTCCAAATAAAACTCTCTTGATCTCTCTCGTTCTGATTTACGCCCGATTTGGATCCTTTTGCTTTTTGCATATCCATACATGCACAAGCACAAACTCAAGAAAACCACAAATATTAGCAATAAACGGCTTTTCCTTGGTTGTTTTGGGTCTATATTGATAAAGAAAAGGTATGTGTTTAAGCACATATCATTAACCGGCGTTGGCCGATGCTAAGAAGGCGTTAAACGTGCGTTATTTGGGGCACGTTGGACACTTAACGCAATGTTAACCTCGCATTAAAAAAATAAAAACCAAAAAAAGTTCAAATCACCCCCCTTAACGGCTAGTTACCGTTGGGGTTTAAAAAAAATCTACATTTTAGCCCCTAACGACTAGTTTTATTAAAAAAAAAATTCAAAAACATTTTTTTACCACTATAATTACCCAACTAAAACACCATTTTTTTCACACTTCCATAATTCAAATTCACAATTTATATACTTCCTCTCACACTTCCATAATTCAAATTCAAGTTCGTTCACAATGGATCCGAATCAAATTGATGAATTTCCTCAAAGAATGGTCAAACGTTGATGACTAAACCGACTTTCAATTTATGGCATCCGCGCACGCAGTATCACCAACAACAAGAAGAAGCATCTCAACCTCCTACTCGCTCGCATCTATATATCGTGAACGTGAGATTGCGTAAGAACGTCTCGGTAACGACTATTTCATTGAAGGTTGTAAGTATTCAAACCGGAATTTTCGTAGAAGATTTCGTATGGGCCGGAAACTATTCCCCGCAAATAGTCGAAGGTATTGAATCTTATACTCCGATAATATTCCGGATCATTTTAATTACTTTAGGCAAACACCGATTGTATGGGTCTAATGAGTTTAAGTGTTCTAATGAAGTGTACGTCACATACGCCAATTAGCTTACGGCACCACACCCGATTCATTTGATGAATACTTGCAAATAGGTGCGAGTACTTCAAAAGATTGTCTTGATAATTTTAACAAATGCATTATTGATTTGTTTATGCCCGAGTATTTAAGAAAACCAACATGGGCCGACATTCAAAAACTTTATCAACAACATGAAGAGTGTCATGGTTTTCCTGAATGCTTGGTAGCATTGATCAGATGTATCGGGAATGGAAAATCGCCCGTGGCTTGGCAAGGGCAATTTGGTAGGGTGATAAAAATACCCAACAATTATGCTTGAAGTTGCTTCTCAAGATTTATGGATTTGGCATGCACTTTTTGGGATGGCGGGCTTAACGATATTAATGTTTTAGACCGCCTCGTTATTCGACGACATTCTTTCTGACAATGCCCCAAGATTACCTTATATGGTCAATGAAACTAGGTATGAACAGGGTATTACTGGCCGTGACGGAATTTATCTACAGTGGGCAACTTTGCCAAATCCTTCTTCTTCAAAACAAATGACGAAAAACATATGTACTTTAAAAAGCAAGTGCCCGGCGGGATATTGAACGTGATTTTGGTGTACTTCAAGGCCGTTGGGGTATACTACAAAGAACCGCACGCCAATGGAAATTGTCACAATCACGTAGAATCATGTATTCTTGCATTATTTTGCATAACATGATTATAAAAGATAAAAATTTGCATTACGTGACTATAACAAGTGTGGTGGATCCGTCAAGACGCTTGAGGCAACGAAATGGGTCGAAGATGTGATACTCACCGTCGAAGGCAAAAGAAATACACGACCGACAAACGATACCCAACTCCAATGCGACCTTATGGAGCATGCTTGGCTAATTCGAATCCACATCAACAATAAACAAGAGAATGACGATGATGAATAAGTATTTGCTATGTTTTGTTATTTTTTTTTTCGTTGTAATTTTCTTTTGTTATTTTATATTTGGTATTGTAATATGTTTAAGTTAAGGTTATGTTTTTTAATAAATGAAGTGTTTGTTTTAGTTTAGGGGTTGAAATTGATAATATCAAATGCTAAAGTTTAACTTAAGATGTTATGATTGTGGGTGTTTTTGAGATGTTAGATTTAAATGTTAAAAGTTCGATTTGACAAGTTGTAGATGTAAAAATTAACATGAGTTATTATTGTGAGTGCTCTAATAGCAATGTTCTAAACATAAGGTGGTATTTTTAACCGACATAAAAAAACACCTATAAATAAACACCCTCCACAAAACAACCCAAACTAAGAATCCCCAAATCAAAACCACCACGAAACCCTAACCCCACCAATTGGCACCAATGGCAACCATCAGCCTACGTAAAGCCAACACACGCCTCCCACCAGAAGTCAACCGCGTCATCTACGTGCGCAACTTGCCATTCAACATCACATCGGAAGAGATGTACGACATATTCGGCAAATACGGTGCCATAAGACAAATACGCATAGGAACAAACAAAGACACACGTGGGACTGCTTTTGTGGTTTATGAAGATATATACGATGCGAAGACAGCTGTTGATCATTTGAGTGGGTTTAATGTTGCTAATAGGTATTTGATTGTTTTGTATTATCAGCAGGCTAAGATGAGTAAGAAATTTGATCAGAGGAAAAAGGAAGATGAGTTGAATAAGCTTCAGGAGAAATATGGTGTTACTGCTAAGGATCTTAAATAATTTCCTTTTTAATTGTTTGTTTGGTTATTGTATGGTTTATGAATGTTTAGCATTTGGTTATTGTAATGTTATGAATGCTGAATGACGTTTCATATTGTAATGTTATGAGTTTTGAACTATTGATTGTGGTTTTTATCGAATTTATCAGAGTGTATTAACGTTTAGTTTTTACGTCGGATGATGTTTTCCTGTTTAGGCTACCCAGGGAGGGGGAGTCTTGTACTCGGATGTACGCGGCTTAGCCGAGGTATCCCTGTGACCATTTCCGACCCTTTTCCCGGCCACCCTAGCATTTGTACCTAGTGGGTCATGTGCGGAGGTTAGTTGCCTTACTATTAGGCCATTTGGTGGCGTAATTTTAGCTTTTATAAAGCAAATAGCTAGCTACTGCTTGCGGCTACACTAGTTTTGCCAAACATAGACCAAGTAAGATTCTGTTTAGAGGTTGTTTAGGATTGCATATGCTATGTGGTAATTGGCTTATTACGTTTTTAAAAGAAGCTATCAGCACTTTTGAATGGCTTATTGGCTTATTTTGTGAGGAAATAAGCACATGAGGATTTGCTTCTAGTTGATGAAGCAATTGATGCAATCTTGTAATAATATGGGTATTATTATGTGCCTTTGTTGTCAGATAAGTTTGCGTTGTTCAGTTTAGGAATTAGGAATCTAATGATATATGAACTGAGGATCGCGTAAGGGGCAGGGCAATAGGTTGGACAATGGTCAAACCAGAAGAGTTTTGTAACGTGTTGATAATTAACTTGTTAAGTATGATTACAAAACAATCCAACAGTGCATTTGTACCTTCTGGTTTTCAGTTATTTTTTTGCTCGACCAGCCAACTGATAAAATATAACCCAAGTCACCTATTTGTATGTCAATGCATGTCGAAATTGTCACTTCCACGATAAACCTATTTCAAATTGATTGTGGACATTAATCAAATGTACAAGTTGATTGTGGACATTAATCAAATGTACAAGTTGATTGGTTTGAGATATAAGAACTTATCTCTGCTGATCAAGACTGGTAAACAACAGATTAGTTTGCATTGTCAATGGTTTAGGAACTCGATATCTGCATCTGCTGATTCAGTACTTGGCAAACATCATGCAAGCTTGTATTGTGATTCATTAATGATTAGGAAC
>OU343218.1:144174657-144485519 GCA_910596185.1 Chrysanthemum makinoi
GGATTTGATAAGTGTGTAAAATTGGTAAAAAAGAGGTCAACATTTTCAAAAAACCCCAAAACTAGGCCGTTTGTTTAATCCAACGGCTATTTTTTTTTAGAGTTCATTACATAATTGGTCTTTTGCTTTGTCGGATGTTTGCAGAGAATGCCCTGAACTTTTTTTTTTTGACGGGTCATGTCCCGTGGTATGCAAAATTTCGGGTTTGGGTCCTTTGACGGGTCATGCTGTTAGTTGCCGTTACAACTTCCGTTAACTTGGCCAAACTCACAGGGACGATTTATGTAACTGACAAAAAAAAATAAAAAAAAATAAAAAAAAAATTTAAATTTAAAAAAAAATATATAAAAAATCGATTCGTCCGTTTTTTTTGTCCGTTTTACCTTTTTCCGTCCGTTTTTTTTAACGTTTTTTCGCCTGTTTTTTTTACTTTTTGGGCCGTTTTTTACGTTCTCGTCCGCTATCTATCCGTTTTTAATGTTTTCGTCCATTTTTTTTACGTTACTCGTTTTTTACGTTTTTGTACGTTTGTACTCGTTTTCTTCTGTTTTAATATGTTCGTCCGCTTTTTATCCGTAAAAAAGGACGAGAACAAAAAAAAGACAAAAACGTAAAAAACCGTACGTTTTTGTCCGTTTTTTTTACGGTTTTGTCCGTTTTTTACGTTTTTGTCTTTTTTTTGTTCTCGTCCTTTTTTACGGATAAAAAGCGGACGAACATATTAAAACGGAAGAAAACGAGTACAAACGTACAAAAACGTAAAAACCGAGTAACGTAAAAAAATGGACGAAAACATTAAAAACGGATAGATAGCGGACGAGAACGTAAAAAACGGACAAAAACGTAAAAAACAGGCGAAAACGTAAAAAAAACGGACGAAAACGGGTAAAACCGGACAAAAAAACGGACGAATACGATTTTTGTATATATTTTTTTTAAATTTTTTTTTTTTTTTTTTTTTTTTTTTTTTTTTTTTTTTTTTTTTTTTTTGTCAGTTACATAAATCGTCCCTGTGGTTTGCCAAGTTAACGGAGTTAACGGTCAACTAACAGCATGACCCGTCAAAGGACCAAACCCGTAACTTTTGCATACCACGAGGACATGACCCGTCAAAAAAAAAGTTCAGGGACATTCTCTGCAAGATCCGACAAAGCACAAGGACCAATTCTGTAATTTACTCTTTTTTTTAAAAAAAAAAAACTTGGCTGTTAGTTTTGGCGCGAGGGACTTTGGCGCGACAGGGGTATCGGTGCGCCAAGCTTGGCGTCGCGCCAAACTCGTTGGCACCACCGTACCTCCTGCTCTAAACACAAGAACTTCATAAATTTTAGAAGGGATTAAGTCGTAAAATAACAATGTACTTTTCAAAGTGTCTAATTTTGGTACGTGTATTTTTTTTAAGTTGTAGAATAACAATGTATTTTTTCAATGTGTTCCAATTTGGTACGTGTACCTTTTTTTAACTTTGTTTAAGTTGTAGAATAGCAATGTATCGTACCAAATTGAAACACTTATGGAAAATACATTGCTATTCTACAACTTAAATAAAGTTAAAAAAAGTACACGTATCAAAACAAGACACTTTGAAAAAGTACATTTCTATTCTATAACTTAAAAAAAATACATGTACCAAAACAAAACACTTTTAAAAGTATATTGCTATTTTACGACTTAATCACATTTTAGAAACATCAAAATAGTATTATAAAAAACTCCAAACAACAAAACTCCCAATTAGTGCTTACAACCATTTCATACAAATATACTTGTACACATTCTTATTTCTTAATAAAAATAGCGTGACTTAAAGTGTATTTGTTCACATGTTTTTGGTGCATCGGTTTTCATTAGTATGCAATGCCAAGTGTATGGCCGCCTCGCGTAACACAATTAAGGCTTGTTTGTTAAAATTTTGTATTAAGTCGTGTTTAAATAATAGAGAACTTAATGCTGACAATCTCAATTTTATCACTTTATATATTCAGTCATATTTCTTTATTAAATCATTAACAAATAATTCATTTTTTTTTCCATATTAACTCAAATAACATCACCTTAGTTTATAGAATTCTTTTCCGTAACAATATAGCCTTAAGTTTTTTAAAACTAAGGGCCCGTTTGGTTCGGCGGAATTCTAAGGGCTCGTTTGGTTCGCAGAATGTTTTTGACAGAATTGAAATCTGTTTAAGGAATTGGAATGTAAAGGAATGGAATGTTAGAAATTGAAATCCTTAGGATTTAAAATCTGACGGAATTAAAATCTGCAAATACTAACGCATGTTTGGTTGGAAGAATGAAATGAGAAAAAACAATTATATTAAAATATTTAAAATTTAATTTTAGTTTAAGATTAATAAACGAAATATTATTTAATAAATAAATTACTTATCAAATTATAATAATAATTTTTTTAAATAATATTATATAAACTAATATATTAAATAAATAATTTTTAATATAAAATACAATTGTATTTTTTAAAGTATAAATTAAAAAGTAACTATAAATAAATTATATTTAATTAAAAAAATTAATATAATAATAATAATTTTTTTTAAATATAATAATTTATATTCAATTTTAAATAAATAATAATTTTTAAATCTTAATAAAATGGTTGTTTATAAAAAATAATAATAATAACAATAATAATTAAATGATCGTTTATAATAATAATAATAATAATAATAATAAAATAAATAAAAATAATAAAAATAAAATAATAATAATAATTAAAATAAAAAATAAAAATAAAATAAATAAAAAATAATAATAATATTATTAATAATAATAATAACAATGATAAAGATAATATGAATTTCATGGAATTGTAAACAATCATTTTCATATTGCCATGTAATGTTGAATTCCATATATATGGGATTTTGAAGGAATTTCATTCCATTCCGTTTGCCAACCAAACACAGTAAGGAATGGAATTCAGATTTCAAATTCTTTAAAATTTTCAACCAAACACGTTATGAAATGGAATTGAATTCCAATTCCACCAGAATCCTTAGGGCCCGTTTGGTTCGGCGGAATCCTAACGGCGGAATTTCTTTACATTCCAATTCCTTAAACAGATTTCAATTCTGTCAAAAACATTCTGCGAACCAAACGAGCCTTTAAGAGAACAGTTTCTAAAAATGTACATATAGCACAACAATTTTGAAAAAAAAAAACAATAGTAGTAACAAAAACATACTAGTACTTGACATGAAAGTGAAACATCACAAAGAAACTCCAAGTTCTCCGACTACTTCATCACATTACACAATCCCAACCGTCCGTCATCCCAAAAAATACCACGTGTCACAATCTAACTAACTCAGGCCCCACACATATCTATTTTTTTCCTCTTTTTACCCTATCCCCTTTTCTGGGGCCTTCCATATCCCGCGAAACAAAAAAAATATATATTTCAATTGCCGCTCTTTTCGTTATATATTTTATTACACAAACCCTAATTTTTCAAATTCTTATTCCACGGTTAGTTTAATTCGTTATTATTATTTCCTTCAATTGTTTATAGATCTGTTATATATGTCGATGTATTAAATAAGTTGTTAGAATTGGATTACGAGTAATTTGATAATTGATCGGTGTAATTAAGTGTGTTTTAGTTAGTGATTTATGAATTAGGGTTTAATTGTTGTTGCCACGTGGATTTTGATTAGTTTATAAAGGTGTGTTTGGGATGGGAGAAGGTGAGGTGTGTGTGGCGGTGGTGAGCGAGAAAAAGCGTGATCATGAGTGGTTAATAGACGGTGAACCGGTGGCGAAGAAACAGGCGAAAGAGTGTGAAGTAGATAATAGTCAATTAAATGAGCCTGTTGAACCGTGTCGACCGATATGTGAAAGTAAGGAAACGGTGGAGAATTTAGATTGTGGAGATGCATGTCCTTCTGCTGAGCAGTCTGTTAAAGTAGGTTCCGATGAGATGGAGGTGGAGCCTTCTGGAGAGAAGCGCTCGTCGGAGGTTTTAAATGACATGGAAATAGAGCCTATTGTCGAGCAGCCTGTGAAATATTGTTTAAATGAGATGGAACTAGAGCATCATGGTAGGATGCAGAGAACAGTTGCTGAGAATGACGTTGACCTTGATCTTTGTGGTAGGATGCAGAAAACAGCGGATAGAGGGGACAGTGAACTAGAGCTTGTTAAAGAATGTTCGAGTGATATGGAAGCGGAGGCTTGCGGTAAGAATAAATTAGAGGTGATAGAAGAACCGAAATGTGAAAGTAAGCAAACAGTAGAGATTTTGGATTGTGCAGTATGTCCCTCTGCTGAGCAGTCTGTTAAATTAGGTTCCGATGAGATGGAGTTGGATCCTTCTGGCGAGAAGCGCTCGTCGAAGGTTTTAAATGACATGGAAATAGACCCTATTATCGAGCAGCCTGTTAAGGATTGTTTGATTGACGTTAAAGTAGAGTCCGCTGTTGAACATCCTGTAAAAGAGGAAACAGAGGCTTCTGGCAAGATGCAAGCGCCACAGCCATCTGTTCAGCAACATGTCACAGGATGTTCAAGTGAGATGGAAACAGAATCTTGTGGCAAGACGGAACCTGCAGAGCCCTTGAATGATATTAAACCAGAGCCTTCTGTTCAGAATCCTGTTAAAGTATGCCAGGGTGAGACGCAAACGGAGGCTTGTGTCAAGATGGAATCGGCAGAGGCCTTGGACGAGACTGAACCCAAGCCTTCTGTTCTGCAACCTGTGAAAGACTTTACGGATGAGATGGAATTTGAGGGTTTGATTGATGCTAAAGTCGAGTTTTCTGCTGATTTTCCTATTAAGGATTGTAAACACGAGATAGTTACAGATCCTTGCATTAAGAAGGAGGCTTCAAACGATGATATATGTTCCGAGGTTTTAAACCCCATCGTATCTCCATGTGGTAATTCGAGTTTTCAGACTGTTAATAGCCAACCAGATGAGAAGCTCGTCATGAAAAATCAAGTTATTAGTTGTGAAATTACATCAGGTCGTTCTGGAAACTCGAGCAGTGAGGGATGCTCAAGCCAGGAGGAAAAGGGTACCGAGTTAACGTCACATGTTGTAATCGAGGCTCCAAAGGATGCCATTACTTCTTCCGGTGTTAGGAAAATTACATTCAAGTTCAGCAAACGGAAGGAAGACTTTGATACTCAACCGTCTGCTTCTGTTGTGCCGGGGAAGGCTGCTCCTGACGATTACCCTACATCTGTTAAAAAGCTTCTGTCAACTGGAATTCTTGATGGAGCAAAAGTGAAATATATTTCCACTTCGGTAAGTTGCTTTCCTATATACTAGTATTTTCAGCCAATTTATCTTAACCTAACACAATTGGGAATCGTATGTTCATCTGCATAAAACCAGGCGGAGCTTATTGGAATTGTCAAGGATGGTGGCTATTTATGTGGATGTGATACATGCAATTTTTCTAACGTAAGTTTCTTATGCGAGTTAAATATGGCCCATTTTTGCTATTGGTTTCCGGCACTCCTATAAATGATGAATAATGTACTCAGGTTCTCCGTGCTCATGAGTTTGAGGAACATGCTGGTGGTAGAAAAACTTCGCACCCTAATAAGCACATATATATGGAGAATGGAAAATCTATATACAGAATAATTCAGGCAGTGAAGACTGCTCCCCTCAGCAGAGTAGATGAAGTGATAAAAGACATAGCTGGTTCGTCCGTCAACGAGGAGCTCTTCCAGATTTGGAAAGGTGACACTGATGGCATTATAGTTATTTGTGGACTAATGACATAGTAGTAGAATTTACGTGATGGATGTGGAGATAATGATTATGGCAATGGAAACCTTTTTTTAATTCGATACCAAATTACTTGAAGATCAAGTTATTGTTTTTTCTTGCTAGTTGCTATTTTAAGCAATTTTTCTTTTCATTATCTTTTATTCTGCAGCAAGTCTCCCAAGCAACATGGACATGGCTAAGACAGACAACAGCCATCATATGAAGCTTATGAACCTGTATCATCCGCCAACAAGGTGCCAAACATCCCTCTTATATCTAGTCTTATCCTTTTTTAGTCTTTTGGATGGGGGACTTACTTGTTACTGGACAATTAACCAATTTCTAAATAAATTTTTTTTTTACAAAAAGCGTTTCTACAACTATGAATAACAAATATTTCTGGCTCACATCGACCTACAAACAAAAGCGGCTCTTCTGGGGCGTTTAAATTGGTTAGGGCCTGTACCGCCTGTTGCTTCAGTTCATGTTATAACATGTGACATTTGCAGTCCATATATAGCTTTAATACGTCTATGGTAATCGATACATATTACATAATCTATTAACGTGTTAGACTAAGGCCATGCATATTCATGGCTTGCCACATGGCAAGAACAGCCATGGATATATATTTGTGGTATCATGCGACCAATATCCTGGCATGATTGAGCATTAGTTTACTCAACAAATTTATGACGTAGATGTCTGAACAGTAAATTATAAAGACTGGGATCTGTATTCCTTTTGAAACTTGATGTATCTCTGCACAAAATATAAATAAGTTGACATAGGGTCACATGCTATTGTCTTTCCTTGGTGTATATTTTTGTATGAGCTATATTATCCCTCCTGTTCTTGTACTTTCGGAATAAGGAATCTAATAAAATTTAGATACATAATATGTAATTGAGGTATTATGACCTATAGATTTTTTTCTTGAGGTATGCAACTGAAAATACACTAAAAGTTTAATGATCACTTGTTAATTTTGGCTATCTATGTCTAGTAGAGAGTGAGTGGGAGGGAGATGGAGAGGAACCTGCCTAGCCCTTTAATGTGGGATCTTTGCATCTCATATGTAATAACCAACAAATTCCTCATAAGGAGAAACCAGTGTCCTGATCTTTTGTTATCTGAATCTATGTGCGCTTACTTGACTGTTTGTATAACTTGCATTCATCTGTTGAGAATACGATGCTATCCCCTTGCTTGCATTCGGGGATAAAATATGCAGAAAAGCCTTGTTATATGCTCTGTATATGTTTCAGTTCTGTTTTATGACTATAATGCAAATTTGACAGAACGAATATGGTTTATAGTGTTCTTGCCCAAAAGTTAAATGCATTTTACCATTAATAATTGTAATAATACACAACCTCCACACACACACACACAAATGTATGTATTTATAAATTTAGGATGTCTATTTTTTAGATTCTTCGTCTTTTCTGTTTTGGGTTGCGTTTTTTGTTGTCCATTCTTAGCAACTTCTTGATTGTAGACATTTTAGATTGTTTGCTTTTAATTACTATCAGTGTTGTAAAAATCGGCCATGGCGGATATCGGGGGTCCACCGCCACGATATTTCCCAAATCGGTCTAACATGGCGTTTTGGTCAAAAATCGGAGCTTGGCGGTCAAAATCGGCCTTGGCTGCGGTTCGGTCAACGCTGGTCAACTTCAGATCTAGATTTATTTATTTATTTTTTTCAAATTAACGGAAATTAACTTCGATTTTATTGATTTTGTTCTAATTTAAGCTAGTTTTTATAATTAATCTTGCTAATATTTATTTTTTTAATAAATTCCTTTATAATTTAGGGTCACCGCCATGGCGGCTATGGCGCTTGGCGGGGGTCAACCGCCACAGTACCGCCGAGTGATTTTTACAACCTTGATTACTATTGGACTATCATAATACGCCGCTTAAAATGGGCCCACTTCCATTGATTATGTACTGTCTAAAGTTTTGATTATCTTCCTTTTATCTGCACCAGCTACACAAGCGAAGATGGTTCTAGCCCATTCTATAATTATCGTATGAGTGCCGCTTTGGAGCATCAAACATTCCCAAATGAGGTCCTTAAAAAGCGGAAGTGCCTGTTCAAGAAGTAAGCTCTCACAGCGTTGTTATTTCTTTCGTTCTCTGTTCGTGCCCCCTCCTCCTTTACTCACAAATGCAAATGACAAACAAATCCTGATGTATGCATGTTTGTATATGCACACACATACTTTTATGCTGATTATCACATTTATAATGCAGGCCAAAGTCATACGCATCTAGTGTTGCTGTTGAAACCAAACAAAGTGCTGAAGGTGGCCATAAAAAAAGGTAAAGTCAGTTTATTTTTCTGTACATGCCTATGTTATATAGTTTCGGACAGAAATTTGCAAATGGCCACCCACTTCGGTAGTTTTTTACTAGTTATGTAACTTGTGTACCTATGTAAGTCCATTTGTGCTCTAAATGATACTTTTTAGGCTCACATAAAACGTTCCCCCCAACACACGCACACAGAGACACACTTGGGTAGTTTTTTTGCTAGTTATGTACCTATCTAAGTCCATTCGGGCTCTAAATGATGCTTTTTAGGCTCACTTAAAATATCCCCCCCCAAAAAAAAAAAAAAAACACACACACACACTTGGGTAGTTTTTGACTAGTCATGTACCTATCTAAGTCTATTCGGGCTCTAAATGATGCTTTTTAGGCTACGTAAAATATGCCCCCCTCCCCCCCTTTAACGTCCTGAAGCATGCGTGCTGACATAATCTTCATTGCTTTTGCTACCCTGGCTTCACTTTCCCACCCAGAAAAACTCGTCTATATTATGACAGGGATAATGATTTGCATCGTCTACTTTTTATGCCAAACGGACTTCCTGATGGGACTGCATTGGGTTATTATGCCAAAGGGAATGTAAGTTTTGTATAAATTTTAAAGATATTGGGTATTGTATCCTTTCGTACGCATGTTTCATTTACTATGACACATACAATTTTGCAGAAAGTACTTGATGGTTACAAGCAAGGGATTGGTATAGTCTGTAGCCATTGTGACGACAAGGTAAAACATTAAATTTTTTCACATACCCATTTGTATTCCATATCTTGATTTTTCATACTTGATCTCTCTTTTTAATAACTATCTTGCTTGAGTCATGGCCCATTTCATTCAATCTCCAATCCATATTTAGCATATAGACGTATAATGGCTTTTATATATCTACTTCCTTTTGACAGATTAGTCCTTCGCAGTTCGAGGCTCATGCCGGATGGGCTGCTAAACGTCAACCGTAAGTGATGATTTGGGAGAGATTTTCTTTTAATATGATCCTTGCATACACCTTGTTAAGCTTATAGCCATGTTCACTTTGCAGATATCGGAATATATATGTTATTCCTTATGGGATGGCACTTCATGATATAGCTCTGTTGCTTGCAAATGGTCAGAGTATTACGAGCAACAACAGTGATGATATGTGTGCAGTATGTGGAGATGGAGGAAAATTGATTATTTGTGATGGATGCCCTCGCGCTTTCCATGCAGGTGGAGTTTTATCTGTTCATTGTCATAATACTGCATACTGATTTATGATCATTTGTATTCCAATCTTATCATGTCAACAGGATGTCATTATTGATATATTTGTCTATCCCTATTACATTAGTATTATTTATCAGTGTACTTATGCTTCATGCCTAAAATGTGCATTAAAACACATTTTTACACCATCAGTAGCGCCACATAGAGTATTCCAATTTATAACGTAGGACTAATATATATAACTTGCAGCATGTTTGGAAGTGGAGGGTCTTTCGTCTGAAGATTGGCAGTGTCCGTATTGTAGAGACAGTATTGGTTCTGGTAGAAAAGCTGCTGCTGCTGAGTCCAGGCCGATTGTTATCAGACTATCCCGGGTTGTTAAAGCCAGAGAATACGAGGCTGGTGGTTGTGTTATTTGCAGGTTTGTGGATGCCATCTTAAATAAATTCTAAATTTTCTTCGGGGCAGTCTTTTTAAGAAAATGTGTCGATATGAAGTTCATATTTAATATCCTGCAGTGATAGTATTTATGTACTTGATTTTGTGATCTATGCGAAGGTAGATGCTGCTCCAATAGGCATTTAAATCACTGGAACTCTTATATTCTGGCATGTAATCTAGGCTAGAGAGGTCCAGGCATTCTAGCTTGATACGAAAACAGTATTTGTATCAAAGTTTATACTTTGTTGTCGATATTAATGAACTCCATGGTGGATATTGAAAAATGATTACTATTTAAATGAATATAGGGATGCTATAAGTTGTCAGAATGGATTGAGTTACTTAGGTATTTTAGACTTGGGGCTGTTCATGAATTTTTTCCCACATTATCGGTTCAGTTCAAGTAGCTTTTCTCTAGTCTTAACTCAAAGCCAACTCTCATCTCCTGACTACCAGCTCATAGTAATTTATTGAAGCTTTTCACTGATCCATGTCCTATGATTGCAGCTATTTAAATTATGCTGGGTTACCATCTTTATACATATATCCTTCCAACAATACCCCGCTTGCAAGTTCATTGGATTATTTCTGTGCTGCTTAGTTCTAAGTTCAGCATCCATACCCACTTATTAGGAGTCCATCCTTTTTAGCTCTGAGGTTTATAGAAAAACTGTTATTACACTCAGTTATTGGTGAACATGGTTAATTTAGTAAATCCTAGTGAGCGTATCTCTTAAACGACTAGGTATACCCATTGTGATTTATACAAAAAATGATCTTATATAACATATCCACACAGTCTCAAGGGTCGGTTTGATTTAGCAAATATATATCCACCCACAGATGTAATTCTGCATTAGTTCATCAATTCAACTTAGGAGTTATGACTTATGAAATACTTTTGTTTGTGATCAGTAAACATGGTAAAATACAAAAATATACTTCAAGCATGATGTTTAGGAGTCATGCAGTTATCTTGGATACTTATTTATTAATTAGAAAGAGCATCTAGCGGAATTTTTTAGGCGATTGTACAGAATTTTATGGTCTCTGGTCGAAATGCTGAGGCTGCATATCCCTTTATGTTGTGCTATGTCTGATATGTTTATTAATATCTTATTGAGATGTATCTTATTTTGTTTTATAAATTTTATAATATTTTTAAACATATTAGCTGCCAATGTTCACGTTTCTTTTAAGCTTGTGTAAAATAGACCAATCTGTTCTTTTCGTATGTCTCTGCCAGGGTCCCTGATTTCAGCGTTGCTGAATTTGACGATCGAACTGTAATGCTATGTGACCAGGTACACATTATACCTTCTTGTACCATTTTGCTTTGTGTTTTGTACTTTTCTTATATTATTCTAACTATACCGTTTGATAATATTTTAGTGTGAGAAGGAATACCATGTTGGTTGTTTAAGAGAGAGTGGAAGATGTGATTTAAAGGTACGCTATAGAGTCTTTGCTTTCATCTGATTACTTGATGTATTTATAGGCAGCTAAAGGTTATCAATATTCATTAAATTGTAACCAGGCACTCCCACCAGATAAGTGGTTTTGTTGTGATCATTGTGATATGATCCATGGTGCTATTCAAGGCGTGGTTGCCAATGGCGCAGCTGTAATTTCGGGTTCAGTTTTGAGCATAATTAACAAGAAACACATAGAGAAAGGACTTATCTATGGAGTCCCAAATGAAATTAGATGGCGGATGTTAGTGGGACAGCCGCTATCCTGAACATTTGCCACTGTTATCAGGGGCCGCCATTTTCCGGTATATTAAAATATAATAAATGTTTTGAGCTCCCCTTCGTATGTTCTTTGTAAGGTTTTAGGCATAGAACTTTACATAATATCTGGATCTTTCTCTATTTCTTGCATGCTATATAAATATTAACGTAAGTCACACTGGATTAATGGTCATAAAAGAATGATGTTAGAATCAGATTGTGAGAATAATCCAGCATGCATTATTTGTTAATAATTTATATCATTGCCAAGCTGTGGTGTTCAAGTTGCTTTTCGTTATGCTGAAATTATGCCGTATCCATGTGCAGGAGTGTTTCGATCCCATTGTTGCAAAATCTGGCCGTGATCTAATTCCTGTAATGGTGTATGGGTAAGTTGTCTTGTGCTGCGGATGCTCTTTTAATTATTTTGTTCAAGGGGACAAGGTTGGCTTTGGCTTAAGCTGGCCATAGCAGTGTTTGCATTAACCTTGAATTTCTGCAATTTTCCAATCTGGCCTCCTCAACTTACAACGTCCAATTTCACTACTGACATATTAATTTAAAAGTACGAAATTGAATTATTACCAAATTATAGCCAGCATCGCGTTACAAAAAAAATAAAAAATAAATTATAGCCAACATTGTTCTGCTTGTAGTATTTTATATAAACTTTGGCATAGTTATGCTTGTCAAAAACTCAAACAATAGGAATATTTGTGGTAATAGGAGTAATAATAAAAACAATAGTTATTGTTACTGTTGTTAATTTTTGTTAAACAAACTTTGAAAATGAACTGTTATCCATATAACATCTAAGGATGCAGTAGGTAACTGATAAGAAAAGTTAAAGCTGAAATTGCTGCAAATTATCCTTTTCCTCTTTAACTAGAGGTCTGATCGAATCTTTTCATAGATTCTACCAGATTTTGGTTTCTTGGGGCACAAATTTCATGCCTTCATCACTGTATGCTAGGTGACGTTAGATACATTCCTAGGGATCTTGAAATAAGCCTTGTTTAGCTACTTGTGCTTTTATGCTGTTCTTTTTTTATAAGAATTATTTTTTGTTGTTAGCAAGAAAAAGAGGTAATAAACTTTTTGGGTTTCATTGTTCTTGAGTAAATTTATGTATCTAATCTAATGCAGGAGAAATATATCTGGACAAGATTTTGGAGGAATATATTGTGTAGTTCTGATCGTGGGGTATGTCCTCTATTTAAAAGTTCTTGTTCTGTATTTATCTAACTTTCCGATTTTTCCAATTTGTATTTTAGTTATTATTTTACCACATGCTATTTTTTACTGTTTTTTTCACTTACACATGCAGTTCAGTAGTTGTATCTGCGGGTCTCCTGAGAATTTTTGGACGGGAAGTTGCTGAGCTCCCACTAGTGGCTACAAGCAGACAGTATCAAGGGAAGGTAAAGCTGTTGTCAACTTGTACTCCTATGCATAATTGTTCTCAATCTTTATTTATTTGTTTGCCTTTTTTTAATGGTATGTTTGACACTTCAGGGATATTTCCAAGCTCTTTTCTTTTGTATTGAGGAGTTACTCCTGTCATTGGGTGTTGAACTCCTTGTGCTTCCTGCTGCTGAAGAAGCCGAGTCCATATGGACTAAGAAACTTGGTTTCAGAAAGATGAGTGACGAGCGGGTAAGTGCAAAACATAATAATATGATATTTCACTTACTATCACAATTCTCTTGATATGTTGATGTATTTCACATTTTATCTTTGCATGCAGTATACACAATTCTCGAGGAACAACCAACTTACCATATTTAAAGGAACATCAATGTTAGAGAGGGAGTTGCGTCGTACGGCATAGTAATCTCTTTGTTTGGTGTTCTGACATCCAAAGTGCAACTGCCAATTGTGAATTTCTAGGAGTGTAGTAAGCGAGCACCAGTCAATATTGAAGCATAACGCACAAATTATACAAAGTTTCGGATACTAGATTTTTTGTTATTATAGGTGGTGTGACTATTAGAAGTTTTCATTAACAATAACCCGGGTTCCCCCCATTTTTTACTTGTGTGTTTAGAGCATAAAGTAGCAAATCTGAGATGAAGGGTGCTCAAATAAACAACTGCAAAAATGGGGTTGGGTTGTGACCTTGCATGTCATACCTTTTTATTATGCATGCATATGGTAGTCATGCTTTAATTTGACTTGTATAAATTGGTAAGGTTGAGGTTTGTTTTTACTGTTTATAAACTGACGGCTGGGAATTAACTTCACTTTTTTCCGTTCTGATACTCGATTGGCTTTTTAAATTGGGTTTTACTATACACTACTTTTTAAATTGGGTTTTACTATACACCTACTTTTTTCCGTTCCATATTTAAGTTGAATTTAAAAATAAGGGCATTTACATATATATTCTTGCAAAAATAAAAAATTACATATATATCTTTTTGATGCATTAAAAGCATTGTACTTTATGCATCAAAAACTGGTAAAAAGGATATATATGTAATTTTTAAAATTTACAAGGATATACATGAAAATTATGCTTAAATTTTTTTGCTTTCATGAGTACTTTTTTTCAAATTCATCATTTTTTAAGGTAATTTATGACATTTTTGCCTTTCGAGAAAAGAAAAAAAAAATTATTAGCTAAGAGGGGCAAAAATATCAAAAAAAATAGCGAAATACTAAAAAAAGATAAATTTGAAAAAAAAAATACCCACAAAAGCCAAAAAAATTATATTTACCTACAAAAACAAATGATGGCATGATACTTTTTAAAAACATGTGCCCATTTTATTTTTAAGGCATAATTTCATGTATATCCTTGTAAATTAGCTACCCACAAAATCAAATGGTGATAAGTATGATACATTTTAAACCAAAATAAAATTTAGACTAAAATATACTGTTGGTAGTCCAAAGTATGCGTTTTATAGGCTAAAGCAATCCTTTGACCAGGATTGTCAAAGTCAACGTTACTTTTCTGTTGTACATCGAGTGTATAATAGACCATTCACAATTATAACATGTCTAGTTAAATCTAACCCAACCCTCAACCCTATTAGTACCAGCAACGAATTTTCAATTAGGCCAATGAAATCCATTGTAAAGATTAGAAATCAATAAAAGAAAAATAAGTGGACCTGACCCATTGAATCATGACTATATCCGCTATTCTGATATTCAAATTCAATAGAGATGAAATTGGAACAAGTTGACCCCCTTTTCTATTTATTTTCATTTCTTTGGACTCCGCAAGAATTTGTCGATATTTCCAATTCAATCGTCTTGTCTTGTTCCTAGATGTTCTATAGGAAAAAATTGTCATTTCGTTCCTCCACGGAGAACCTTTTATTTAATAACAGGAAGACATTGAACCCAAAATACAAGCAACACACATTCTACAAAAAATAATAATGGCACAAAACGATAATGGGAAAGCTTTGTTGAGTTCGTTGAGGAAAGAAGATTGCCCAAATAAAAAGGGTTTGGGTGCCATACGATCATTTAAGTTGGATGAACCAACAATTTCCATGAGTTCATTCGAAATAGGAAAATCTTCCATTCGAAATTTTGTGTGTGTGGAAAAAGTGGTGGATGGGTTTATTGGTTCGTGTCCACAAGTAAATAGCGTCTCAGGGTCGAGACGGTCAAGTGGTCTAATAGTGCGTTTTTTCACACTTGATCCCTGAATTTGTCTGGGTTGCCGTTGTTATACTTAAAACTCCCGCCCAATAATCACTTTGAAATACACAATTGGTCCCCCAATTTGCCAATTTACGTATACTACAATTTAGTTGGAGATTAAACAACACAAAACCATTAGAAGTTTGACTTTGTAAAGTCAAACTTGCAAAACATATCAATAAACTCCCTAACAAATATTGACTAATGGTTTTGCAATTTTGACTTTAGAAAGTCAAAATGCAAATAGAAAATGCCCATTCACCATTTTGAATGTTGACCAACTTAAGTAAAATGGAAATGCTAAAATTTTTTGACTCACGGATGGCAGTTTTACTTTCTACAATCAAATTGAAATGCTAAATAGAAGTTTGACTTTCGAATGTCAAACTTGCATCACCAACAATACGCACAACCAATAACATATCAAGAAGCTAAATTTAACCAAACCATATAAACAAATACCAAAATACTTTATGCAAGATGAATTGTCATACGGTATTCAACCCATACATAAACTACAACCACTAAAAGAACTCTACAACGGCTGTGAGAGAAGCTTGGTGGAGTTACAACAGCTTCCTAGCCAACTCCCAGTTCATCTTGGATATTTTCATTCCTATCATTACTCAAATCGCTGACCTTGACATACATAGTCATAATCACATTTGGTCCCTAGGTTGAGGGTTGGGTTAGATTTAACTAAGACATGTTATAATTGTAAATGGTCTATTATACCTTCGATGTACAAAGAGAAAAGTAACCTTGACTTTGACAATCCTTGTCAAGGGATTGGTTTAGCCTATAAAACGCATACTTTGGACTACCGGCGATAAAAATGCCAAGTTTTGGTTCAACGTGATGTTTCTGAACAAGATTAGGGACCAACAGTGTATTTTGGTCTAAAATTTATGATTGCATTCATGATTCATGATGAATGTTTTGTGTATAAGTTAAATTGAATCAATTAAGGAAAGAACATGATAATTAACTATCTTAAATATGAAAATAATAAGTTAATAAATTGATTTTTAAATAACACTCGGTGGGTAATGTATAACAAAACCTTTTTAATTTTACTTAATTTTAAAGATGATAATTTTTTAACTTCTAGTTAATTGTTTGTTATGCTCAACTCGTATGTCTAAACAATGTTTTAAAACCTGATTTTTTAATTGATCTGGTCAAGTTACCGAGTCATCGGTTCAACCGCCAGGTAAAGATGAGATGAGTTAATTTTAACAACATATCACCCAAACAAAACTTTAACACCTTCATCACTGATTATATTTAATAACCTTAATATATTGTTGTACCAAAATTTAACCAACATCAAAGATCATAAGTTCATTTCAAATTTGCTGTTATCCAACAAATGTCTATATAGTTGAATGATACTTGATCAGTTAATCCAACAAACGACTCTATACGAGAATGACATATGATCAATTAATCCAACAAATGACTACTCTTTAAATTAACAAATACTAATATTTAATGCAACAGCAATTATCCAAAGTAAATAGACAAAAACTTAAAATTACTTCATATGTGTTGTGGGATTTTGGCATAGCTATGTGAAAAAAGAAAGGGGTTTAAGAGGGAAGTGTAAGAAAATGAAAGGTTGGGACGTGGGATCAGATTTGAGTAATATAAGAGGTTTTTGTTATCTTAAAAAAACTATATTAATACGCTTTGATCTGTCCGTGTTTTAAAAACCGGGTCGACTCGGTTTATAAGAAAACCGCCGGTTTAATCTGGTTCCGAAACAGCCAAAAACCCGTTGTCATCTGGCCCGGTCTTTCAACCGGTTCTCGGTTTAACCGGTTGAACCGGCCGGGTCAACCCGGGTTTTAAAACATTGTGTCTAAAAAAGAAATGTTCACTTGATAAAATCAAAGGAAAACATGAGAAGATAAAATGTCTAAAGCTTTGTGTTAAACAATCAATAAATTCGGTATTGTGAGATAGAAAACACATAGATGATAATATATATAAAAATATACAAAGCAATGAAATATCACAAATGATATTAAAGGTTAAAAAGTATACTTGTTTGTTTCTGAAATATCACAAGAACTATATTTATGAAATATCGCAAGTGATATTGGATAATATCACAAGTGATATTAAACAATAGGAGTGAGATCCTCTCAAGTTGAGGCACTATGAGCCATTGGATTAAATCCAACGGCTCAAATCAAAATAAGTACTTTTGATTTAAACCATTGGATTTGATCAAATGGCTCATAGTGTCTCAACTTGACTCAAGTTGATCCTCTCAACTTGAGAGGATCCTATCGGTAAACAATATCACAGGTGATATTAGGCATGTCATATTATAAAGCTTAACTAATAAGTTGGATGTGTTGGATCCCCTAAGTATTGGATTCGTAACTCATTGCTAGGTACAAGGCGTAATTCGTTGTCTTCCTACAGTTATAACAATACTTGGCCTTATATTGAACTGATGGTCAGTAAGCCAACAACTTAAATAATAAGCAATCTTACACTATAATGGACATCTTATCAATAACTTAAACACAATTATCATCAACAAAAAACACATAAAACAACAAAATTATAATATCATCAACTTCAATATCACTGGTGATACTACACGTATGCTATAGAGCATATTCAAAACAACAATCAAACATAAAACATCATTCCAATGCAGTTAAAAATAAAAATTCAAAAAACAGCTTTATTAATAAGCAAAATTACAGGGGCAAATAACAAGATTATCAAATATTTTTCACTCAGACATTTCATCAAACACTTGGTGTGCAACTTGATCAAAAGAAATGTTAAACAACCTGATCCACATAATAATCAATCGATTAAACAACATTATCGACCGCAACAATATCAATCAAATCAGCTTCTGAAACAAACGGTTCATTCAAATCAAAAGAAGCTATAAAAAGGATGATAATGATTGGGAGGTGATGATGAGATGATGATCGGAATGGTGATCGGAACGGTAATTGTCGATCGAGATAACTAATTTTGAGTGGAAAAGATGAGAGCCGGGGAAAACACACACGAAGTGTGTGTAAAAAATGAGAAACTAAAAACGAAAAAGAAATAAAAGTTTTATTTAGTTGGGAGAATTAAGGTTAAGCATATTAAATCTTAGGTTTAATCCTCACCATTAGATCAAACTAAATGGACAGCAAATGAACCTTTTTCACATAATATAATGGAAAATGATTGGGAAGTACAAGTAATTTATGTATTAGAAGCGTTAAGAGCACTTCCATTAATCAACGCCGGATCCGGCGTTATTGGGCATTATAGCCCGTTAACCGGCGTTGGCTGATGCAAAGAAGGCGTTAAACGTGCGTTATTTGGGGCACGTTGGGCACTTAACGTGCGTTAACCTGCATTAAAAAAATAAAAACCAAAAAAAGTTCAAATCACCCCCCCTTAACGGCTAGTTACCGTTGGGGTTTAAAAAAAAATCTACATTTTAGCCCCTAACGACTAGTTTTATTAAAAAAAAAATTCAAAAACATTTTTTTACCACTATAATTACCCAACTAAAACACCATTTTTTTCACACTTCCATAATTCAAATTCACAATTTATATACTTCCTCTCACACTTCCATAATTCAAATTCAAGTTCGTTCACAATGGATCCGAATCAATTTGATGAATTTCCTCAGCAATGGTCAAACGTTGATGACGAAACTGACTTCGAATTTATGGCATCCGCGTACGAGTATCACCAACAGTTGGAACAAGAAGAAGCATCTCAACCTCCTACTCGTGCTCGTACCCATATATATCGTGAACGTGAGATTGCAGAAGAACGTCTGTGTAACGACTATTTCATTGAAGGTTGTAAGTATTCAAACCGGAATTTTCGTAGAAGATTTCGTATGAGCCGGAAACTATTCCTGCAAATAGTCGAAGGTATTGAATCTTATACTTCCGATAATATTCCAGATCATTTTAATTACTTTAGGCAAACACCCGATTGTACGGGTCGAATGAGTTTAAGTGTTCTAATGAAGTGTACGTCTGCCATACGCCAATTGGCTTACGGCACCACACCCGATTCATTTGATGAATACTTGCAAATAGGTGCGAGTACTTCAAAAGATTGTCTTGATAATTTTAACAAATGCATTATTGATTTGTTTATGCCGGAGTATTTAAGAAAACCAACATGGGCCGACATTCAAAAACTTTATCAACAACATGAAGAGTGTCATGGTTTTCCGGGAATGCTTGGTAGCATTGACTGTATGCACTGGGAATGGAAAAATCGTCCAGTGGCTTGGCAAGGGCAATTTGGTAGGGGTGATAAAAAATACCCAACAATTATGCTTGAAGTTGCTTCTCAAGATTTATGGATTTGGCATGCACTTTTTGGGATGGCGGGGGCGAATAACGATATTAATGTTTTAGACCAGTCTCCGTTATTCGACGACATTCTTTCTGACAATGCCCCAAGATTACCTTATATGGTCAATGAAACTAGGTATGAACAGGGGTATTACTTGGCTGACGGAATTTATCTACAGTGGGCAACTTTCGTCAAATCCTTCTTCGGCAACAAATGACGAAAAACATATGTACTTTAAAAGGAAACAAGAAAGTGCCCGAAGGGATATTGAACGTGATTTTGGTGTACTTCAAGGCCGTTAGGGTATACTACAGCAACCGGCACGTCAATGGGAAATTGTCACAATACGTAGAATCATGTATTCTTGCATTATTTTGCATAACATGATTATAAAAGATAAAAAATTTGCATTACGTGACTATAACGAAGTGTGGGTGGATCCGTCAGCACGTTTGAGGCAACGAAAATGGGTCGAAAGATGTGATACTCACCGTCGTAAGGCAAAAGAAATACACGACCGACAAACGCATACCCAACTCCAACATGACCTTATGGAGCATGTTTGACAGAAGAATCTTGAACGACATCAACAACAACAAGAGAGCGATGATGATGAATACGTATTTGCTATGTTTTGTTATTTTTTTTTTGTTGTAATTTTCTTTTGTTATTTTATATTTGGTATTGTAATATGTTTAAATTAAGGTTATGTTTTTTAATAAATGAAGTGTTTGTTTTAGTTTAGGGGTTGAAATTGATAATATCAAATGTTAAAGTTTAACTTAAGATGTTATGATTATGGGTGTTTTTTTGAAGATGTTAAGATGAAATGTTAAAGCTGATTTGACGCTGAAGTTGTAGATGTTAAAAATTAACATGAGTTATTATTGTGAGTGCTCTAATAGCAATGTTCTAAACATAAGGTGGTATTTTTAACCGACATAAAAAAACACCTATAAATAAACACCCTCCACAAAACAACCCAAACTAAGAATCCCCAAATCAAAACCACCACGAAACCCTAACCCCACCAATTGGCACCAATGGCAACCATCAGCCTACGTAAAGCCAACACACGCCTCCCACCAGAAGTCAACCGCGTCATCTACGTGCGCAACTTGCCATTCAACATCACATCGGAAGAGATGTACGACATATTCGGCAAATACGGTGCCATAAGACAAATACGCATAGGAACAAACAAAGACACACGTGGGACTGCTTTTGTGGTTTATGAAGATATATACGATGCGAAGACAGCTGTTGATCATTTGAGTGGGTTTAATGTTGCTAATAGGTATTTGATTGTTTTGTATTATCAGCAGGCTAAGATGAGTAAGAAATTTGATCAGAGGAAAAAGGAAGATGAGTTGAATAAGCTTCAGGAGAAATATGGTGTTACTGCTAAGGATCTTAAATAATTTCCTTTTTAATTGTTTGTTTGGTTATTGTATGGTTTATGAATGTTTAGCATTTGGTTATTGTAATGTTATGAATGCTGAATGACGTTTCATATTGTAATGTTATGAGTTTTGAACTATTGATTGTGGTTTTTATCGAATTTATAAGAGTGTATTTACGTTTGGATGATGTTTTCCTGTTTAGGCTACCCAGGGAGGGGGAGTCTTGTACTCGGATGTACGCGGCTTAGCCGAGGTATCCCTGTGACCATTTCCGACCCTTTTCCCGGCCACCCTAGCATTTGTACCTAGTGGGTCATGTGCGGAGGTTAGTTGCCTTACTATTAGGCCATTTGGTGGCGTAATTTTAGCTTTTATAAAGCAAATAGCTAGCTACTGCTTGCGGCTACACTAGTTTTGCCAAACATAGACCAAGTAAGATTCTGTTTAGAGGTTGTTTGCGATTGCATATGCTATGTGGTAATTGGCTTATTACGTTTTTAAAAGAAGCTATCAGCACTTTTGAATGGCTTATTGGCTTATTTTGTGAGGAAATAAGCACATGAGGATTTGCTTCTAGTTGATGAAGCAATTGATGCAATCTTGTAATAATATGGGTATTATTATGTGCCTTTGTTGTCAGATAAGTTTGCGTTGTTCAGTTTAGGAATTAGGAATCTAATGATATATGAACTGAGGATCGCGTAAGGGGCAGGGCAATAGGTTGGACAATGGTCAAACCAGAAGAGTTTTGTAACGTGTTGATAATTAACTTGTTAAGTATGATTACAAAACAATCCAACAGTGCATTTGTACCTTCTGGTTTTCAGTTGTTTTTTTGCTCGACCAGCCAACTGATAAAATATAACCCAAGTCACCTATTTGTATGTCAATGCATGTCGAAATTGTCACTTCCACGATAAACCTATTTCAAATTGATTGTGGACATTAATCAAATGTACAAGTTGATTGTGGACATTAATCAAATGTACAAGTTGATTGGTTTGAGATATAAGAACTTATCTCTGCTGATCAAGATGGTAAACAACAGATTAGTTTGCATTGTCAATGGTTTAGGAACTCGATATCTGCATCTGCTGATTCAGTACTTGGCAAACATCATGCAAGCTTGTATTGTGATTCATTAATGATTAGGAACCACTTTCATATGATTGAGCTGAAATTATAATTAAAAACATCCAATTATATTGCATTTTGGATATATACTGCAAGTTAGAATATAAACATGTACCAAAACGGGCATGTTTCTGCTGATTTAGTTCTTGGTCTGAGATTAAACACCTAGTGAGTGCATTTTAAACATTAATACATCTACATTTTGACTCTTTTGAGATTTAAGAACTTCCCCGGTCATGGTAAATAACACATCAGTTTGTGTTTCTGCTGATCATGTCCTTGGCAGACATCAGATAAAAATAAATGAATTTTGCTATTGTTTCTTCAGGAGAAATATGGTGTTACAGCTAAAAATTTGAAGTAAATGAATTTTGTTATTGTTTGTTGGATTAATGCTTAGTGTTTGGTTATGGTGATGTTATGAGTGTATGGAGTTACCATTGTAATGTTAACTTTAAATTTGAAACAATGGTTGTGTTATCTCTGAATTTTGGGGCTTCTTGTTAATTTGTTTTGTATGTTATATGTTGATTATGGTTTGTATAAGTAATGATTGCGTGAAAGGGAAAAATAGGAAACATGAGCTGAATTGGAGTCTGAATGTGCAATTTTCTGTTGAGGCAATTGATGTTTTTTTGTAATTATATAGGGAGCATTTTGTAGCTTTCATTTGGGTAAGTTTGCTTGATGATCTCCTTTTTCGGCTTGGGAATTAGGAATCTAAGAACTTGCAGGTTGGGCTACAAGTTTAAATGAGCCATTATTGCAGGCTGCAGGCAGTTTTTTGTTCTCGTTTTGAAGTTAATGTATACTTGACGTGTTAATTATGATTACAAACTTATTTGTTTTCACAAATGTTTTAAAATATTTGATTACGAGATTTTGCGAATTCCACTACGTATGTGATGTCTTTCAATCTGATAGACGACCCATTTGGCCTCAGTTTTTCAGGTTATCTGATTTAGCTTAAGCATTTATCCGTCAAGTTTGAAGCAGTCTTTGCTGCCTTGCCTTGTTTTACCTGCTTTTTTTCCTACTTGTGCTTGTTGTTTACCGTCTTCTGCTCTATTTTCTTTTCTTTCTCACCCGCACACCTGCACTTGCCGGAGGTGTCGTTGGAAGCAGTCTCTCTACTCCCGGGTTTACCCTGGGGCAGGGGTATGATTCTGTCTACATTTTACCTCCCCCATACCCCGCTGCGGCGGGATTGGGTATGTTGTTGTATTTACCCGTCAAGTTTGAATTTGAATTAGTTATTGTTACTGAATATGTAAGGGTTTGTTTCTGATTTTGTTTGTTTATGTGCATGATTATTGTATATGATTGGATTCAGAGGGTGTTTGGGATTGCGTGGTTTAACTGCTCGTCTGCTGATTGGAGGTAGAATAAGCTGTTTTTAATAAGCAGGTTGGGTGTTTATGTGCTTATTTTGAGATGAAGTTAATTCCTTAAGCTTGTTGTTAAGGTATAAACCATTAAGATAAACATAAAATAAGCAAATCCAATTATTTCACACACTATATTCCTGGACTTTTTATTTGTCAGCTGCTAATGTGCTTCTGCTAATGGTAAAATAAGCAATCTTAAACATCACCTCAAAGGCAGCTGAGAAATATGATCATAATTGGAGGTGGGGGCAGTGAAGGTGCAATTTTCTGCTGGTGAAGCAATTAAAGTTGTCTTGTAAACATATTTGGGGCATTTTGTAGCCTCATCAGGATGTAAGTGTGCGTCTTGATCTCATGATCGGCTTACAAATTAGGAATCTAGAAACGGTCATGTGGATGGGTTTGCAGGCATCACACGCACTTTGCTCTTCTCCTCGTTCTGAAATTTTATCTGTTGAATATGATGACACAACTAGTTGCTTACAAACTGTTTTTTTTTTTTTTTAAATAAGTAATTGCAAGATTATATACATTTGACTTCATGTAGGATGTCTGATCGATACACCCACTCGACCCAGTTGACCTATGTTTTTAGCTTAAATCATTTGACCCGTGAGAGATAATACTTAACTGAAATCAACCCATGTGGGATGTCTTACCGATACACTCACTTGATCCATTTAATCTATGTTCTTTAGCTTCAGTCATTTGACCTGTTAGAGATAATACGTGACCCAATCAACCCATTTGTATGTGAATAGGTAAAAATTGTCACCTCATGAGTCCACACTATCAAGCCCACTGTGAACATGAATTTAATTAACAATTCGGCTGGTTTGAGATTTAAGAAGTTATCTGTGCTGACCGAGTCTTTCGTAAACAACAGACAAGTTTGTGTATTCTTAGGTTTAGAGACCGGAAGCCTATTAATTGCTGTTGGTAAATATCAGATACAAGTGCATTTTGATTGATTAATGATAAGGCACCAATTACATACGATCGAGTTCCCCAAAAATTTTATATAATCTTGAACACCAAATTGTTTTGCATTTGGATATACATGTTCGCAAGTTAGAATATGAACATATCTCAAAAAATATTTTGATGCGACAATGCATCCGTTTTGTGTCTCACTTTTGGAAGAACATCTACGTGTACAACAAGTGTTACAGTTTGGATATGTTATTGCGACTCAAGAGTTCTTCAAAGTTGATAAAGCATCCTTTGTTGCAGCAGAAATAACAGCATCTGAAGCATTAGGCAGGTAATAGTATTTTCCTGTGAAAATAGTAACATGAATATTAGTCAAAAGAGAGAACCGACAAACAACAATTTGGTGGCTCAGGGATCGTACCTTGGGCGACTCGAGCAATCTCTTTGGCAAAACCAGTTGAAACAAACTTATTTTCGGTGTCAATGACGAGGAGAGACATGCCTGCTTTGTAAATTTTACCAGCCACTTCGAGTATCTCATCCTTCAAATTTAACAAAAAATTATTTTGTGGATCTCATTTAAGGCTAACTGAACAAATGATACAATGTTTTGAGAAGCAACTTACCTTCAGCTCTTGAGAAGTAGGCTTGGGTGTGTCTGCAGGCAATTCAGGATCATTGGATCTTTGAAGTGAAATATTTGCTCTACCATCAGTTATTGCTACAATCATTATACGTCCAACGTCTCCACTCTTCTCTGCGTTCATTCCAACCCTGACGGCCTGAGAAAAATTCCAGTTAACCATAACATTAACTAAAGCAACACATGTGAACAGAGTATAACATAAATTTCTCCAAGTACTTCTTAATAGCATGCCATTTAAAAGACGACTTATTGACCAAATGGTTTTTCCTTTTTATGTCATGGCACCAACATTTACTAAATCAAGTACATACCGTGGTAAGACCATGAGCGAGAGGAGATCCTCCACCACATGGAAGCCTTTCTAGACGATTTCTAGCCATTGATATGGATCTAGAAGGGGGCAAAAGAACTTCTGCGGCATCTCCGCGAAATGGAATGATGGAAACCTATAAGTTTTACATATGTGAATATTCAGATAGTCTTGACACACAAAAATAAAGGTGCAAAAGACAAGTTCATATAGCTAATCTAAAAGCAGAATAATCAGCAATAAACTATTTTATAACATCCAAAAGTAAATGTAGAGTGACCAACATAACAGTTTTTTCACAGTGACATACAATGGTGTAAAAGTAATTAGCTACGCCAAGTTCAATTTTGGCTTCTAGCAACTATCAGAGATTAGTTGTTTCATGTAACAAGTTACATTACCTGATCTCTGCTTGTATAGCTCTCTGCTAATAGCTTAAGTGCTGCACCTTTCGCATTCTGCATTCGATTTAATGCCATGCTTCCACTAGCATCCACCACAAAAATAACCTGTCGTGTAAAATGAAACATAACTATAAATGATATCTCACCAATGTGATGGCCTAACCATAGTCCCCAATGTCTAACCATAAAGATATTTCCTATTTCTGTAATGTCAAAAGTTCAAGTTTAATGCATTTCAAAATCAACATACATGTGCATGAACATTTCCTTCTTCCATATTATATCTTTAAGAGGAAGAAATATCTTGCAACTATAAGGTCTTATAAAACAAACACATGCATAATACTATTTGTGGAAAACTACAATCATAAGGTACTTACCAACGCTCCTGCTTTGCGGGCCATTCTTTTAGCTCTCATATCTGTTTTCTCTACAAAAACTTTTCTAGTCTTTAATAGGTCCTTTTCCCTACGTAATTTCTGATATGGTGCAGCTGCTCTCAAAGTTGCATCAACAGCCAGTCGTTTTACTGGACCCTGTTTAAAGACAATGTATTTAGTAAGAAGAAACAAACCAAATAATGAGATCCTGTAAAATCATCAACAATAACGGCACTGTGTTTTTATCATAGTTTGCTAAAAAAGGCCACACTTTACCTTGGGAAGCATCGGTTTAATATATCGACCTCTATCCTCTGAGAAAATTACATTCTTTGCCCTTCCAGCTTTTCCTTTTTTTCTTTGTGCTTGTTGCGCAAAGAATAGAAGTTTCTCATCCACCAGACCCCCCTCTGCATCAAAGATAAATTCATCCGGTATTTGGGGCGGTTGCTGTTCGTTTTCCTCATCATTTTCATTTTCCTCTTCTTCTTTATCTTCATCCTGTTTATACAATACAGCTCCCATCATTAGCGTGCATGAATTTGCAACAATATTCAAGAGTAATAAGAGAAATAATTGATCTTTTTTATAGGTAAAAATTTATTTAGAACCATGCTGACAAACCTCTTTCTCCTCTTCCTCGTTCTGGCTGTCAGACTCCTGACTTTGTGGTGGGGGTGGAGGGGGCGGAGGCTGCTGCTGTTGTTCTTCTGGAGGGGTCTCATTAAACATTGCACGAGGAAGAATTACAAGTTCTACCTGCCATTACATAACCATAGAGTGGAATTAGAATAGACTTGCAGAAATTTTAGAAATTTATTGTAAGTTGGTAACACAGACTTCTGAAGCGATATATTTGCTAGAATATTGACTGCCACCAATAATTACTCACAAGTTATTACTCACAAATATATATAGCTAAATCATGAATAGGAAAATCAATTATTTACTTTTGAAAATTTATAGATATCTTTTAGTTTGGTCAACTTACTGAAAGATCGATCTATCAATGGTATGAAGTACTGTAATGGTTGTATTAATATTACATTGTCGAGGATAGAGACTCGACTCTACAGAAAAAATAGTACAATGCAATTCTGCTATATGTATCAAGGTGATAACTTTCAGCTTTGAATTGATAGTATAAAATTATGAATCATAAACAGTTTCAAGTCATTTATGGTAACTACACTTAGACATGGTTTTAATATTAAAAAAGGGAGAAATAATGTAATAACTCGATTAATATTTCCTATTGTTAGTTATTTTTACATGGATGTGAGATCATTAGTGTAAAGACCTTGTACCACTAATTTGTTTTATCAATTGGCCGGCTTATATCCAACAGATCATCCAAATGTACCGTGGAATGCTTCTTCTTTGTGCTTGATACAAACAAATTTATATAATATGCCCGTCTTATGATGTACAAAAATATATATCTTCATCCGCGTTGTTATACAATATCATGCAAGGATTCTTATTTAAAATATGCAGAAAGCATCTTGTATTGAGAAAGACTTACAAAAGACAATTCCCCTAGAAAACAGTCGAAGTAAGATACTTACGGCTTTCTTCAGGTCGTCCACATTGACCGTTTCACGACCTTCCAGAGCAGCCAAACTTTTGGCAACACGTGCAGCATACAGTTCAGCCCGGTGTCCCTGTAAAATCCTCAAAGGTTGAAGATTAATTTTACTTGTGACGTTCAGGAGCAGATTAGATTAACTAGAATGTTATGAATATGAATCTAAAAGTAGCATGTTTGAACCCCTAAATGTTTTCTTTGTATATCTTTCTGCGACTCATCCAGCAGCAGGACTATCCCTAGCTATAAACACTATTCATTGTCTACTTTATGCAAGAGTTATGAGGTTAACCTGGCAACCACCACGGAGAGCTTCCATGACAATGTACTTCAGTTGCTCTCTGCTAATAGTTACATCCTTTAAATATTCCCTTGCCAAAATAATCTGTATGAAATAGCAGGCAAAATATTTTACTAACATGTTGCGCAAATAAAGACAGGCAAGTAGGCAACCCCTGAAAGTCTAGTCATGACAAGGATATAGCGTGGGAATAGAAACCTATTTACTTACGAATGGGGTTCGGGAACTGTTATATCTCCAACAGGTTAAACGGGTAAAATTTTGCAAATAGTTTCAAAGGGAATGGATCGAAAGCTGCCCCAAGTGAATTCTTAATGCACAACTCCTCAACAAGTTTATTATAATATATAGGATATTGAATTAAAACTTTTCTTTTATCATATTTAACATGCTATTTATCTATAGAAGTGTAAAAGAAATTTGAACCTGTTTTGGCCCATATCAAAGAAGTCGTACCCAACCTGCCCGACCTACCCATTTTGCAATCTTTATTGGACAATAGTGGTCCAAGTTTAGTCAGAATATCAGATAAGATGTGTTTGTGATGGTTCAGATGCCACATGACATGAAACATCAAAACAAAGAAATGATAAAACCTCCGACAGAAAGACGTGAACAGAATTTAGAGAGTGTTCAATCGCTCCTATATTCTCGGTTGGCCATCTATCATGAAACAAGGAATGTTGCCATTTTCAGCTTGATTTGGCTGAAACTATCGAGAAATAAGAACTCTTGAACAAGCACATGTGGCCAGTCACATAATTACCTGAGTCTTCGCCGAGTCTGTCCCTTCCTCCATCATTTTGAAAACCTCATTACTCTGTTCTTGAAACTGTGTTGCGATCTCTACAGCAGAAACACGGTCCTCAAAACTCATTGGAAGATCTGCACTGCAGAACAAAATTGCATTGGTTGAAACATAGGAAGGCAAAAAGCACCTCTACATAATACAATTTTGTATTACACCTAACTAATATATGAAAAATTACGCACTGATGAGCATTATAATTACATGTGAGTAGATTATGTACTCTCTTATTGTAAATAAGCATAAGAAGTCTACCTTAAATTGATTGCAATACGGTCTAGTAAATGTTCACGTACAGCACCCTCTTCTGGATTATAAGTAGCAATTAACAGCGGCTTGCATGGGTGACGAAAACTGATTCCTTCCCTTTCAACAATATTAACACCATCGGTCAACACATTAAGGAGCAAGTTACTTATACCCTCATCCAGTAAGTTGATTTCATCAACATAAAGAACTCCTCTATGTGCTTCAGCCAGAAGGCCTGGCTGGAATACAGTGGTCCCGGTCTTGACAGACTCCTCAACATCAACAGATCCAATTAGTCGATCTTCTGTAACACCAAGTGGAATCTGCATAAAGAAAGTAAATTAAATGAAATATAACAAATAAAGCAGATGATACAAGTCAAGTATCACAAAGTTTCCACATCGACACTACCTGCACAAATGGTGATCTGACTACTTGGGTCTTGACATTACCTTCAGAGTCATATTCCACTTTATCAGCAAGTCCATCTTCCCACCTTCAAGTAGTGTATATCAAAACAAAGTTTTATTATCAGAGTATTAGCCAACTATTAATAGTAACACTTTCCTATGACCAATACTTAGATTAAATAACAGATAGTTCTGCATCTCTCGTTCAAGCCCACTCTAAGTAAGTTGAAGTGGAAGCACTCAATCACATGCAAGCGTTCGGATTACAATTTCCAACTCTGCCAGCAATCAGGCTAGATAATTTATTTGGGTTTGTGCATATGGCCCCCAGAGTAGTATTCAAGTAGATCAGAATGCTTTCCGACATAATAATCTACAAATTTGGCCATTGAAAACAAGTATTTGGTGCATTTAGAAATGAAACACTGCAATTCTGGTTAGGCGTCCCAAAAAAATAAAGATACTGATTTTTTTGTGGGACAGAGTAGTACGGCTTCATGAATGGGAAAACACTAATAACTTAAAAAAAGAGACATAAACTTGGTTGGGATATGCAACACCAAGACTTACACAGGAATCTTTGAAAATCGAGCTTCATATATAACTAAAACGTAATTTTAAATTCACATCAATATTGTCGAGATTCTGTAACCTTACTCTTCTGGGCATGCCGGATCAGCATTTGAAGTTGAACCAACAACTACTTCGATAGGTGGCAGAATGGCATGTAAACCACGTGCCATAACAGTTTTAGCTGTTCCTCTTTTCCCAGAGATTGCAATCCCTCCAATCTCACGGTCAATAGCCCCAAGTAAAAGAGCAGTTTTAATTGCATCCTGTCAGATAACATAATCTCAGTAACTTATACGATCACCAGCCAAGGGACACAACATCATCCACAACAACCAACCAAAATAATTAAATAGACATAAAACAAAAATAAAAGAAAATAAAAAATGTAGTTGTTACATTCGACCATTCACGGTCAACTGTTTCATGCTTCAGGTGTCTTTTACTAACTCTATAGTCCCCTCGAACCCAAAATACTTATCTATTAGACATAAAACAATTTTTTTTAAAAAAAATGTAGTTGTTACACAATTCTTGTGGGTGGTGAGGGAAATGATCACCGGGATATGTTGCGTACATCTAAGTCAAAGACTCGCCCTCCCCCAACCTCATCCATTTACTCATTTATTAGAAAACTTAAATCGATTATTCACATCTTTCGTTAGAAACTGTGAGAATTGATTTGAAATATATTAGCATAGCAGACAATAATAGCGTACAATACAAAAGGCAATTTACTCACACATATATATACAACCTAATATATATAACACCATCTCACACATTATGTTTAGCGTTTTAAATGCCGCCAGTATATCATGTTTATACTACCATTGGGCCATTGAGTAAAATGTTAGATAAAGCGAATAAGTAAATAAGTTGACAGTAAACAACCTGTCCAATAACAGCAGCTAAAGGAAAATACTGTCTGCCATAAGGAATGGCTGCAGCTGCGGGAGACGGAGCAGAGACCGTAACCGCGCCATTGCTCGATTCTAATGTTGCGGATGCGCGAATGCGGAACCGATGTTTGATTTTAATTGCAGAGTTAGTAGAAATAGAAGAGCGTAAGTTAAATGAAGTGGTGGTGTATATGAAGGGATTGTGGAGAATGATTCTTCTTGTAGAATTATTATTAGCAGTTGGGGTTTGCAGAAGAAGCGCCATTGAACAAGAGTGGAAATGAAGAAGAGAGTGTTTTGATTGGTTGTTTCTTTATCTAGTGACTGGCATGGTGGGATTACCGTTATCCTTACCCGCAATACATTACTTTGTCCATATCTATCTAGTGTTACTTATTATTTGGTCTTATTTCCTAGCTTATTCATAACCTTGTAACTTTATTTTTACATAAAAATGTTTTTAGACTTTTAGCCTTACAATAACAACAAACTTTTTCAATTGTACTAAATTGGTACATGATTTTTTTATTCCATTTAATGTAACATATTTTTTTATTTTATGTTATATTTTTGTTAATTTGCACCGTAAAACTTGTTTTACCATAACCAGCCAGATTAATCCTACGTGGACATGATGCCATGTGCGATTCCTGCTAATATAAATTTAAGAGTAAATTACATATAGTCCACGACTCCACGTGGTTTAATTTTTTGAAGTACGAAAATTTAAAAAAATATTAGTTACAATTTTTTTTAAAATAAAAATAGAATTTACAAAAATTACATCTATCGTCCCTAAAACTGGTTTTTAAAAATAAAAATAGAAATTTTGAGATTACAAAAAAAAATTATAAATTTTTTACTTATAAAACAATTTTCAAATCTATTTAAATAATTTTTTTATATAAAATATAACTAATTCATAACCTGTTAATGAACCCATAAAATTTTAAAAACTTTTTTTTTGTAATAATTTAAATTATTCATAGACTAAAAACTTGAAAGATTAAAGCGAAACTGTTTATAAATCTATTTAAAATACAACGAAACTTTTTATTATGAAATGAAAATAATTTATAAAAAATGTTAATGAACCCAGAAAAATTTGAATTTTTTTTGTTATAACTTAAATTATTCATAAATTAAAAACATAAAAGATTAAAAACTAGTTAAAACAGAAACTTTTTATAGATTTTAAAAATATTTAAAAGCAAAACTAAAATTTATGGCTAAAAGTTAAGTTCTCTCAAAAATTTTAAAAATAAGCAAAACGAATCTTTAATCTTTCAAGTTTTTATTTTTTGGATAGTTTAAGTTGTTACAAAAACAGAAATTTCAAAATTTTCTACGCCCATTAACATTTTTTTATAATTATTTTCATTTTCATAAAATTTTAAAAGTTATGTTGTAATTTAAATAGATTTAAAAACAAATTTAAGTAAAAAAAAGTTTATAAAAAGTTCCGCAATTTTAAAAATTTTGTTTATATTTTAAAAAATTAGTTTTACTAAGGTTTAGTTATTGTAAAACTTTCTAAATTTATTTCGAAAATTTTAAAGTGCTACAAATTTAGTTAGAAACTATAAATATTTAGCAAATTAACAGAAAGTTAAGTCTAAGGATTGTGGGTTTAATTTTTTGCAAAATTAAGGACTGTCAATGCAATATGAAACTATCAGAGACAATAGATGCAATTTGGGACAAACCACAAGGATGAGCCATGCAATTTTCTCAAATATTAAATATGCCATGCAGGCTTTCCGGTTTTATGCAAATTTAATCGATAGTCTGTAAATGTTGGTACAAATTAGAACAAAACATGAAAGTACGCAACATTAAGTGAAACAAAAAAAAAATCATGTATTAAATCAGTACATTTAAAAAAGTTTGTTGCTATTATACGATCATGTTTGTTTATGTGAGAATAGACTCATCTTTTTTAACACATAAAAATAAGACACGTATTGCTAAGTGAATAGTTAAAAATATTCTTTTAAAGGTTATATCGTTACTGATGACACGAGGCTAATACAAAGCCATAACAAAATAATAGTTGTTTTATATGTTTGTAGAGCTATGTGTGCAAATTATTTGCTTTTTTAATAAAGAGTAAAGCCAAAATACCGAGTATTAATTTAACTCATTATGCTTTCTCTATATAGAAAAAGCTCATATGCTTAATAGTGTCTTACTCTTAATCAGTTATCTATAGGCATAATTAAATGGCCATTCTTCCATGAAAAGACCTTTATACCTTTTGTTTTCCTAACCAACACCACCACCACCTCCGAACACCAACACAACCATCACTTCGGGCCCCCATTACACGTAACTTTCATCTTTCTAAAACAACACACCACGCACACACCTATAAAACTAATGAAGATTGATGTCGTTATATAAAAGGCAAACAACTTTTGAAAAACTTTTTTATTAAAAAAAGATCTTTTATTAAACATGCAAATACTCTTATATGATAAGTTCATGGGGAATAAACTCATGAGTCCTACAAAATAAGTTTATCAACTTGTTAGATTTTTTAATAACTTATAGCAATTGTGTATATATCCCTTCTAAACTTCATAATTACAAATATATCCAACTTAAAATCATAATTACATATATATCCTTTTTAAACTTAAAATATATCGTATATATCCAAATTATTAGATTTTATACAAATACACTTTTAAATAAATAATAATTATAACTTAATTGTAATTTGACTCTAATACCCTTAATTTCTTTCTCTACCGGAGCTCACAAAGAAACTATCATCCTACTAAATAGTTACCTTCTAATACATTGCTTTATGTCCGTCGCCATAAAAATATTTCAAAGAAAGGGCAACGATCATTGGCGACTGAGATGAAGAAGAACGCATAGGCCTAAAAACATATCCATTATAATACTAACCAATAAACTATTAAATCTAAAGAAGGAAAAGAAGAAATAAAAGAAATGGTTGTTGAAGATAATAGGTAACATAGAGCTTGCCGGATGTTCACGTCAGAGAAAAATAGATTAATAGTTGCTATGGTGAAGATTGAAGCACAGGCTGTTGGATTATGGGAGTTGGTTAGTACGAAAACGACTAGAAGTGTGTGAGCCTATGGCGGCACACACGTTAAACACGAGAGTACGTTATTACACGTTTAATACTAAATATCAATCCGTTTGATATATATTTGACCCGTATAACTTGAACCTGATTGTAAAAGATCCAAGACCCATTGCCGGTTCAAAGGGGGTCGTTTGGATCAAGCTTATGGGCTAGTAGAGTTGGAATAGAATAAGGAATTAGTTTTGACTTGGAGCTCAAGTTTGTAGCACAAGGAAAGGTATGGTTTATGAGTTATAAATACCCATACACCACCTCACAAAACTCATGCACACCTATACTATTCCCAGAGATATAATCGATCGACCATCATCTTCCATAACTAAAAACTGATCGGGTTTGTTCTATCCAATTAGGGTTTGATTATTGAAACCCTAAATTGCATCGTCTAGGTCCAATCGTTCAAGGGGTTTTGAGTTAGTTTTCTTTGTGAATTCCCAGTCGAATAGTACTCAGAAAGTGGTGAAGTTGCTGTTGTGTTTCTCGATCAGAAAAGAAGTCATAAGATCTCGGATCGCTTTGTCCGATATCAGACAAGACTGTCTTTTGGTTCTCGGGTTTGTTGCTGATCTCGGACAGAAAAGAAAGAAGGGTTCTTGGGTTTTTCTTGGTTCGTGTTTGTTCAAGTATACAAGTGTTGTTTGGGTAAACGTTCACGACTAGCTTTATCGGGCGTATTTGTGTTTAAGTGTTTGTGTGTGAACTCATAGAGGTATTCGTTTTGAATACTTGGTTTCTTTGTTTGTTAATATATGCGGGTGACTACGAGGGTTAGTTTTCTTGTTACCTTTTATAACTTATTGTTTATTAATTATGTGTTAACCTAATTGCTTAAACTAGATCCATATTCCGCTGCGTACTCATAGTGTTACTTGGTTAACTAGATCTAAAATCCCAACAATGGCATCACGAGTCAACTTGTTTTAGTGATTATGGGTTACATGTTTTAATAAACACGCTAAAAGGCTGCATGAAATCTAATTAGTTATTCGTTTTATTTTTGTTTTGACAACTATAATACAATACTTGTTAATTATTAATAAAAAATACCTAGACACAAATTAATAAAATTAAATTGTTAATTAGATACATAAAATAGCATAATTAAAAGTTAATTAAGTTTGCCATGATATTTTATGTGTTTTTCGGGCTATTAGACCCACTCAATTACTTTTTATGATGTATGGGGCGATCTAGGTATTGTACCTAGTGACGGTCTTATGGTTCTCCTTTTGGGGAAGACTCGCGAGAGAACTCGGAACCATATGTGTTTATTAATGTTTTATGTTTATATGTTTGTGATTCCCTATGTGTATTATTGTTACTTGTTTTTGACACCTAATTGCATGCAATATGGAATAATACATATCGTAATCATAACATTAATAATGGTCTTAATTTACATGCCTAAATACCATGCTCATTGTGACATGCTATTTGATTCGTGGAAAATTGTTTTTGTAAAATTAAGTGACCTAAACTATTGAAACAAGTTTTTCATGAATTTAAAAACTAGACGCTATGGACACTTGGGATGTACGGCTCACCCACTAGAACATACTATAAAGGGGGTTTAAGGAGGTGTGCACAGTCACACCTAAAGGATTTACGGTTATTGCCTCGCGCTAACCTGGTCCTCCGCCTCCATGCGAGTTCGATTGGAGCTACCGTGAACCATGATGATCACTATAATGTCATTACCAAAAGTTTTTAAAATAAGTGTTACAAAGTTGTTTTGCATGCTTCTTTGTACACGATTTTACCACATTTATGTGAATACCCTATGTGTAAAATTTTAAGTCTATGCTAACCAACTATGAATACGTGCATTTGGCTTGACTTCTTTAGTCAGACCTTAGGGCCATTCCAACCCATGGTGAGTATTGCTCATTGGTCAGAACTTTGGTGATATTTGAAAGTTCTTACTTGATCGACTTATTTCGAGTATGCTTGGTCAGACCTTGGACCCGAGGCATAAGATGAGAACTAAAAATGATTTTGACATTATTACTTATTTACTAATGCCTTAATCAGTCTCATAAAGTCTAAGAGTCGCATTATGCAATTAACGCTCGTCGCTTACCTCTTGCCCTACTTGTTTACTCATTGGTCAGACCTTTGGTAAATACGTGGGAGGTCAAGATGGATCTTAGTATTATTAGTAATTAATTCGGTAGTTAATTATTTTAAGAATTTAATTATCGAAAATACTAATTATTTGAACTTTTCTAAATTGTAGATGACTACCTCAGTCGGAAATAATTCAGTACTCAGGAGTTTCTTTGAGAAACAAAAACTCACTGGACCTAACTTCATTGATTGGTATCGCCAGCTTCGATTATACTGTCTCTGAAGATAAGGAAACTTATTTGGAGCATCTCATCCCTGTTGCACCTGTTGCAACTCCTGGCCACCCTGTCCCTGCCGAGGCTCTTGCAGCTCATACTGCTTGGGTCAAAGGCTCAAAGGACATAGATGCCTTCATGCTCATGACCATGGATTTAGAGATCCAACGAAATCTAACTCATCTTGGTGCTTATGACATGCTTCAAGAGTTGAAGTCCATGTTTACCTAATAGGCAGAACAAGAGCTTCTACAAACTGCACGTGAATTTCACGCATGCAAGCAGGAAGAAGGTCAATCTGTTAGCTCGTATGTTCTAAAGATGAAGAGCTATATTAACAATTTGGTACGTCTTGGTCACCCAGTTACTCTGAACTGTGGAGTTAGTTTGATCTTAATTGGTCTCTCTAAAGAGTATGTCTCGTTTGTGCATAACTTTAATATGCACAACATGGGGAAGACTGTAAATGAATTACATGCTAGGCTTAAGCAACATGAGCAGACGTTGCCAAAGAAAGATGTTGCACCTGCACTACATAACATACGTACAGGAAAGGTCTAGAAAAATCATAAGAAGAATAAATCGTTTAAGGCTGCTAAGGGGAATCAAGGAATTGGAAAGTACAGGTCGGCTTTTGCTCTTGAGTATAAACCATCTTGTTAGGATTTAGTAAATCGATATAGAAGTATCGGTCATCCCAACTATAGTCTAGCATAAGTTAGCTCGTAGACTCAACGTTATTTAATAGTTTATATTAGTATAAGTAACTCTATGAAAGAAGGACGAGGCTTTACCCACTGTATGCCTGATCCACAGCCCGAAGGAGGGCGTAGGAAATATGTATAAATAGCCCTCTCCCCACAAGGAAGAGGGTTGGATGTTCAAGTTAATCTAATCTTGCAATTTTTGTTTCTCTATCTAAACATCCCATTCTCTCTCTCTAAAACTCACAATCCAAACACTATTCATAAGTGGTGTTATGATATCAATAATCTTACAATTGGTATCAGAGCCCAAGGTTTGATTAGCTAGGTTGTATGTGCGTTTATCTTGGTTGTTGTAGATTGAAAAGTTGGTTTTGGAAGGTTTTTGGTCTCATATGTGGCTTCCTTTGATTTTCACGTCTGTGGTGTTAAAGTAAGTGTTTTTAGGATAGTTATAACCTTCGAGGATCAAGTTGTGCAAAAGAAACCAAGCAAAAACGTTCAAAAGGGTGAATTTTAGGTGGTTTTAGGTGAAAAGGCACTTGGTTCTTGACTGCGTTTTGGCTCTCGGACATCTTTCCTTGGGTGCGATTTGTTGTTATTTGGTTGCGTTTTGTCTTAGCTAAGCTGCGATTTGTTCAGGTTGGAACTGCGGTTTGATAATTAATTTAATATCGGGCTGCGATTTGTTTGCAAAAGGACAATAGTGTGTGTACTGTTGAAAGCGACCTGCGATTTATCCCTGCATTTTGTCAAGTGCTGTGATTTGTGTCTCTGTGTTTTGGTATCTTGTGTTTTGACAGGTTGCGATTTGAGTTGACTGCGACTTGATAGCTGCGTTTTGGATAGTCTGCGATTTGTCACTGAGTTTTGTCAAGGACTGCGACTTGTGATTCATATGTTTTGGTTTATCTGCGATTTGTCAAGTGTTGCATTTTGTATCACTGCGTTTTGTAATTTGATTCAAACGTTACCAAATCACAATCAAACAACAATTCACCTAATTCAAACACTCCAGTATCCCTTTTAACATACAATCACTAATCATTGAATCGATCCAACTGTTATCATAACACGTTCAAATTAACAACAATATCATGTCTTACACTCCTGATTCAGTGATATCTGAAGTAATTAAACTGTACGATGCTGTTGACAACCATAAGAGTCTGAACTATACTGAACAGTTAAATATGATTGAATCAGCCAATGATGATGTGAGATCTTCGTGCTCGGATTCAGAAGAGAGAGAAGTGCACCAGTCGCACCTACAACATGTTCTTGCAAAGGAGAGTTGCATTGAACCTTTTTGACAACTTCATACACACCTCACGTTACTACTAACTGAAGATAGATTCACAATGGGAATCGAACGAGCATTTAATGCACTTTTCCGTCAAGATGTATCAACGTTCACGGGCATATTGTTCTTGAACTTAGGACAACTTGAACAATAACTTGATAGAGAAAAGGTTCAAGAAGCGGATCTAAAGCTGCACTTCAGGTGATCAACAAACAATTTCAATTATTCTTCAATGGTGAATACACTTTGGATTACGATGATCATATGACCCCTGAAAAGTGCTTCACGAATCACACTGGGATGGAAGCAGATGTGTTCAGAGAAACATTAATCCAACTTATGGATAATGTTAAAAAGTACATTGAGGAAAAATCACATTTTGATGACATAGTGAATGAGTGTCGGGTGCAATCGAGAGATAGTAGTGTTGAGTCGGGTAATGCATCAGTTGAAGGATCAGGTATTGCTGAAAGCAGAAGATCAGAGCCAGCTAAGATTGATACAACCAGCTGTTCAGTAACTCCTGTCTAACAAGAAGTGGATGCAACTATCAAAATGGTAAATGAACAAGTGTCAAGTTCTGAGATACTCTTAACTGTTCAACATGATGCATCTGCCAATATGCTTGTACAAACTGATCATGATACTGAACATGACTTTGATAAAGGTCATGTGACTGAGGCTGAGTCTGTGATTAAGTGTTTCAAAACAAATGATGTGGTTGAAAAGAAAATTTATGATGAACTTTCAAACAGATTTTTACAACTTGGAAAACATTGCATTTCACTTGAAATTGCAATACAAAGTAAAGAAGAAAGTTTTCAATTTAACAAACCATGTAAGAACCCGGAATTTCCTGAATTCTGTGAATTTTTTGAAATCAACACTTTGAAAGCTCAACTTCAAGACAAAGACTCGACAATCAACAATCTGAAGAAACATATTTCTGTCCTGAATGAGAAAAGTAATATAGTCAAGGCTAAACATGATATCGATGTAATTAAATCAAGAGACATCGAACTGGAACTTTGTGTGGCTAGATTACTTAAGAAAAATGAGACTTTGAAAAGGCATCACTCTGATCTAAGTGACTCAGTCAAAGAAACTAGAACTAAGTCTTTGGAACAAACAAACTATTTGATGGCCAAAAATGATGAACTCAAAGCTCAACTTCAGGATAATAGTTTCGCAATAGTAGCCTTAAAGAATGAGATTAGAAAAACTGTAGGTAAAAGTGTGAACACTAAGTTTGCAAAACCATCAATCTTGGGGAAGCCAGTTTCACATCTCAATAGAAACCGGTCTGTTGTTAGACAGCCTACTGCGTTTATATCTGAACGACCAAAATCTTTAAAAACATGGTTTGCCTCCCAAGTTGATGAGATCAAAGTTTTGTCAAAACCAGTCACTTCACAAACCAATCCCAGGAAAGTGAAAGAAAATTTTCAGGCTAAGGTTCAACCTCTAAGATTAGGATTAAGAAAAAATCTTCTAGTGCACAAAAAAAGTCTCATAAAACTAATCCCTCTCCTAGGAAAGGACTTAATGATAAAGCCTCAGAAACTAGGAATAAGGATACATCTTCCACTGTGCCTAAGAAGTCAAACACTCCTAGATCTTGCCTTAAATGGATACCGACTGGTAAAATTTTTAAGAATGTTGGACTCTGTGGAAAACTAGAAGGGGGGGTTGAATAGTTTACCGATTAAAAACTTTATTTTGAAACTTATTGAAAGATCAATTGATATTGATCTTAGATATGTTAGTAAATGATAATCAATATGTAAACAATATATAAAGAGTAGATAAGGAAAGAAACAATCAAACCACGACAAGTTGTTTATAGTGGTTCGGTCTACAAGGACTCTTTTTCCTTGCCCTACTCCACTCCTCGAGTCTCACACTCGAGAGTTTAACTTCACTAGTAAACAAGCTCCTTTCACCGGTGAAGAAACCTTTACACTTCGCTTACACACTATTTCCGACACTAAGCTAGATGTCGAGTTCTTTTCAAGGGTACACCCACTCCCACTCACAAGATTATGATGGTTTGTTACAACAATGATGTATGAATCAACACAAGATCATACAACAACAAACAAACAAGACTTCGAACAACTTGTTGAAGCTTGAATATGCCTTGATCTTCTTTGCTACAAAAGAGATCACTAATATGATATGAAACTGAGTTAGAAATGTTAGAGAGAAGGAATGCATGTGAATATGATAGAAAGGGATGAAAAATGCTTGGTTTGGCTTTGCTATTTATAGCCAAAATACTCAAGAAAGCACCACGGACCACGGATCCCTCAAAGGGTTCCGTTAATATTTGGTGCACCGGTCCGACAACAAGATCACCAAAATCTTACCAAAGTCAACCATATCTATCCAAGATTGTGTAAGATATGTAGAGTCTAAATCTACACAAAGTATCTAGTGAAATCTTCTAAGGATTTCAATGATGCACTACATGATGTCATGTGTTTGTTTTTCTATTTTTAGAAATATGTTAAAATACATATGTAATGTTTTGTTTTAAGAAACCAAAACATTCTTGAACTAAAAATACTAGCATACATTATGGTTTAGAGTCATATCAAAATATGATTAATCAAAATGTAAATGCTTGAGTGATGAAGATATTATTCGAAAAGCTTGTTTTAATATCTATTAAACTTGACAAGCTTTAAGCTTTATAAGAATTAAATTTACTTTTTTTGTTAACAAAACTTAGGTAAAGATCATAAAATATAAATAACGTTTAATGATGATATTTGTATTAACAATCTCCCCCTTTTTGTTGAGGACAAAACATAAATTTTATTTTTATAAAAGATGTAAAGATTGTACAAGAGTTATAAAAATATTAGTTTTAGAACTTGAAATATAAAGATGATAATGCAAGTATGTCCAATTTAGACATGATATTGACTTTTCAGAAAGTCAAAGTGTGCAGTTGACTTTTCATTAGAAAGTCAAGGTCTTCATTAGTTGAAGTATGATGTTGACTTTTCAGAAAGTCAAAGTATGCAGTTGACTTTTTATAAAAGTTAAATATAACCAAATTCTATATATTTCTCCCCCCTTTTGTTTCAACAAAAAAGAAGATGAGAGGCGGAATGTGTAATGATCTCGAGCCATTATCTCCCTTTGACCAATGCTCCCCCTAAATTGGGTGCCAAGAGAAAGATACATGGATTGTGAAAAAGCTACAAAAAAGATGTTAGTAATAAGTATCATCACAAGCATTTCCAAACACCATGTAACAATCAACAACAATATAAGAAACACCATTCATTTGTTAAAATTTTTCATGATATAAGAATCTTGAAAAGGGAACACAATGGACCATCACCCGGGTCCTTTCGGTGATTTGGGCGGTCCGCTCACAATTGGAGCAACCATGTCTAGGAGGGTAGTATGGTTCATGTTTTTGTGGTGGTGGAATGGTGGAGGAGTTGGTGTTGGTGTTTGGAGTGGTGATTATGGAGGCTAGCAAAGCACTTTGCAATTGTATAGCATCACTAAGATGGGAATCCACCATATTGGAAAATTGGTGGAGGTGATTGAGCTCGGCTTCAATCTCTTCTTTGGTGGGTGATTCTCCACATGGATTCCTCAATGTCCTCTATATGAGAGGGCATTGATGTTGTAGGTAGTGGTTGATCCCCATACAAAGTGTCACAATTCTCAATTTTTGGTCATTTCTCAAAACAATTCACGTTTCACAATTTCATCATTAATCGTAAACTAGCTTTTATGTGTTCCAAATTCAGTAACCTTTTATGGTTTAGCTGCCAATTCATGATCATATCATCACGAACATTTCATGTGGACTAAGTTTAGTCTACATTTCATTAACATCATTTGCATCATGTTAATTCATTCATGACATTTCATTTCACATTTAACGCGTAATTTTTATATTAAATAAACGTTATCGCGCGAGTTATTATTTTGAATATTTAACTGCACTTCCAAAATGATCCCAGATATTTTTATACCTACATTTAGTTATAAAAACTATATTTTGAGTTTACTTAGTGTTCTAAATTTATTTTGTGTATGAATCGTTAAATTTATATTATTAATGCTTTTTCTTTAAAACTACACTATAATTATATTATCACTCAAATTATGCAAGAAATATATTTTACAATTTTATGATTTTAATATAATTTACTTTGGTCCATTAAAATTTATTTTAACCAAAACTACTATAGTTTCACAAATGTATACAAGTTACAACAATTTTTCTTAACTAAACATTTACTCACACTTTAATATATACATTTATATATACAAGAAAAAAAAAAAAAAAAAAAAGATATTTTAGACATATCTCCCCAAAACCGGTTCTAGGGGAGGTATGCATTTATTGAATAGGTAACATTTTCTTGCAAGTATATGTCTACACTCCACCTTCATTTCATTCATTCATTCCTTTTCAATAATTCAAGTGCTAGTAGTATTTTCTCTCTTCTTTGTTCTTCCTCTTCCTAACCGCCCTTAAGGTGTTGAAGGAGATCATCACAATTTTCAAGATCAAGTTTATCACAATCTAGTATACACTCTTGTTTAGGTTTTGAAATAAAACCTAGGTGTTTAGGTTTAATCCTTTGTTCTAATCACCTCATCATATCACTAGTAAGCATCTCATGTTTATTTTTCATCTTACATATTCATTTCATACTCATCTCATCATTTTTGAGCTAAAGCATGCAAGACTTGTGTTTATTTATACCATTTTTACATTGATTTTAGAGTTATATATATAAAAGTCATCCTATAAATTATCCCTTGTTATATATTGGTCTTGATGATGTCTAGGAACCCATGACACCCTAAGAAGGTGTATGGTAGGATTAGATTAGCTTTGGAGTTGATTTGAAGGGATTGGAATAGGTTTAGTACGAGAAAAACTATTTTTGACAAGTATTAAAAGTGGTCTGTCCTTATTTTGTTTTTCTGGAAAATCCGACAGTAGGTACGAATTTTTGGCCTTGGTATTTAGAAAATATACTTTAAAACGAATCCGGGTCAGCTGAACGAATTAAAACGGAGTTATAACGAAGAAGTTATGAATTTTTCAAGTTTGACGACGAAATATATATTTTTCTGAAATTTCAGCATACTATTTTTATCTTGTACGAGTCAAAATCGAGCCTTAAGCTTTACAAATTATTTCGACTTATCAAAAATATATTAGTATACTTTGATACGGCTAAGGACGATAATACGTAGAAAACGGATTTGAAACGACAAAGATATACACGCTGTCATAAAATTGTCGTAACTATTATTTTCTCAAAACTATATTATTTTTACAGACAAGAGTATTACGGAACCAAAACGCACTCATGTTGGAGGCTGTTTTTATCTATGATGTAGAACTTTTTGGAACGAGATGTCTTCTAGTAAAATCGAGATCACCAAGCATATTTTCCAAAACAACCAACCGTTTGTATAGCGGAGTTGTAATAAATTATTTATGGATGTTTAAACTTGGCCGAAACTCATTTTTAACCAACATTTTAGCCAAAATCACCATCTTTAACCTTTATTATCTTTATGTTCGAGACCTCTATGACGAAAACTCCTGAACTAAAACTTCTAGATTTTGGTACAAACTTTCCATAACCGCCGAAGTTCGCTTCCTAACGCTCGACGCATTACACCATTTTACTTAATTAGTTTTTAAGCCATTTTTGTTAATTTCATGAAATTTCCAACGACATTATTTTACGCTTAAAAGTTAAAATTTCACTATAAATCACTACTAAACTATTGTAGGATGACATTTTGACGTAAATACTTGTAAAGTGATTTAATATTGGTCAAGACGTCAAAAGTGTATTTTTTTCATTTAAGAGTATTATTTTTTCAAAATTCACAAGTGGTATAAATAACATACGAAATGCATGCATAACATTACATCATAACTCATTGAGTATCATATCATTCATTTTAGGTCATGGATAGTTTCCAGCCTCATTTTCTTGCACTTCATTTTGTTAGCATATCAATCACACCAGATGAGTTCGTAGCCCCACTTTCTATTAACGATTTGTCTTACAAACTCTTTGGGGAGATACATGCTCAACTACTTACTTTCACTATCACAAATATTCTAAACTTTGACATATTACTGTGAGTTTCATAGCCCTACTTTTATCCATTTTCAATCACTTTGGGAGATACATGCTCAAACTATTTTCATTTACTTTCACAAGTACTCTAAACTTTTACATACTATTGTGAGTTCATACCCCGCTTTTACTCATTTAAATTCTATAAACTATTTCACAGATATATGCTTATTTATCCAAACATTTAAATCTTTTGCCAAACAACATTACTTATACTCTAGACTTGGTGTGTGTATTGACTAGAGTTAAACAAACATCCCAAAGATTTATATGTTGGAAGGCCATTAATTTGATACGTACCAACGTATGCGCGTTGAGGAACATCCCAACATTTATATGTTGGAAGGCCATTTATATGGATACAACTCAACGTGAGCTGCTTGAGGAACATCCCAACACGAAGTTGTTGGAAGACCCTGTGGTGACATTTATACTTTAACTACTATGATACATGCATACATGATTGACATATTATTTTTAGCAAAGGGTTGTAAACACAAAGTTGCAAGTTTTGTATGGGCGGGACTTGGAACCGAGTGGATTTACGATGCCTTTGCTGCGAACTATTCTATTTGACCAAAAACTTTGCCTTTGTTACATAAACACTCTTTTAAGTCTTTACTTGTTAACCAAACTCTATGAACTCACCAACCTTTGTGTTGACACTTTTAGCATGTTTTATCTCAGGTATTTAAGGCATTCACTTCATGGCATGCATATGGACACATCATAGAGTCGCGGTGACGACGCTGCCTCACATGGGATTTATACACTTTAAAAACATCGCTTGGCTTGTATCAAACCTATTTCCGCATACATTGATTTTCATTTGGGACCTACATTTTGTAAACTCGATTATTTTACTTAATCAAACGATGTATTTTCTAAACGACACTTTAGGTCGTTCGATATAACTGTAACTTTGATGCTATGACGCCCTCCCTAAGGTATTCCATTCCGCTGCAAAACACGTAATTTGGGGGTGTGACACAAAGGACCATGGATTTCCTTGTGGATGGGATGGAAAAAAAGAGGTCTTGGCCCTAACGGGGCGTTTGGGTCAAAAGATGGACGTGGAGACTCATGAGCTATTCGCTCAATAGTACCAAAAGGTGGTAGTGGTGGTGGATGATTGGGCCTAGGAGGAAAGTCCTCCAAGTCTTCCAAAAATGGATTTGGAGATGTAGGTGGTGTAGAGAATAACTCTAATAGGATGAGTGTTGGAGATTTTGGAGGTGATGTAGGAGTAGCCAAAGTGAGAGTTGTTTCATCTCTTATGGGAGATGAGATGGTTAATGGAGATGACTCGGAAGAGGAGCTTATGTTGACGGAACAACAAGGTCTTACGCTCATTCTAGCGGTTTTTTTTTCAAGGTTTTGTTAATGGTGAAGACTTAGTCATTTTGGCTTAAGTTTTTGCTAGTAGATGATAAGAGTTGAGAAGGTGTGAAGATGATCATGGTAAAAGCTATTAATTTATAGGATTTGAAAATTATGGAGAAATGTGTTTAATTTGATGTTAAACCATAGAAGAGATGAGGTTCCTAATGATTTTGAAGTGGGTTTAATGCTAGTCATATCACCCAAGTCAATCAATACAAGAAGGATGGAGTGAAGACACAAAGATTTACAATAAATGTGTTCTAATGATGATGGGATCTTTAGAATCAGATCACCCATGGATTGCAAGGAACCAAATTTTTGGTTCATTCCTTTATGAAAAAGGGCTCCTTAGGTGGATTTTTGAAATTTTTGAATTTTGGTGGGAAATGGATATCCTATATGCCTAGTTGTTACACTAGTTCTAATATGGGTAAGAACTAGTTAAGATTAACCTAAAAGCAATGTATGGTAATTTGGAATGTTGAAATAGACGAAATTTAGAAAATTACCCTGAGGATCCACTGCACCAAAGTTTACACATACAGGAACCCTTAAAATGGTGTCACCGGTTTGTCCGGCATGTGCAATACATGGCGGTACTGTGGCCAATGCATAATAGACTACCAAAATTTTGGTGCCGCTTGTCCGTGACGTGACCAAATCAACACGCACTACCATATTTTAGGTGTCGGACTTTTCCTAAACCCGAAATTTTGCTTAAAACATGTGACATTAATTATTTCTAGTTAGAAAAAGTTGATAACACATATACAAACATAGTGGAGCATAGACTTTGCTATAATAATGATTTTCACATAAAGGTGAAAAGGGTAAAATTTGATAACACACTTGTGCTATCCCCGCATAAACCGTTAGCATACAACATTGTTTTAAGTCATATTATCATCCTACAAAGCAAGAATGACCAAATTGTATCATACACCATAGTTATTGTCTTGTTCCAAACACTCCTTCAAATAAACCTCACTTATCCAACTTCTTGTAGATCTTTGTCATCATTCTACCAAGGCACTTGAACATTCCTTTGGTTTGCTTGAACTCGGCCGATTCATTCTTAATTTCGGGGAGAGATGCATAGTACTCTTGAGGTGTAAGGCGATAATTTGGGAGACCACCGGCTATTTGATGATGATGATGAAGGAGTTGGAGGTTTAGCCCTTTTGCCTTTAGTCTTAGCCACTCGCTCGTCACTTAAGGGCACAAATATGTGAGGGATGAGAGCAAAGTCAAGCTTCAACCCTTTTGGGCTTGGTGGAATGGGTGCAAATGCTCTATAGAGACAGGTGAGGAGCATCCCGTAGGAAGAGCGAACCGATCCTTGAGTTGGAATGTCTATCATTCTCCTAGCAATGTAGTAGGCTAAATTGAATGGTTGACGGGTGGACAAGTTGTAGAGCATGTGACAAAGGCAAGCATTGATATGGTCCCTATTTCCTATAGTGCTAATGACATTGGCTCTTAGGATTTCCTCCCACTTCTTAAATTCGGGCTTAAGCTCATTAAGCTCCATACCATATGGATCTCGGTTCACTTTCTTTCCCTTTCGGGTGACACGGGTTGAGCGCCCTTTCGTAAAAAAAGTGCTCACGGATGACGCCTCCCTTATCTGCTAAAGGAGTTTGGTAGGAAGAGAGCGTCATTGATAGCATCAAGGATAGTAGAGGACCACTTATCCGAGTAGACACATGTACCTTGGTTGGGAATTCCTAGTACTTGAGCAAATTGGCTTAAGGAGATGGAGTAGTCATTTTGATTGATCCTAAACCTAAGATCAAATTCATCGTGCTCATGAGTGAAGGCGGAAACACTAGCATAGAATTCTAAAAACCTAGGACAATGGGTTCATCGATGTCAAGGAGACAATCGAAGTTAATGGTGGCAAGTTATTGACGAAGATTGGTTCCATCGAAAAAGGATGAGTGAATGGTTCTACCCTCATGGAAGTACCTTTGCTCTAGAATCTTAAAGATTTCAACTTGTTCTTTGGAGAGGCCCTTGGTTTTGTGGTGTTTAGGGATGTAGTTAAGAGTATCCTTATGATCATAGAATCTTGCGGCTACCATGGTTATTCAATGATGTTATCTTCAGTGATTAATGGGTGAGAAGGTGTCAACAATCAGATAGGTATGATGTTGAAACATTTTGGTAAAGTGGGTTGTGAGAAAGAAGATGTTTTGTAGGTAGTATTTTTGTTACCAATCATGTTGTCACATGACCGACGGCACCAAAAATTGGTTACGCCTTTGTTGTCATTTGGTGCCAGTGGGGCCAAAGAGCGTAATTAAATTAATTTGTTTTGTTTTGTTTGTTCTAAGATTTAGACTATGTTTTAACTACATGTTTGGTTCCATTAGTCCTAATCCAAGTCTAAGAAGATTAAATGGTTCTCGTTTGAGAGGCTTAGTTAGAATGCCGGCAATGTTGTCTTCGGAGGATACTTTCTCAATTGAGATGTTTCCTTTTGAACATTGTCAAGAAAGTGATGGCGATTTCAATATGCTTGCATTTAGCATGTTGGACGGATTTTTGTTGAGATCAATAGCTCCTTTGTTGTCGCAAAATATAACGATATCGTTGAGATGAATTCGGTAATCCACGAGAGCTTGCTTCATCCAAAGATCTTGTTGACATGCTTTTCTACCAAGACGATTCGGTGTAGTTGAGATAGCTAAAGCCGTTTGCTTTTTTGCAAACCATGAGGTGAGACAATGTCCGACAAAAGTGCAAATACCACTTGTACTTTTCCTATCGACATAGTCACCGCAAGATGGTCCGAAGTCATACACTATAGTTTCTACACCCGTTCCTTTGGGATACCATAATCCTAAACATGTCATTCCCTTAATGTATCTAAATATCCTTTTCAATGCTTCTAAGTGTGATGCCTTGGGATTTTATTGAAAGCGAGCACATAGAAAAACACTAAACATAATGTCGGGTCTACTAGCCGTGAGATAGAGTAGGCTATCGATCATTCCCCTATATTTAGTGTTATCTACCGATTCACCTTCCTCATCCTTGGTAAGTTTAGTGTCCGAAGACATGGGTGTCTTTGTTGGTTTTGAGTCTTCAAGACCAAATTTCTTAAGCATATCTTTTATGTATTTAGATTGGTTAAAGAATATGCCATCTTCTAGTTGTTTAATTTGAAGTCCTAGAAAGAAGTTTAACTCACCCATCATACTCATCTCAAACTCATCGTGCATGATTTTAGAGAAATCATCACATAGCTCTTGACAAGTTGATCCGAATATGATGTCATCAACGTATATTTGAACAATGATAATGTGTGATTCCTTTTCCTTGGTAAAAAGAGTATTATCTACTAATCCCATGGTATATTTGTTTTCAACAAATAAAAGTCTTAAGTCTATCGTACCAAGCTTTTGGTGCTTGATTAAGACCGTATAATACCTTCTTGAGTTTGAAGACATGATGTGGTTTCTCAAAGTCGGTAAAACCGGGAGGTTGAGCAACATATACTTCTTCGTTAATAAACCCATTAAGAAATGCACTCTTAACATCCATTGAAATAATTTAAAGTCATACACGCATGCATATGCAAGTAAGATTCTAATAGACTCGATCCTAGCTACCGGTGCATAAGTTTCATCATAATCAATCCCCTCTTGTTGATTATAACCTTGTGCGACAAGCCTAGCTTTGTTTCTAGACACTACACCATTTTCATCCATTTTATTTCGAAAAACCCATTTCGTTCTAATTATAGTTTGATCTTTAGGTTTTGGAACTAACTTCCAAACATCATTTCTAACGAATTGGTTTAACTCTTCTTGCATAGCAATTACCCAAGATTCATTTTTATTGCTTCATTTATGTTTTTCGGTTCAATGGTAGATACAAAGCAAAAATTATTACTTTGATTTTGGGCTTGTGATCTTAACGTTCTTTGATTTAGTTGTCCTATGACCTTTTCTAAAGGATGACTTTTGGATTCTTTGATGTTTATAATTTCATTATTTAATGGTTCATCTTCCTTGTCATTTTCAATTATTTCTTGACTTTCTACAAGTTGACTTTCAACTAAGTCATCATCTACCAAAGGTGATGTCTTAGAGGGAGGTGGACTTTCGTCGAATGTTATGTTCAACGATTCTTCGACTCTCATTGTTTCTTTGTTTAAGACAATGTAAGCTTTACTAGTTTGTGAGTAACCAAGAAATACACCTTTATAAGACTTTGGGTCAAACTTGGTGAGATTGTCTTTAGTATTAAGAATGAAACATTTACATCCAAACACTCTAAAATATCCTAAAGTTGGCCTTTTACCTTTATATAGTTCATATGGTGTTTTATTTAAGAAAGGACGATTAAGACTCTATTCTAAAATATATGTAGAAGTGTCAACGGCGCTACACCAAAACTTTTGAGGAATGTTTTGTTCATTAAGCATTGTTCTACTCATTTTTTGAATGGTTCTATTTTTACGTTCTACAACTCCATTTGATTGAGGTGTTCGAGGAGCCGATAAGTTGTGTGTTATACCATTTGTATCACAAAAGTTTCCAAATTGTGTTTCATTGTCAAATTCACGACCATGATCCGTTCGGATCGACACAATGTTAACACCTAGTTGATTTTGAATTTTCTTGCTAAGAATTTCAAATTTATCAAAAGCTTCATTTTTAGTTTTCAAAAATATTGTCCAAGTAAACCTTGAGTAATCATCTACTATGACCAAAGTGTATAAGTTGCCTCCATAGCTTCTTATAGCGGATGGACCAAACAAGTCCACATGCAAAAGTTCTAGACACTTAGATGTGGACACCATGTTTTTAGCCTTATGACTACTATGAGTTTGTTTACCAATTTTGCAAGCGTCGCAAAAATGTTGGTCATATTTAATTTTTGGTAAACTCCTAACTAGCTCTTTCGAAGATAGGTTTTGAATAAGTCTCATATTAGCGTGACCTAAGCGTCTATGCCAAATAGTTGAGCTATCATCTAATGTTGTTAGACAAAGTTTGTCATTTGATGTTTTATCTATTTTCATGACGTATATGTTATTTTTCCTAACTCCTTTAGCTATGGTGATACCATCTTTTAGTATTTTACTACCATTTTCTTCAAATAGTACTTTATACTTTTTATCACATAATTGGCTAATACTAAGTAGATTAAATTCTAACCTATCGACATGAGCAACATTTTCAATAGTTAGGTAGTTATGAGCGATCGTACCTTTGCCAATGATTTTGCTTTTAAGATTGCTACCAAAAGTGACATTACCTCCTTCATACTCTTGGTATGTTGAGAAGAGGCTTTTGTTACCCGTCATGTGTCGTGAGCATGCACTATCTTTTATCCACTCATCGGGGTTCCAATCCAACTTTCAAGCATACCTAAGACACAAATAACTCAAGCGTTTGGTCCCCAATATCTCATGGGTCCGTTTGGGTTAAACATACCATTTACTTGGTTCATGTATGGAAATGATGGGTAAGGGTTCCATGGCATGTAATCTGAGTTTGATATGGTCTAGGGAAGTTTTGATTCCAACCGTTATGTTGATAGTTGGGTTGCATGTTGTGGTTGCTTTAGAAAGGGCGCTTTGGCAATAGGTGTTTTAGGCCGTTGTTGAGTAGTTTTAGATCTAAATTCATTTCTAGCAAGTCTTACCCGATGTAACAATAGGTTTTAGTTTAACATTATCCTTGGTTTTCTTTGTTACTTTGACAAATTCACTACGGTCCATATTACAAACATTATGTCTCACGTACCCACTCGGCACAATATTTACAGGACGGATCAACCCTATTTTGGGTCCGTCGGTCCGCGGTTGTACCGCAGCCAGTTTTGACAGTTTTGTTTGTTTTTTCGCCGCTTTGGTTTTGACTCTTTGAATTAATATTTCATTAAATCCTAGTCCATTCATGTTTCCTGGTGTTTTTTGAATTCTAACTATTTCATCGGCACAAGCAATGTTTTTGTTAAACCTTTTAAATTTAGAATTATGTTCGATTAGAACATCTTGTGTGAGCTTAAGTTTTTATATTTCAAGATTAAGCTCTTGACATGATTTGCAATCATCGTCATTTGCTTTTCCCTTTTCTAATTGTTTTGCCTTTTCTTTTAACTCATAGACTTCATTTTCTAAAAATTCCTTTTTAGTCTTTAAAAACTTATTTTTAGTTATGATTTTAGACTAAGCTCACACAATTGATTATATTGTTTTTGCAAAGTGTCATCATCAATAGAGGAATAAGATGAGTCAGAATGTACCTCGTTTGATTCATGTGCCATTAGAGTGATCTCATCCTTGCTTGATTCTTCATCATCCTCACTATCACTCCAAGCACCACTTACAAAAGCTCGTTGAGTTTTGATTTTAGGTGGCTTGGGACAATCTCCTATTAGATGACTTGCATCACCGCATCTAAAACACTTTCTTTCACCTTTACCCTTTTTGTCATCCCGATCTTTTCGAATGGCTTTTCTCTTCTCGAGGTTGTCTTACAAACTTTCCTCTTCTTCTAAAGAACTTTTTGAAATCTCTAACCGCCATGGCATACTCCTCATCTTCACTACCGGAGCAAGATTCGTCATCATCACTTGATTCCGCTCTTGCTTTTAGAGCAACGGATTGATTTTTCTCTTTTCCTTTGATGATTTTCAATCTTTCTCCATCACCATTTCGCGTACTTTGAGGTTTCCGATTAGCTCGTCTAGTGTCACTTTTGAGAGATCTTTGATTCCTCAATAGCCGTCACTTTAGCTCTCCACTCGGATGGAGTGCTCTAAGAAATTCCTCGACAAAGTTCTACTACTTAAAAAGATTCATCAAGTGCTTTAAGAGATGTAATTATAGTATTAAAGCGAGCAAAGCCACAATCAATGGTTTCATCTTCAGGGATAACAAATTGTTCATATTGTTGAACAAGAAGATCAATTTTGTTATCCTTGACTTGTGAATTTCCTTTATGTGTAATTATCAAAGATTCCCAAATGTCTTTAGCGGTTTCACACATAAAAATTCTTTCATATTCTTTTCTAGGCAAAGCATTATAAAGCATCATTTTAGCTTCATTATTTTTAGCTATTAATTTCTTTTGATCATCAACAGAAATATCTTTTGTTGTAGAACTAAAGTCTCATTTAACTATAACAAACCAAAGATCTATATCTTTTGATTTTACATATGTTTCAAAACCGTTTTTCCAATAGATAAATCCATTGGTTTCAAAGAGTGGTGGTCTTTGCATAGATTGCCATTCTTTAAAGTTTTCGGAATCCATGGATCGTTTCAAGTTTATAAAATACAATATAATTTAGAAATTCTTGAGCAACGAGGCTCTGGTACCAATTGTGGAAAACTAGAAGGAGGGTTGAATAGTTTACCAATTAAAAACTTTGTTTTAAAACTTATTGAAAGATCAATTGATATTGATCTTAGATATGTTAGTGAATGATAATCAATATTTAAACAATATATAAAGAGTAGATAAGGAAAGAAACAATCAAACCACGACAAGTTGTTTATAGTGGTTCGGTCTACAAGGACTCTTTTTCTTGCCCTACTCCACTCCTCGAGTCTCACACTCGAGAGTTTAACTTCACTAGTCAACAATCTCCTTTCACCGGTGAAGAAACCTTTACACTTCGCTTACACACTATTTCCGACACTAAGCTAGATGTCGAGTTCTTTTTAAGGGTACAACCACTCCCACATACAAATGTATTTTAAGGACTAAAATACTAACCACTCACACTCACAAGATTATGATGGTTTGTTACAACAATGATGTATGAATCAACACAAGATCATACAACAACAAACAAACAAGACTTCCAACAACTTGTTGAAGCTTGAATATGCCTTGATCTTCTTTGCTACAAAAGAGATCACTAATATGATATGAAACTGAGTTAGAAATGTTAGAGAGAAGTAATGTTTGTGAATATGATAGAAAGGGATGAAAAACAACTTGGTTTGGCTTTGCTATTTATAGCCAAAATACTCACCAGGCACCACGGACCACGGATCCCCAAAGGGTTCCGTCGGTGTTAATATTTGGTGCCGCCGGTCCTGACAAAGAAGATCACAAAATCTTACCAAAGTCAACCATATCTATCCAAGATTGTGTAAGATATGCAGAGTCTAAATCTAAACAAAGTATCTAGTGAAATCTTCTAAGGATTTCAATGATGCACTACATGATGTCATGTGTTTGTTTTTCTATTTTTAGAAATATGTTAAAATACATATGTAATGTTTTGTTTTAAGAAACCAAAACATTCTTGAACTAAAAATACTAGCATACATTATGGTTTAGAGTCATATCAAAATATGATTAATCAAAATGTAAATGCTTGAGTGATGAAGATATTATTCAAAAAGCTTGTTTTAATATTTATTAAACTTGACAAGCTTTAAGCTTTATAAGAATTAAATTTACTTTTGTCGTTAATAAAACTTAGGTAAAGATCATAAAATATAAATAACGTTTAATGACGATATTTATATTAACAGACTCATATGGATTCCTACCAGGAAATTGACCACCGATGGCAACACCAAGGTTGAGTGTGAAATTCCAAAAAGTCTGGATACCATTGCTGCTAACCCACATAAATGCAAACATACTTATGATGTTAGTGTAGGTGTTCCTCACTCATTTGCAGGTAAATTGATCAATTCTATCAAGAAAAGACTCATGGTCCCGGAGCTCCGGAATGTCAGGATTGATGTGCATGCTCTACGATTCCTGATCACTTCATCTCAGGACTCGTGCTTTAACAAACCTCATTTGAGAGTATATCCAATACTGGTATGTAACAAATTGGATTTCACAAACACACTAAACCAATGATCAAGAGGCGTAAACTAAAGGTTTTAGAGAGAGAAAGAGTTAGGGGTTTGAGAACTTAGTGATAGAAAATGAAAATATTATTATGAGCTCCAACTCTCTACCTTGGGAGGTAGAGAGTATTTATAGTCCTTACGTAAATCGCCACCTACGCCGTGGATCGCATACAAAGGGTAAAGACTCGTCCGCCCTCACCTGCACGGTGTTACTTAACTAAATACAACTTAACATTAAACAATCTACGACTTTACGAGCTTAACTATTACATATACTGAGGTGACCACTCTTTAATGACCTGGATTTCTAAATCCTAACAATCTCCCCCTAAGGGAGGTCACCTCAAAATACATTGAATACAAACAGATATTACAGTAAGATTTTTCTTTGGATTCTTGTCAAAGTTCTTTGCTCTGCAGCTCGTAGTCATTGATTCTTCATTTTTGCATGTTTGGTTAATCCAAGTGGAGGTCTTTATCTGATCTACGTGATAATGAGTTATGAGCCATCTTTGAGATCATCAGCAATCATAAATCTCTGACTCATCCATTATGGTGTTGGTAATATGTGATGTTGTGACATTTGGACCGACATGCTTACATTCTGGATCTTGATTTCTTCTCATCAGAGTAGCGAAGCTTCGCTGATTCATGATATTGGCAGCGAGCAGTAAGTATGGAGTGAGAATATCGAGATGATGCACATTAATCATGATTTCTTTTGAAATGAATGTGATGTGTGAGCATGCGGCTATGGATTGACCACTTCATTCTGACGCAAACGCCGGGCCGCAGATACAACAATTAGCAATAAAGCGCAGAAGTGTCTTTGATCACGTTCGTTGAATTGAGGTACACGCCCATGATTCCCCGCTGATCACATACCATTCGCCTATGATCGTATAATTCAAGAATTTCCTTGTGACAGGGTTTCTCATTGTAATGCCTAGTTGTTCTCAAACCGGAACATCTCAAAGAAGACAACATGGAGTGAGTGAACCAGCGAATTGAGATTCACTGATTGATGAAATGATATTTGAAAAACAATCGTGTAGCGCACAATAGAAATTGTTTTTGCAATACAACGAAGGTTTTAATGAAAATAAATTATTAATCATAAACACCTTTTATTTTGAAATATTAGTACACAGTTGATGTGCTAAAGAAAAGGGTTTTTTAAGCACAACGACCGGTTTTTCAATGGTATCCGTCAATCCATAACCTGAACCAGGATTGATTCAAAAGATTGAATCGCCCCATTGTTTCTGTTCAGTTGTCACATGGTTGATTATTGAATAGATCTCACATGCCACCCACCAGGAGCTTGTTTGATGTTGGCTCTAGAAGGCTTTCCATCTTCATTGTGAATATTTAACATATCACTCGGATGTTCCGCAATACCACAAGGATAATGCGTAGGACTCAAGATATAATCTTTCCACATTGTGTGAAACAGAGAGTCTTCATTGAAAGTGTCCTAATGAGATTTATAGATGATCTCGTGGCTCTAGACTCAATTGTGCATATTTGGTTCCTATGCCGAGACTGGGAGAGGTCTCCTTCTTCAATATCAACAAACTCTAAGAGAAAGTCGATAGATAATGCCTCCCTTGAGAATGAAACAAGTCCTTTTAAGAGGAACTTGAGTAGCTTGGGAAGTTGTGAGTGCAAGGCCACTGGGTCCATGAGGTCTTGTCTTCAATACCGATGTTACCTTGGTAACCACTAGTAGCATATGAATTGAACCCGCTTTCTGCCCTAAGGTTGAATTATTGGAGGGCTATTTCTTTTCACCCTTTTTCACATTCAATTCCTTTTCATTCTTCAACCCCTTCAAAGCTTACCGAGACTTCATAACTAGAACCTTGTTGGGTTTATTCCAGTACTAGCTCAGCCTTAGTCCGCACTCTTCCCATATCTCATTTTTCTCCTTTTATCATCATACCTAAGAACTCTACACTATCTAGTGGATTGTCCCTGGGTAGATCCCTCCGGTTCTGGAGGATCATGGGAACAAATACCTAACCTTATCATCCTTATATCACCATACATAAAGTAAATTTGGTCGGTCTATTTGGTATTGTTCATCTGCCATTGGAACCAATCGAAAACCATTTGAAAACCAATCCAGATACTTGTGATATATTATCAAAGAATTTTGTACCTGAATTGTTTTTGATAATTTTAGAATAAGAGCTCCCCCTCAACATGTGCATCAAGCATCATTTTGTAATAGAAATAATTTTCATCTTTGAGGGGTTTGGCTTGCATCTAAGAGTAGTTATATAAAGAATGTGGTTTTCAAAATAGTTGCGCCCCCTCAATATGTGCATAGATATTTGAAAATGTTTTGCACATATTAGGAAAAGACTACACATTGAAATAAATTGATCACGTTTCAAATCTTTGTGGTTTAAGAGAGATGCTCCCTCAACATGTGCATGGAAAATTTGAAATCGTTTGGCACATGTGGGAAGGAGAGCTTGTACATCCTAATAAAACCATTTACCAATTATCGTTTAAATCCAATTTAAATCACAAATTCTCCCCCGATCACAATTATCAAATCATTTGAGATTTGTGATCTCTGCAGATTTAAATTGATTTTGAAAGATTTTAAGAAGAATTGTGACTTGATTATGAAAACGTTTTAACCGATAAGGATCGGATTTTGAGACTTTAAACTCCATTGATTAAACATTCATGATTATCTTTTGAAAACAATTGTATGACAAATAACCTTTTGATTTAATTGAAATCATTCTCCCCCTTAATCAATGACATAAGTTGTTGATTGAGAGATATTTTGACAGCCGTTAAGTCCAGATGACTTTCAAAAATAGAGTTCGAGTTATTTAACAAAGCAATTAGTTTTCATTAGATGGTAAGTAATTGTTTTAAAGAATCAGAGCATGAGTTTTGAAAAGCAAGATAAAACATGGCTCTGTTCTTTCTTTGAAAAACGGGTTAGTGCCTGAAATAACAATAAACCATTGTTTCATTTTTTTTTTAACATTCAACAATATCTAAAGTCCCTCGAATATTCTTTGAATGACAACACAAAGACCGTAGATATTTTCAAATCGAGAAAAACATGACAAAATGACATATATATATATATATATATATATATATATATATATATATATATATATATATATATATATATATATATATATATATATATATATATATATATATATATATATATATATTTTGAAATATTTCAAGATTTTCTAATTTTTATGGGTTTTGAAAGTTTTATATTTTTCTCTTTGCTTTTGTTGGTTTTATAATTTTGTATTTTGGTTTTTGAATAAATATATACAAAGATATGGATGAAGAAAGACCTTTACTCCTCTTCTTCCTCTTGAATACGTTTATGTTTCCGTTGAAGACTCTTAGACCAAGTTGTGGAAGGATAAACTCAAAACATTCTCTAGGAAGAGCTTTGGTGAAGATGTCCGCTAACCGTATTCAGTCCTCACAAAGTAAAGTTCCACCACACCGCTTACTTGTTCCCTGATGAAATGATGTCGAATGTCAATGTGTTTTGCTCTTGAGTGTTGAACGTTGTTGCATGAGAGAGCAATAGCACTTTTATTATTACAGTACCGAGGGATTTTGTTGAATTCAAAGCTATAGTCAGATAATTGAGATCTCATCCATAGGATTTGAGCACAACAATATGACATGGCTATGTATTCAACCTCTGTAGAGGAAATAGAAGTACTCATTTGCTTCTTTGAAGACCAGCTCACAAGCTTATCACCCTTAAACCGAAAGCACCTCCGGATGTACTTCGACGGTATCTTGACATCCTCGCATGATCAACATCCGCATAGACTGTTAGTGACATACCGGTGTCCTTTGGGTACCAAAGTCCCATATTGATGGTTCCTTGGAGATACCAAAGACCCGTTTAACCGCTTCAAGGTGCTTTTTGGTAGGCTTAGCCTGTTATCTAGCACACATGCAAACAAATAACAAAATGTCCGGTCATCATGGCTGTGAGGTACATCGTGGATCCGATCATGCTACGATATTTCGTTTGGTCTACCATGATCCCCGAGTGGTCCTCATCTAGTTTAGTACGCTCTATCATGGGAGTGTCAACAGTGGTCACGGAATCAAATCCAAATTTCTTTAAAATCTCATATGCATATTTAGATTGATTTATAAAAATGCCTCCTGACTTTGTGAAATTTGTAATCCCAAGAAAAATGACATTTGTCCCATCATTAACATTTGAAATTTGGAACCCATTTCATTTGAAAAACGGTCACATTCATCGGGGTCTACGAGGCAAAAATAATATCATCAACATATATTTGAACGTGAATTAAATGTTTGCCCGACTTTCTGGTGAACAATGTCGGATCAATCCGCCATTTTTGTCAATCCGGTGGATAGAAGAAACTTTGATAGCGTATCATACCATGCCCTTGGAGCTTGATTTAAACCATAAAGAGCCTTCTTCAAACGATAAACGCGAGTAGGATGTTCGATTCACAAAGCCTTCGGGTTGGACGATATGACTTCTTTAAGATCTCCGTTAAGAAACGCCGCCTTTACATCCATCCGATAAACCACCATGTTCTTACTTGCAAAGATTAGCCAAGAAGATTCCGATCGCTCGACACGAGCAACAGAGAAAATGATTCATCAAAGTCAATACCCTCCTCTTGACGCATATCCTTTTGCAACCAATCGAGCCTTGTTCTTTAAAACATCACCATGCTCATCAAGTTTCACTTTGAAGATCCATTTTAGAGCATTGATCATAGCACAATCCTGGAGTGTACTAATTCCTATACATCAAGACGATCAAACTCATGAATTTCTTCTTGCATGGCATTGAACAAGTGCCTTCATTCATGGCGCTTTTAACATCTTTTGGTTCGACCTTAGAGAGTACGGAGTTGAAGAAGCACCATAAGGCATCGGTTGCAAGTTGTTTCCGCGTGGATACCGGACGCAGAGAGGTTTCCAATGATGTTGTCCAATGGATGATCATGTCCACTTTTCCGGTGTTCATGTGGTTGTTGTTGAGGAACTAAAGTAGCAAAGTCGTTTTCTCCTGATGAAGATGGTTCGATGATGATTCAGAGCAAATATGTTTTCAAATGGTACATCTTCGTGAGTAGCAAAGGATTCTTCATCAAGGGTGCCAGAAACAATTCCATGATGTACATTCGATGATTGATGATTTGTTGATAAGACAGAGTGATCAGCAGCAGCGCTTCGCTTAATGCTATTGAAACAGAAGGGTTGACTTCATTGACAAGGATAGAGCAAAATTTCTAATGATGGAATTGACATTTATTTAGCATTTGGCTCATAGTGTTCATCAAACATTGGATCAAACAATTTCTTTAAATCATCTTCTGATGGAGGTACATAAGGAGTTGCAGGCGAGGGATTTAAAACGAGAGTAGAATTGATAGGACTACTTGATGAAAGTTGAGATGCTGGTCCAGAATCGGTTTGTCCAGAGCCATTTGACCGTCACCATCAACGTAACGGAATTGTTTCCATGATAATTCGTTCTCTTGTTGTAGATTCGGTAACCCTTCTTGTTTGGTGCATAACCAACAAAAACTCCAATATCCGCTTTAGCTCTTAATTTACCTAAATCTTGACCGCCATTCGTTGGATAGCACAAAGCACCAAACACAACTGAAGAGAGATCGTTTTCGCTATGAACAAGTTCATATGGAGTTTTTCCATGAGAGGTATGAATAAGGGAACGATTTTGGTTGAAGCAAAGGGCAATGGTTTCACCCATAGAAACATTGGAACCTTTAAATACATTAGCATTGTTCTTGCAGCTTCCACAAGAGTTCGATTGCCTTTCAACTACACCGCTTCGTTGAGGAGTTCGTGGAACACTTCTTTGATGACTGATTCCAACACTTTCATAAAATCATTAAGTCTTTGTTAACAAACCGTGCCATTGTCTGCTCAAACTATTCCAACAGATTGTTGAGTCGAACTGTAGTGCATTTAATAAGTTTGATGATGACATCTCGAGTTTCATCCTTTGTCCTCAAAAACTTTACCCAAGTAAATCGAGAGTAGTCATCCACAACGACTAAAGTATATTTCTTCCCATTTTATTTGTACTCTCATTGGTCCGCATAAATCCATATGAAGGGTATGAAGGACTTCCATTATCGAAGTTTGTGGTTTTGGTTTATGGGCATATTTCGTGCTTTTTCCCAATTGGCATGCTTAACAAAGATGATCTTTTTCATACTTTAATCTGGTAATCCTCTTACTAAGTCCTTTCTGGAAAGATTGTTTATGGTACCAAAGTTCAAGTGATTGAGACGATGGTGCCATAGCCATGACTTAGTTTAGAAAGCCTTTGAAGCAAGCAGATGGGTGAAGATTTCATCATATCTTCGATAGAGATGGTGTATAGGTTTGAACCACGAATTCCTCTTAATAGTTCCACACCATCGAAGTTCTCTAACGAACATGTATGTTTTCTAAACGCCACTTCTAGATCGTAATCACGTAATTGACCAACAGAAAACAAGTTATGACCAAGACCTTCAACATAATATACCCTGGAGATTACACTTTGCCAACTACATAATCACCATAACCCATAATTGCTCCAAAATGATCGTTCCCGAATCTAACAGTCTCGATGAATTTACTCAATAACGGTTCATGAGTCGACCGTCTCCATCATATGCTTGGAACAAACAGTCCAAGTACCACATAACGATTTGAACGATCTGCAGTTGAACACGGACAAGAATGGATAATCGATAATTGGGATCCCCATGCAAGAATGGGTTCCACTTGGTTAGTAACAGTGATTGGAACACCCACATCAGAGATAGAAACAATGGACTCATTAGAAATAGATGCAAGGTTAGTGTCCGTATTTGACCTATTCAAAGTATGTTCACTTCTTAAGGGAATAGTTCTACAAGTAGGCATCCATTTTCTAGTGGGCATTGATTTAGCAACTTTAGGGTAAAACTCATTAATCTTACGCCAAGAGGTATCCATTGATAACCTATATTACTAAATTTCCATCCCTGGTTTCCACTATTTTCTAACTTTCTTTCGCTTTTGCCTTTTAGCCTTCTTAGCTTGTTTTTTAACATTAACAAGATATCGTGAGCTTTGACAACATTAGACAAATCATTCACACCACATTCATGATTAGTAACGAAAACCACGAATCATCATTACATGTTTTGCCAAAAGTAGCAATTCCTCGATTAATTACAAGACGCTTAAAAGCTAATACTAGAATCAACATGATTCGTTTTATTCAACTCAAACTTAATATTCTTAGGATGATCTTCTACTCTTCCAATGCACATTCTTAGCTTGCGAGGTCCTATCTTGCTTGGTATTACCTGAGGCTTTGACACCGCTTGCTTTAATGTCACCTGACATTACCCTAGAAGGAATTATGGGAACATTAGTTGGTTGATCTACTTTTTGCATTCCCCTAACTAGATGTGCATGGATCTGAACTACTTGAAGGCACATTAGTGTTCACTTTCTTAAAACCGGGCATAGAATGATTTGAATGTTTGGCACTAGGCATAGAACAAGGCATCACAGCCTTTTCCTTTTCGCACCTAAGGATTTAGGACATGTTGCAATTAAACATTCTAGCAGCCTCGAGATCGCTTGGCCTCAATGCAAGCAAACCTAATTTTTCTATCAAGAGGTTTATTAATGAAATCCTCTTCCACAATCTCACGGAGACATTCTAGACTATCCTTAAGGTGAGCACAATAGTTATGAAACACAGTTTCATTATTCCTAAGATGAGGAGGAATATATTTAACAGTACAAGATATTTGCAATCGAGGATGACTTTAGAAGCAACATTCTCATTAAAACAAGTGGCAGCCTTTTTCCCCGACTCCTAAGATTCTCAATTTCTTTTGTAAAGATGTTATTTTTATTGTTTTTGTCACGAAAGTGACTTTCATTGAATCATATAACTCTTTAAAGTGTCGTTTAACTTTTTCATTTTCTTTTAGAAAACTCTCTTTCCTTTGTAAAGCATTAACCAAGTTTTGAAGATGAAAAGTTTGAGAATACCGAGAATCTAAAGGAGGAGGCATTTGGGAGCTACTACATTGTTCTTTTCACCCTTTAATTGAGAGAGAGATTTGGGCTTTCAACTTTCTGATCGTGTTACAATGAGCTCGAATTTATTCATCACGCTTGCTAATTTCAAAACGCATCAAATTCAGAGCATCCAAGGATGTCTTGATATTTGAGGTTTTAACATTTTCTTTCGGATGTTGATATTTTAATTGCAAAGCAAGATGCTCAACTTCCAATTTAGAAAATATTTTACCAAAGTTATCATGATCATCCTGTTCAACTTTATCATGCAGTTTAGAGTTAGTTTTTCAAGCTCAATGACACGATCATGGGAGACTTTAGAGCAACAGATAATTCATGAAATTGAGAAGCATTAATGGAACAATTGTAGCAAAGGTAAAACACATCCCCTTGAGTGATACATTCAGAAATAAGATTCTCATTCAATGTATGCAAGTTCTTCCTCTCAATCTCATTATATTTTAATTCTCGCTCATAGTCACTAACCTCAACTATCATTGCATCAAATACCTTTTCCATTTCTTTTAATATTCTGAATCCATCCCCTTTTTAAGACTCTCAAAGTGATCCTTTAGTTGTTTAAAGAAAGGCATGACTTCAGTTAAATAACATTCTTTAGTTTTCTCAAAACCTCTTTCCTTCAGCTATCCCAATGGTGTGATCCTTTTCTTACAAGTTTTCTCAAAATCAACAAACAATTGAAAAATAACATATTGACTGATTAAGGTCTTGCTTTTAGTGGCAATAGTTCTAGGAACTAATTGCATTGGTGTATTCGAGGATACACATAGTAATAAGGCATTTTCTAAGGAGGAGGTTTGTTACAACAAGATTCTCTCTGCTTTTGCTTATCTAAATCCTTTTCTAGAACACTTGTTCGGTGTTAACAACGTTTGAGGCTTAAACTTGTTCAAGGAAATCCAATTTTCCTTTTGGTAATCATGGGGTTTGATCGTTATGTTATTTCTTTACATTCGGATCTTCTAGCTTCTTATTCATTTTCTCCCTAGATGCATCATCTAAATTTCTATCTTCCTCAGTGCACTCAACGCAACTAGGTTTCGGTCTAGGTTTAAGAATCTCATTTCCATCATAGATTACATTATTAGCAACTCTAGCCTTTTAATGACCTCTGGATTTGGTTCCTCAACAAGGGGAATGCTATGCTTATCGCTTAAAACTCTATGCTTAGTGATCAAGTGAGCAGTTTGAATGGTATTCCCTTGTACGTACAACTTATTTTCAAGCTTGTTTTTCAAAGTTTTAGATTGGAAAAATCATTCAAAAGTTTTGATTCCTTAGCATTGAATTCTTGCTTAAGCATTTTAACATTTTCTTGAAGTTCTTGTTTTTGCTTAGCAGCTTTTAGAAAGCTTTTCTTGTAAGGAGTTTAACTCTTGTTTTAATACTTCTTCTCGAAAATTACTTTTTCTAATAACTGTCAGACGCATTTGGTCATCCATTTCCTGCTCACGGGTGGTCAACTCAAACTTAGCACGTTGTTCATAAATAGCAACTTGTTCTTTATAGGCATTTAGTTCAGAGGTAACAATATCATCAGGGGTACATGCAGTGTATTCATCAAAGATATAGTCATCATTGACCATGAAGATGCATTACTTGGTATAACCTCACTTTCACTTTGCTTTACATATTGATCATATGGGACAATATTGATATTACCCTCATCATCAATATCTGAATCATAAGTTTCAAGATTTTGTACTTTTTTATGCATCTTTTGCCCATCAACATCATCATATAGTTTTAATACCTGTAAATGATTTTTTCTTTGGATGGACCAGCATGTTGTGGTGGTGAGACCTTTGGAGAGACCATAGGTGAGATGTTAGCCATGAAGATTGCTCAATGTAGGTTCATCATCGACATCGAGTCAAATGCATCACACGGCTACTTGAAATGCATTTTGATGATTATGACCTATCTCCTCAATTGGTCGTTTCATCAACATCTCAAGATCATAGGTTCGCATTTCTTAGCAAGAACAACAACTCTTTTCATCCAAAGCGCTCCATTATCCAGCTTGCACAAGCAAAGATCTTGTCTCAAGTATTCTCAGATTCTCGTGGACGCTTTGAGATGTGCAGCCTAGCAATATGTCCTCACCACCACAGCTTGTAGCACTTAATTGTCTTTACTTGACCTTGATTCCCATTCCTTCCCCTATTCGATCTACCCATATCCTCTACCAACCCTCCTCTTCCCTGCTCATACCGCTTTCTTGAACTGGTTGCACCATAACCTTCCCATCTCCTACGTTGCTTGATTGTGTGGATTGATGTCGCTCGAGGTTATTGTTGGTGTGTGGAAGAGAGTTCATGTTTTGACTGACCATGAGAGACAGTTGATTGATGAAGTTTTCCATGAATGTGTTTGGGTCCAGAGGCTTATATGCTGGATCATGGATGAGTTTGTAATTACCATCACCCATGGGAATGACTTGAGAAGCTTTGGTAGTAATACCAACATTTGTGTAAAAGGTTGTTGAGTCATTTGAGGAACTTGTTTCACCCTGGTTGGTTTTGAACTGTTCAAGAATCCTTTTCTCAAACATAGCATGTCTCTCATTCCGAGAAGGAATGCATACAGTTGCTCATAGGTTGTGTTCTTCAATCCTTTGGTTAGCTTCACAGAGGTGACAAACTTGTGCCATTCTGGGATTCATGTTGTTCACAAACTTTGAGTTCAGCTGAATGTTTGGCATGGTCATTCTGATGTTCCTCATGTCATTCACAAGCTTGTGGAATCTCACATAGTAGTCATAGAAACTCTCATCTGGTTTCATCTTGAAGTGCTCAAACTCATCGCATGTTAGCCAGTGATTCTCTATCTTCCTTGGTTAATTCGAACCGAGAGAAGCATCTTGACATTATCCCAAACCGCCTTGGCTTCTGTTGTGATTGATCGCTTGTAGATGTCTTTGGAAGACCCTCAGTATGATGTTTGAGGCCCGATATCAAAGATCGATCTCTTTTTCTACTTATCATGAGCTCATCATACGTCTTTGGTCTGTCCAATCCAAAGATCATGGTTCCATCTACTGCAGTATCAATTATGTCTCTTGTAGTCTCAATCTGATACGGTCCTTCATCAATGGATTTGAGAATGTTGACCCCATTTTTCTTTCCAAGACAAGACATAACTGATCTGTTGAGCCCAAGAGTCGAAGGCCGGGCCTGCATGGCATGGGTGGATCGAGTATCGAACTACCGCTGCTTGAACATCCTCAGCAACATTGGAGATGATTGTAGATACGTTGGTAGACATGTTTAACAAGATTACACGGATTTTATAACTCTATGATTAAACCGGAAATAGATTCTTTCACGGGATTTTACTAAATCAAGAGAAAACCGTATTACAAGCATAAATCAACCAAGTCGCTAAGAGTTATTGAACCAAGTCGCTAAGCCCAAGTTGCTAGATACAAGTCGCTAGAGCACCAAGTCGCTACACTGTCAAGTCGCTAAAGAGCAACTCGCTAAGGTCCAAGTCGCTAACACCAAGTTGCTAAGAATTATGACAGTAAGTCGCTAAGCACCAAGTCGCTAGACACAGTTAAGTTGCTAAAGAACAACTCGCTAAGATCCAAGTCGCTTGTATCAAGTCGCTAACAATTTGCACTACAACTCACTCAACAACCCCAAGCAAGTCGCTACCCTCACCAAGTAGCTAGCCGTCAGAGTGGAGAATCCACTAACTCGTACTGTTTGTCTGCTTGTCTCAATAGACAAGTCGCTAGGCTCAAGTCGCTAACAACTAACACTCAGAACTCGCTAACTTTTACTGAAGCAAGTCGCTATGATGAAAATCACACCGAGAACCAAGTCGCTAGCAAGAAAAACTTCAAAACACACTTTTCAATCCAAAACAAGCTCAACCATAGTGATTCAAGCTTACCAAATCAAAACCCAAGCACTTACAATGATTCTAAACACAAAAGTACACCCAAAATTCAAACTTTAACACTAGAAATGATCCAAATGATGCAAAAACCACTAAAATTTTTCAAACTCAAAAACCACCTAAAACCACTAGAAATCCAAGGATATGTAAGAGAGATGATCAAACCATGGCTCTTGATACCAATTGTAACAAATTGAATTTCACAAACATACTAAACCAATGATCAAGAGGCATATACTAAAGGTTTTAGCGAGAGAAAGAGTTAGAGGTTTGGGAACTTAGTGAGAGAAAATGAAAATATTATTATGAGCTCCAACTCTCTACCTTGGGAGGTAGAGAGTATTTATAGTCCTTACATAAATCGCCGCCTACGGGCTGTGGATCGTGCATACAGGTAAAGACCGTCCGTCTCCTCCACGGTGTTACTTAACTAAATACAACTTAACATTAAACAATCTACGACTACAAGCTTTCTAACGATTACATATACATGAGGTGACCGACTCTTTAATGACTGGATTTTCTAAATCCTAACATGGTATACTCTATACAGTTTTCCACGTTGTACATATCTTATTTGTTGTACATATCTTTTCCAAAAAGCAAAATACAAAATTAGAAAACAAACAAAAACCCATAAAAATTTGAAAAACTGAAAAATACCAAAAAAATATTTTCCAAGGCATGTCTTCTGGTATCGATAACATCTATGGTCCTAGAAATGTCATTGAATAATGACACGGGTCTTTAGATGAAGTTCGAGCAGAAGTTCATATGTATTTCTCAAAACATGCATATACAAATATTTTTCCATAAATAATTTATCAGAAAAGTATTTGTTTTTCACAAGATGGGAAAAGAGTGGTTTTTGGAGTTAAGTGTGCATAAAATTTTCATAATCAATCAATGACTACACATGCTTACTTAAAATCGGGTCATTGATTGAGGGGGAGAGTAATGCTCAAAATTTATGAATATCAGTAAGCTCGCTCAACTTATTGAATTATATATCCGCCATAACTCGATGATGGGGTATAAATCTTGCATTTAGTCTGATATGGTCTCATGTGCTGATTATGTGTTGTATTTAGGATCTTGATTGCTATCTGCTAATTGTTTCCTAGATATTCATATAATTATGGTCATGTCATACTTTTATTCTGATTTGATTTCCTGTGTAGCTTTGTATCTCTAAATGTTCATGAAATATGTTGTAAGGGTTCAAACTGAATGTAACATGATAAATGTACACCTTTGGTAAAGTGAGGGGTTAAATTTGAAAATGCATGAAAGTCTTTGATATTGAGACTGCGATTTGTCAAGAGAAAGGGCAAAAAATGTCAATATATGAAAAACATTGCGATTTGTCAAATAACAGGGGTCATTCTTGCCATTTACTGAAACTTGTGTGTGGGAGTATAAGATGTGTTGTGATTCGACCGGTCAACTTTTCCATCATTTAGTCAAACTTTACCCCGCATTTTTCTCTCACTCTTTGTTGAAGCATAATTTGTGCTGGGCCGGTCTTGACGACTCTCCTGGTGCCGTTCGTCGTCCTTCTGAGCCTTGCATAATGCTACACACAAAGAAGAACCAAGAGAAGGGGACCCGAGGTCCGAGCCCTGTGATCCACCCTCCCGCCAAGTCAAGCGCGAGTAGAGAGAAGTATGTGTTTTTAGTGAGAGAGCATAACCTGTTGGGAAGGATGATCCTACCCTTATATTTATAGTGTATAGATTAGGGTTACGTAGGATGTAGGTCGGGCCACCCTTTTATTGGTTTCAGCCCATTGGGTCTGGCCCATTCCGGACCATACATCAACATGTCCCCCAGTCTAGTATGATATGGTTCTTGATCATGTTATGCTTGACTTATGCTATAATGCCCCTCTAGAAGTAAGCCCATAACAGTATAAGTGGGCCGGGTCGGTCCACACTAATACACTATACGTCATCATGCCCTATCTTAGGCAGCACCGGCGTACATGTGTCTGATGATTGTGCTTGGACACTTGGTTTCCCGTGGCTGGACGGTAAAGACCCCGTAGGAAGAATATGTTTTCTATAGTCGGGTAACACTAGCTTGTCTGGATACCCTCGTCTTATCTCGTATGAGGGATGAAGAGGAGGGTTTATATCGGTGAAGGCGGAATCAGATAATAAAGGCCGAATTAAAGACATACTCTCGGCCGAGTAATGAATACGGATATAGCATTCGACAATTATTGCCGGAAGACGTACTTCCGTGGCCGGGTGATGAGAATATGGCATTCGACTTATTGTCGGCGGAAGACGTACTTCCGTGGCCGGGTGGTGCGAATATGGTATTCGACTTATTGCCGACGGAAGACGTACTTCCGTGGCCGGGTGGCGCGAATATGGTATTCGACTTATTGCCGGCGGAAGACGTACTTCCATGGCCGAGTGGTGCGGATATGGCATCCGCCTTAGTACCGGGCTGCAATGCCTCTTACGCACTGGCGTGCGTGGGCATCCGTCTTAGTACCGGGCTTGCAATGCCTCTTACGTACTTGGTGCGGATGTGGCATCCGTCTTAGTACCGGACTTGCAATGCCACTTATGTACTTTCCATATCCGGAGATACTTACGTGACATGCACGAAGATAATTATAGTGGCATCGTCATACCCCTATAGACCCCCAAGTTTAATGGTGCTACACTCTAGTAGTAGTATTAAATTTACATACTCAAGTATTCAAAAATCGTGAGAAATTTTAGCACTTACCCCAACAGGTCGTGGCCCGCGTAACACGGAGCTTACTAGGACGGTGGCTCCACTATATGCGATATGATTTAACCGTGGTATTGTTTAGTACTACTGAGTAGTAGTATTGAATTCATGCAAGGATTCTAATTAATACCACTTCATTTATTTATTAACAAATGTATTGTACGTATAGATATGAAACACGAGGTGTTCGCTTGTGTGTTGTTCCGATTTCGGAAATTAACTTCGTACATTGAAGAAAATGTAGCGGAGCAATATGATCTAACTATTTATACATGTATCAAGTGTACACTTCTATTATATATGTGAGGTACATTAAGGAAGATGTACTACACATATTTGTGTGTCTATGTAAATAAACTTTGCACGTGGCTTGCATATCTCCACGTATTGCTTGCTTTTAATAAAATTAATATTGGTCATGGCCAAAGTTTGAAATGTGGTAAGTAATGAGGTACCACAGTTCGTTCTTTGCCATTATATGCAAAGACCATCTTTGGATTTCAAGAAAAGGTAGCGGAGCCGCTGAATGAAGGATAAAAGGATCCCGAGACGCACCTAGAAAAGACAAAGCGCAGAGGCTTTCCTCAAGATGATGAGAAGTTTATTAGTAGTGGTCCGATGTTCAAGAACCGAGGATAACCTCGCACTCAATAGAGGGATCAACATGGTAAGTAGTTGACTCCAAATATATAATGTATAATTTCAAATACCTCAAAAGTTTAGTGAGTGCACTGAGGGGTTGTAGCTCCACCGCCCATGCTTGCAGCAACAATGGAAATCGTTATGACAAAAGAGCGGATGTCCGCTTGGTAATCAGAGCATGCCCGTGTGGATAAAGGTTTCGCTGTCTCATGATGTTCGTCATTGTGAAGTAAACTTCCAAACGTAAGTTACAAAGACTTTGGAAGCGTCCAAGTTTGTTGACCGGTGATTTACCTCTAGAAGGATCGAGGCCGTAATGGTGATGCAGCTGGTGACCGCGGATACCAAAAAAAATAAAATATGTCCGGGCGCGCGAAGCGTCATGAAAGGAAAGAGCTTCTAACTTGGCTACTTCGACAACAATATCTTCATAAGCCGGAGCTTGTGACCACGGATAACAAAAAATAAAATATGTCCGGATGCGCGGAGCGTCATGAAAGGATAGAGCTTTTAACTTGGCTTCTTCGACAACAATATCTTCATAAACCGGAGCTTGCGACCACGGATACCAAAAAATAAAATATGTCCGGACGCGCGGAGCGTCATGAAAGGATAGAGCTTCTAACTTGGCTACTTCGACAGTAATATCTTCATAAGCTGGAGCTTGCGACCACGTATACCAAAAAATAAAATATGTCCGGACGCGCGGAGCGTCATGAAAGGACAGAGCTTTTTAACTTGGCTTCTTCGACAACAATATCTTCATAAACTGGAGCTTACAACCACGGATACCAAAAAATAAAATATGTCCGGACGCGCGGAGCGTCATGAAAGGACGAGCTTCTAACTTGGCTTCTTCGACAACAATATCTTCATAAGCTGGAGCTTGAGACCACGGATACCAAAAAATAAAATATGTCCGGACGCACGGAGCGTCATGAAAGGACAAAGCTTCTAACTTGGCTACTTCGACAGCCATATCTTCATAAGCCGGAGCTTGCGACCACGGATACCAAAAAATAAAATATGTCCGGATATTATCTACGGGACACGGAGCTAATTAGAAAGGTGCTCAACTATGCGTCCGGATATATATCTACAGGGCACGCGTTCTTCCAGTAAAATATACATGTGGAAGTTATCATTCAATGTGTTTTGTATAGTTTGACTTTGTATATTCCATTTGTTATACAAAACTATTTAATAATGAATGTATATCAAATATGGAGCGGACCATAAAGAATGTGCGTCCAAGCATGACTTTGTATATCAAATATGGAGCGGACCCTTGTATGACTTTGTATATTCCATAAAAGTGGTTCCGGAAGGAATGATTTATTTTTCACGGAGCGGACCATGAACTTTTGGAAGCAGGACCATATTTGAATGATCATGGAGCGGATCATCATAAATATAAAGAAGCAGGGCCATATTTGAATAATCATAAATCATGGAACTGACCATAAATATAAAGAAGTCGGGCCGCGACATAATGTTTGGAGCGGACCATAAATGTAAAGAAGTCGGGCTGCGACATTATGTTTGGGATGGACCAGAAACATGCGGCATAAATTTTAGAGCGGACCATAAATATAAAGAAGCCGGGCCATGACATAATGTTTGGGACGGACCGGAAACATGCGGCATTATTTTTAGAGCGTACCATAAATATAAAGAAGTTGGGCCGTAGCATAATGTTTGGAGCGGATACATAAGAAGTGCATGCCATCATTATTAAATACAAGCAGGTGCTTTTAAAGTGATGTTAAAAACAAATGATGTTTACTGATTTAGAGTTACCTACTTTGGAAACCGATCTGCTTTCGGTAATATGAGAACACGAAACATAGTTTATTCTGGGTCCTCGCGGATGGCCACTTGTGGTGAAGCATAACGTGTGCCGTGGGCCGGTCTTGACGACTCTCCTGGTGCCGCTCGGCGTCCTTCGAAGCCTTACATAATGCTACACACACAAAGAAGAACCGGTGAAGGGGACCGGAGGCCGAGCCCAGGATCCACCTCCACACGGGCCGTACGTGCAGTAGAAGTATGTGCGTTTAGCGAGAAAGCATAACTCCGCTGAAGGATGATCCCACCTATATTTATAGTGTGTATAGATTAGGCGTACGGGATGCCGGGCCGGCTATTGGTTTTACCCCATTGGTTCCAACAGACGGACCATACACTCTTTGTCAAGGTTGATCCAAATCATTAATTGTGCCAGTCAGGTGGCATGATATGTGTCTATTTGATTAGTATATGTTTTTCATTACATCTAGCCCCTAAAACTATGTTTATTGTCTGATTGATTTAGGACTTTTGTGTTGTCGTAGATCAATCTCAAAGGTTTGTTTATCATTTCGTATGATAGTTCTCCGGGATAGATTCTATGTAGGTTGTTGCTATCTGATTGTGTTATTAAGTGTCCCCATGATATACATGCTTTGATTGCCACTTCGCTTTGTATCCCACCACATGATTTTTTATTTTTTGAGATGGTTTGGTAGAATAAGGAATCACGTTAGAGTTTTTAAGTTTGGTTGAGGTTAATTGATCTGAAATAGCTCGAAAAGCAGAGAGGATTGGTAGGAATGGATTTATTGGTTCTGATCGTATTTTGAGTTTGGTGTTCTTGCCTGCGATTTGTTATAAGTGTTCTTAGATGAGTTTTGGCCACTGGTTCTTAGATGCGTTTTGATGATAGTGTTCTTGGATACGTTTTGATATAATATGTCTGGTTGTGTGTTTCAGTGTTTGGCCGCGCTTTTGATAAATGTGTTCTTGATTTTGTTTTGTTAGTATATGCTTGGTTGCGTTTGATACAATATTCGTTATTGCGACTTGACCATATTGCGTTTTGTCTTGTTTGGATACTATGCGTTTTGTGTCAAAACTCAGGTCCTGCGTTTTGTCAATTAAAGAATATTTTATTATAAAATGTAGGACTGATAAGGTTTTAAAATGCACCTTTTTGAGGGGTCATTTAAGCCCTTATTTGATCACTTTTGTATCCGTTATTACTTAATATCGTTCCTTTTCACTTTTTAGGTCTCTTGAAGGCAAATTTCTGTAATGGCACTTATTTGGACGAAAAGGCGCGGATATACGAAGAAAATGGCCAAAGTCCAGAAATCGAGACACTCTTCTGCTGAAACACAAGGCGACGGCCATCTGCTTAACTGCGACCGCCGGAGCATTTTGTGATGGGACAGAAGTCAAATTTCTTATTTTCAAGTGACGGTGTCAAGCTTTAAAAGAGTAGGCCGCCGCAACTCGACGCCCAGATTTGATCCGCACGCGGTCATAGAGGGCGACTGTCACAAGCACAAGGTGACGCCGACGCAAGACTAAAGGCCAAGACGAAACCCTAATGACGGAACCGACGCGGCCACAAATCATAAGGTGACCGTCGATATGTAATCTTATATATAGAATCCTAATTTTTCAGAGATAGAGAGTAGTCTTTTGGAGTAAAAACCTAAACCGAACCAAGGCTATCTTGTACAGTATTTTAGGGTTCCAAACCCTATCTTACGTCAAGATAAGTGTTTTACTTCATTAATTCAATTATGTCTTTGATTATTTGTGTGTGTGCTTGCATGTTCTCCATGTCCGGCTAATTTACTTGTGTGTTTGCTTAGGGATTATGAAACTTAATTATTGAATATTGATTGGTTGTCTCTTATCTTAATTGTTAATGATCTAGTAATGCGATAGGTCATTCGTTATGTAGTTAATGCTTGATTAATCTTTGTGAACCTTAGACTATAACACCTAGAGTAGTTGTAGCTAAAATCACAAAGAGTGCCTTAGAGTTAGAGTGTATAAATCCTAAAGATTTTGTAGACGAGACCCCTTGGTAAGTTCAAAGAGTTAGGGATAAACGCATACCCTACGACTTTAGACACACAACGTGATTAAGAATAAGAACGTGACAATTCAACCATCAATAGGAGATATTAAGGAGTAATAAAACCTAAGTAAACACATTTTTAAACTATCATACGAGCAAACAATAATTAGACATAGAATACCATCACCTTAGATTAGATAATTAGATAAGTAGAGTAATCGGTAGAAATACCAAACCCCCAAATTTAAAACCCGAGATTCGTACCTTTCCATTTCCTAAAAAAACATAAAAATACAAAAATAATCATCCCTCACCTTTAGACTTAAATCGACATACACTTCAGCCTAACGACACTATTCCCCTAGAGAACGATATCAATATCTGTGGCTTACCCTAATACTACACTACAACGATTAGGTTCACCGCCTAGGGTGTTATAAAACTTGCTCGAAGAAAAGGAAGTTCCTTTGACCCCGAACGACGCGTGTAGCATTATTAAGTTTTTGGCGCCGCTGCCGTGGAATAGTTATTGTTTAGGCTTGATTTATATCTCGTTTAGGTCTACTCACAAGATTCCTATCAATTGAGATTTTTTCTTTTGTTACCTTCCTTTTGGTCTATTCTTTTGTTTGTGTTCATAAAACCCTTTTCATTTGTCGCTATGGCAACTGAAGTTGCATTTGAATCATTAACAAATGAGGAACAATTGAATTTCGCAGATTGGTTTGGTTTTCATTGTTTAATGAATTTTTGAGTGAACTTAGAGATATCCAAAAGGAGACGTGTAATGATGGATTATATAGTGTTGTGTGCTTCTATTCAACAATCGTTGTTAGATTAACTCCTTTTAGCGAGACCATCCGAGAATTTTAAGAAAAGCCTCCTATGCATAAACCATCAATTGAATGATCTTAGGCACCATGATAAAAAAGACCTAGTTTTTAAGAACATGGAACCTAAACCCGAACAAGATTTTGAGATGGTTATAGTTGAACTGCCTAGTTGCATGCATGGGATAGATTTCAAAGAATATGACACGAGTGAGGAATCCTTTAGGAAAATAGAACATAGTGATCAAATTTTTGAGAATAATTCTTATGAATCGAACCAAGAATTTGAAATGGCTAAAGAAGGATTTGAGATACTTAGGAGTGTATTTGGGTCGATCATACTAAAAACACATGATGAACATTTAGGAGGTCTAGATATAATGGAGAATGAGGTGGAAACTCCAAGCCCACAAGCCCTACCATCACTTGAAGAATGACGCCATAACGCAATCCCGAAGAAGTAGAAGAGACTATAAGAACCCCGATTGATATAGAACCTTTGGACCAAACGCCACTAGAGAATGTAGGTTATATTCTTGTTGTCATGACCTCTCTCTTAGTCCTAGGGAAGTTCCTAATTTTGATGAAACGGAGCCTCAACCAAAAACCTTACTCAATTTTCCGTCTTTGGATGTGAATCTTGGAATTGAATTAGGCCCCAATCCACCCATCATAATAAATAATCCGGGTAGTTGCTTGATAAAGGTGGTAGACTCTAGGCCATGTAGAAGGGAAGCTAATATGAGTAACCCATGACCTTACACACTTATATCACCCATTCATGGTTGATAATAAGAAACATTATGGGTTTAAACCGGGTTTGTTAGGTCAAGATGGATCCTTAACTAAGAATCTTTTGAAGTTGATAGAAGATGATCCATTTTGAGGAGAGAGATTTGATTCACCCGTTACACCAATAGACTTAGGTAAGGTTATAATGAATGGAGCACACTCCTTGGAGCATATAAATCACCCATCACCCTCTCCTCACGTAGCAAATTTCCACCCTAAGGGGGTGTATCGCTACTATCACCCGCACTTAAACTTAAGTGTAGGGAAAACCTCCCTTTATCCGTTAAATAAGGGTAGAGTCAAGTCGCGGACTCGAACAAAAACAAGCTGGGAGGCAACCCATGTGTATTTGTTTTTCATTTTTAATAGGTGTATATCTTTTATTGATTGTTTATTCTCATGTTTGAATTTGTAAAAATGCTTTATTTTGTTTTTAACCTTGTCTTAATTACATATAAAGGTATTTTACATAAAGGATAAGTGTAGGGAGGATTACACACGTTTTCAAAAAGAAACGTAAACATGAGAATAGCAATTCATTAAAAGATATATATGTGTGTTTGTTCGAGTCAAATGCTTGTATCGAGTTATAATGGATGTTTTGCAAAAAATTTTCCGTGATTCTAAAGATGTTTCTTTTTCCGTAAAAATCGCGACCGCTTTTGTCAGATAACCGACGGCTGCCGTGGTCGCACTGACGGCGCCGAAAGGAGTAAAACAATGATTACTTTTTATCGTTTTCTCGAGCTACTTATAAATTTTTGGAATTTTCCAGTTAATTTTCCAAAATTCTGTAAACATCTATTCCACAAGCATTATATCCTAGTTTAGTAGAGTCTTATATATATTGTTACTGCCGATTTTACGCAAGGTTTCGTTTGTTTTCTTCAAGTGTGCCGGTTTTATTTATCAAGAAGAAGATACATAAGATTGGAAGGAGCTTTTCACGCATACATTCTTCTTGGAAAGGATTTAACCACCATTTTACACGGATCCTACCGAGCTAATTAGGGGAGTACTAGTTTCTTTCGCTTTTTATTACCTTCTATTATCATTACTTTGATATTTTCGGGAACATTGGGGACAATGTTCAGTTTAAGTGTAGGGAGGGAAAATAAAACGGGAACTTTGAAACTATGCTTATCCTTGATTATTTGCTTTGTCCAATTGCATTTGTGTAATAAACCATGAGAAAATGTCGGTTAAGGTAATTTTGGCACCAAATTTAAAATTTTTCATAACATATAGGAGTGGGGCATTAGTCTTAACAAAAGCTGCCCTCTGGATAGGAAGTTATATGACTAGCACAAAAACCCTTTACCACCTAAATTCCACCCAAAATGTGAGGATCACCTTTAGATTAGTAGGAATTAAAGCATTCATCTTTAATGCTTAGAGTGTGAACCGGTAGTATAATAGATTCTAGAACTTGTTTTGTGATGCATCCCGAGATCGCTAGTAAGACTACACTTGTGTAGTTAGGAATAACTAAATGATAAGAGGCATTAGGATAACCCTTGTTTGATACCGTAATATAATTACTTCTTCCACATCAGTTGAGTAATTCCCCCACACCTTTGTGTTGTACTCATCTTTAGTACACGATACCCCTAGTTAACCCCTCTGAGCCTATCCTTTTCGCGGTTCTCTTGATTTTTCGGTTTTCCGAATATCAATGAAGAGCATTGTTTACACCCCACCCCCAAATATACACCCAAATCGCCTTAGCCTACCATGTATGCACTCACTTTTAGTGCATTATTATTATCACCCCAAACCCTTAGTTCAATTATCTAGTTGCTTGCATGAGTTGCTAAGTCGAGTCATATCCTTTGTATACAGCTTTGGGACGATTGGGACTCATGGGAAAAAGTTAAAGTTTTAAATGATCGGAAGGAACGTTAAATTCCTTATTTATGCATAACATACCCCAAGTGTTTTGATCTTTTCAATTGGTCAAATTAGTGTTAATAATAAAAACTCAAGTGTAGGGATGTGCCTATAAATCCCTATCATTTTAATGTTACAATAGAGGATGGTAGAGTAAAAGTAAAAAAAAAAAAAAACATAACGGCTACCATCCTACATCTATCTTTAAATTTATGTTTGTTTGTTTCAGTTATCTAGAGTTTAGAGTGTCGAGTCTTGGCTAAGCAACGCCATTCTTTCAGATGCTTGTAACATAAAGATTTTTGACATGCCACCACTAAATAGCCTATCCCACCAAACCCTTTGTTTCCCTACCGTAAGCCTAACATTACAACCCTTTAAAGACCTCTTTGATAGTCTTTTCCTAGGTGCTTACGCCAAAGCGATGGAGGTTTGATCTAGTCTCAAGCCTATGGTAATCTATGTACTAGGACCGTTAATGAGTGTTTATCTTCCATTTCAACTTGTTATATTTCATATACACCCGAGAGATGTGAGTATCCAAACACCCCTTTTGAGGTGCTAGTATGTAATTTTCGTGTTTGTTATAACTTTTATGCTTTAAACCAATGCTTCATGACCCCTAACTTATAAATTAATTGGTTAAAAGCACATTTGCTTGAGGACAAGCAAATACCGTGTAGGGATATTTGATAAGGTTTTAAAATGTACCTTTTGAGGGTCATTTAAGCCCTTATTTGATCACTTTTGTATCCGTTATTACTTAATATCTCCTTTTCACTTTTTAGGTCTCTTGAAGGCAAATTGCTGTAATGGCACTTATTTGGACTAAAAGGCGCGGATACACGAAGAAAATGGCCAAAGTCAAGAAATCGAGACACTCAAGTCAAACACAAGGTGACCGCGTCATTGCTAACTCCGCGACGCCGCGGAGCATTTTGTGACGACGTAAGTCAAATTTATTTTCGCGACGGTGTCAAGCTTTAAAAGAGTAGGTCGTCGCAACTCGACGCCTAGATTTGATCCGCACGGCGCCATAGATGAAGGGGACGACGCACAAGCACAGTGACCGCCGCAAGACTAACGTGGCCAAGAAGAAACCCTAATGACGCGACCCGACGGCCACAAATCATAAGGTGACGCCGCCGCATATGTAATCTTATATATAGAATCCTAATTTTTCAAGATAGAGAGTAGTCTTTTGGAGTAAAAACCTAAACCGAACCAAGGCTGTCTTGTACAACATTTTAGGGTTCCAAACCCTATCTTACGTCAAGATAAGTGTTTTACTTCATTAATTCAATTATGTCTTTGATTATTTGTGTGTATGCTTGCATGTTCTCCATGTCTAGCTAATTTACTTGTGTGTTTGCTTAGGGATTATGAAACTTAATTATTGAATATTGATTGGTTGTCTCTTATCTTAATTGTTAATGATCTAGTAATGCGATAGGTCATTCGTTATGTAGTTAATGATTGATTAATCTGTGAACCTTAGACTATGACACCTAGAGTAGTTGTAGGCTAAATCATACAAAGAGTTCCTTAGAGTTAGAGTGTATAAATCCTAGAGATTTTGTAGACTAGATCCTTTGGTAAGTTCAAAGAGTTAGGGATAAACGATACCCTACTAATTTTAGACACACAACGCGATTAAGAATAAGGACGGGACAATTCAACCATCAATAGGAGATAATTAAGGAGTAATAAAACCTAAGTAAACACATTTTTAAACTATCATATGAGCACACAATATTAGACATAGACTACCATCACCTTAGATTAGATAATTAGATAAGTAGAGTAATCGGTAGAAATACCAAACCCCAAATTCAAAACCCGAGATTCGTACCTTTCCATTTCCTAAAAAAACATAAAAACACAAAAATAATCATCCCTCACCTTTAGACTTAAATCGACATACACTTCAGCCTAACGACACTATTCCCCTAGAGAACGATATCAATACCCGTGTCTTACCCTAATACTACACTACAACGATTAGGTTCACTGCCTAGGGTGTTATAAAACTTGCTCGACGAAAAGGAAGTTCCTTTGACCCCGAACGACGCGTGTAGCGTTATCAAGGACCCACCATGCCCATATTTTTAATTCACTACAATTTGTCAAACGAGTCTGCGTTTTGTCACTTGTGACTTGGTTCATTGCGTTTTGTCAATATATTGTGTTCTGACCGAATGCGACTTGTCCATCTTGTGTTTTCATATATTGTGTTTTGTCTTGTGCAATTTGTGTCCTCACTGCTATTTGGTTGGCTATGCAATTTGTCTAGTTGTGTTTTGATGATTGAAACTTATTATCTACGACTTGATCTTACCTTTGTTTTGTTATGTTGCGACTTGTCCCTTAAGTTTGATATGGTGCGTTTTGTCACTAGAGTTTATCTATGTTGTGATTTGCCCTCCAGAGATTTATCAATTTAGACTTGATCATCACAAGTTGACAAAGCAGAGTTTTGTATATCTTGTAATGTTGATCAAAGTGACATTATCCCGGGAGTGTGTCTTATCTCATTAAGTGCTTTAATTCTATGATTATGTCTTATGATTCCCAACGCCTTGGTGTTCAATCTCACATGTCCTTATCGTCTATGCTGTATTTCTCATCTAACATAATCATCCTGCATATATCTTTCTTTGTGGATGTGATTGGTACAGATACAATGGCTGACATCAATGCACCGGTTAAGCAAGATGCTACTGTCCCACCTCGCACACGTACTGATGAAGAGATTCTTCCGTATGCTGACTGGGTTCCTATTGGGAAAAGCAACTGCTTCATAGACATGGACAAAACTCAACTAAACCCCATATACAAGATTGCAGTGGACATACTGAAGCATACGAACTTCTTCAGTGCTCTTACGTTATGCTCCACAATCCCCTCAATCAACATTCAACAGTTTTGGGATACGGTCAAATGGGATAAAATCACAGCAGTTTACAACTGTCAACTAGATGAAACATGGTATGTACTCAACAAGGAAACCACCCGTGACGCCCTTCAAATCACACCAGAGGATGCAAATCACCCTTTCACTCCTCCACCAACCACCGATGAATTAATCAAGTTTGTCACTGACTTGGGATATCCGTCTAATCAACAAGATTTCTGCGGTAATCACAAATGAAATGTATCAGCCATAGAGGGCAATCACCACCATTCTCAACCTATGCCTCACTAGTAAAACTTCTGAAAGACCAAGGGCACCAATACTGCAAATCTTGTGGGGAGTGGTGAATCAAGCCAATATGGACTATGCTAAACGAATCTGGGAGGAGTTCACTTAATCGATTCACACCTTCATCAATGACAAGGAAAAGACAACACAAAATGTCAAAGGCAAGAAAACGATGCATAAGCGGGTGATCCCTAGCATCAGGTTCTCCAAACTTATCATCAAACACCTTCAGGCCAAGCATAAATTCAATCCAAGAAGCGAATATGCACTTCATCTAGCCACATCAGAGCATATTCTTGGAAATCTGAAATTTGTAGCTAAAGGTTCGAATCAGGAGATCTTTGGCAAGGCTATACCAGACGCTCTCATCACTTACAATATTGTCAATGCCTCTTACTTCCAAGATTATCTGAACAAAGCAACCAAATCTATCATCGGTGAATCACCAAATCCAACTCCAACCAAATCAACAAAACCTTCATCCAAAACCTCCAAGTCATCTTATGCCTCTCTTCCCAAGAAAGTTCAAGACAAGTCTGCTACAGTCAATTCATCTACGCAAATAAAGAAGAAGAGAAAAGGTGGATCGGGTAAGGGAAGAGGGTCAAAGAAACAAAGGACCGAACCTGCCCTCAAGGATGTTGATGATATAGACCTTCAACAGCATTGCTTATGGAACTAGAGAGCCAAGTAGCGCAGATACCGAGGAAGGGTGTGACCATTGAAGAACCAGAATCCGGGAAACGTTACTCCCTTCCAGAAGTTGAAGGCAAAGGAAAGGGTGCAGAGGAAGTTGAGCAGGTGGCTCAGACATTGTTGAATATTTCTTCTCTAGCTCCCAAGACCACAAGTAAATATATACTCTAGAAATGAAGCACAAAATAATCAAAAACTAAGGAGTTAAGTGGAGCTGAAGAGGAACGTTCTCCAACTCCTGAACTCAATGTCGATTCCAGTGACACTGAGTCAGATATTCAGGAGAACGAGGATGATAATGTTGACATGATTGAACCAGAAGTCCAGACGGAGACTCATATTGAAACCGGTACCATTGAAGGGTCTGACTCAAGGAACAAGGAAACGAAGACTGCCGTTCAAGATATAGGGTTTACATCAGATGAGTTCGTGAATCAAGCTTATCCAAATATCTAGGTAAATCTCAAGAAAATAACTAACGACCAAACACACCTAGATGAAACAAACAACTCAACTGGAACCCTACCTTCGTATCAAAACCTTGAACAAGATTTCAACTTTGGGGACCAATTCATTGTAGATAGACCGTCTGATGCTGAAGCGGATAAGACCAATGAAGAAAAAGAGGTCATATCCATGGTTTCAGTCACCATTCAACAAGATACATCTACTATTCCACCTATGTCGGTTCCTACACAAACGCCCTCAATAGCTACACCATCAACTGCACTTCCACCTCCCGTTACAACATTGGCTACTACAACAACCGTTATAACAACCGCACTCTCACCACCAATACCTACATACCCGAAGATAGAGCTGCAACTTGAAGAAGCTCTGAAGCGACTTGAAGCCTTTGAAAATCAAAACCTACCGAACAAAGTTAAATATCACGATCTTCGTCTGTCTAAGCTGGAACGTCTTAACTTTGACCATGAAGTGACTAATGCGATTGAAGAACAAGTTAAAGAGGTGGTCGAATGGGTAATGAAAGCTCCTCTATATACAAGGTTTAGAGATCTCCCTACATCCGACATGAAGGAGATTCTCCAAAGAACATATGTATGAGAATGAAGAATACAAGGAGCATGAAAACCACACACTGCTATACGAAGCTCTTTAGAAGTCCATGGATCGTGATAACTATGTTCAGTATTTGAAAAATATCAGTGAACGCAAGGAAAAGAAAAGGAGGAGATATGTTTCCCCACCTCCTCCACCGCCACCTCCTCCTCCACCTTCAGGTGCCGCAGGTTCTTCAGGAACCGGTGGAACTTCTGGTAATTCTGATACTACAAAGACAAATCCGCCACCTCCTTCACAATCATCAGGTCAACCAGGATCCTCAGCTATCCAAAGCTCTTATAAGTCAGCCAAATCTTCAGCACATGCTGCCTGGACGACATTTGACTCAAGATACACACCAACATTCTCTCCAATTCCTGAAGATCATGAAATGGAATGAGAATCTATCTTAGCCAGAGTCCGATTCGATATTTCCAAATGCACATATTCCAAAGGTGAATCGGAATAATGACTAGTGGAAAACATTCATGGGAGAAGATGATGCTGAAAGTTCTCGAGAACCGGTTCAAGCCTCGCCAAAGCAATGACTCATGATTGGTGGAAGGAAGAATGACCTGCAACTCCAGAACTGAATTGGCCTATTCCTGCATCTGATTTGAACACTCCATACCACAACTGGGCAAGTGCCATTGTTGCCAACCATGTTGCCCCACTAGAGGACTCACTGCTGAACATCACCGGGGATATGAGAAGCTTCATAAAATGGTACTGCAAGAAGCAAGGGATCACGAAGCTTACACCAAAATATCTAGAGGGTCCAGCTTATGATATTGTCAAGGTCTTCCATCCAGACGTGGCTCACTTGAAATACCAGATGGAGGAGTGTTACAAACTATTAATTGATCAAGTGGACGATAATATGCTCAAGTTCAATATCAACAAACCACTCCCACTAGGAGGTCCACTTGGTCAAGTCACCATTCAATCCGACTTCTTCTTCAACAAGGATATGGATTATCTGCGCGTTGGCAAAAAGGGTAGCAGACCTGCTCTATCGATCTCCAAAATGAAGGCTACAAATTATCCTGATGCAGGGTTAGAACAGATGGTTCCAGATCTATTGTGGGCTAAAAAGGAGTATGAGTACGATATCGCTGCTTCGTAAGGAATCTCACACTGTTGGTTTCACAAAAAGCGCTTCTACATTGACAGACACGGTGCTGAAAAGAGTCGAAGGGCTGTTCGAACGCACATGCGTATCTTGAGTGTGGTTAGTGTGGAGATCTTTCCTATGTACGGATACAACTACTTGAAGAAAATTTTCCTCCGCAAAGCTAATCAGAAAGAACATGTCATAGAGGAGAACAACTTCAAGAACTTGTATCCCAATGATTTTGAAGATCTTTATTTGTTGAACCTCCAAGGCCATCTTGATCATCTACCCCCTCGTGACAAGAAAACTCTTGCTGCAGCAGTCAATTTATGGATAAGAGGTTTAGTTATCAGATAAAGAGTTGGAGACTTTCATCTTGGGATTAAGAGCTACCAGACTCAAGTAAACCTTACTAAGCCTCGGTGGGAAGCTAAAGGATTTGAATACAAGCATGAATACTCAGTGATCGAATCTCCACGAGCTGTTATTTTTAGAGACAAATACGAGGTAAGGATGCTCATGAGGATTAATGAGTTATACAAGTATAGCCATGGCACTCTCCGACAAATTGAAGAAGCGTTGGACTACAGGGTGAAGGAATATAAGATCAGGATGACACCACAGACTAGTACTAGGTTCTGGACAGCAAAGGATGTGGAAATGAGTGAGGACTTCATATTTGCTATCGGGAAAAGGCTCAAGATAAGGATAATCTTCCGAAGCTTGGAGAGTTTTGTAGGTGGAAGAGTTCGTGAAGGAAACTACAAACTCCTACAGAGAACTGAATGATCATATCCTCTTTGTAATTTTTTAGAACTTTTATGTGTGGTGTGTGTTACACCCATATCCCGACAAGGTATATATATATATATATATATATATATATATATATATATATATATATACACACATATATATATATATATAGCATTATATATATATATATATATATATATATATATATATATATATATATATATATATAGATATATAGGCGCTAGTACTTTATTTTATACTGAAGTTGGGAAGACTAACTATAAGTTATAGTTATATGGATATGTATTATGATAGAAACATAAGTTGTCAATATGTGAAATTAGAAAATAGGGGGACTAGAATTGCCAATAGGGCAAAGTAAATTTTAATAAAAATGAAAATTAAAGTGCTGGAAGAATTATCCAGAAAACTTGGGAGAATTGTGTGAGAAGAGCGTGAAAAGAAGAGGGAGAAGGAGAGAATCATAAACCATCAATTGAGCTTAATTTGATCTTAAATTGGTGATTGATAAGGCTAATAAGCTCTTAATTTCATTTCCCCTAGTCAAGTAAGTGTATTCCCAAATTTTTATGATAAGGGTTTTGGTTGTTAGAATTAAAGATAGTAATAGAAGGTTACCAATTCACGGAATTTCTAGTTGTAGTCTTTAATTAAGACTAATTTTTGTATAAGAAGCTTAAAGGAACTTGTGGCTTAATCCTTATAGAAAACCTATTGCGGGATTGAGGTAAGTATAGTGGGTTTATGTGTTGCTATGCTTAATTATGATTAACTGATTGTATGTTATAGTTTTTGTTGGAGCTTGTTATAGTAGCTTTTGGATCCATAGCTTTTAGTTGTTAAAGTAGCTTAATTATGCATTAAGGTATGTTTCATGTTATAGATGCTCCAAGAATTTGTTGTCTAGTTAAAGTTTTGTTTAAGCATATAATCCACTTACTTGCTAAGCATTTCGCTTATGTTATAATTGATGATGTTTTGTAGGTTCTGGCAAGGAAGATAAGGGTAAGAATCAGGTGTAAGATGGATTACACTCAAGTATATATTTGTTGAAGTCTTTTGGACCAAAGGTGTAGAAAGTTGGAAGCCCCGAGGAGTCAAGTGTCGTTTTGGTATATTTTCGGGTCATATGGTCATTTTACTTTTGGTCATATGGGTATGTTCTTTATATGTAGCTTAAATGGATTTCAAATGCTAAGGTCAAACCCTTGTTGGTAGTGCGTCAAATTGTAGTAGAATGATGTTTGGCGTAATGCCTTTGATTTGTTTTGGATTGTATGAGTCAAAAGGTTGATGGTATAATACCTTGTATGTTATGTTGGAATCCGCAGTCCTGTACATGGAAGTTTTTAATGGCAAGGTTATGATTGTTGTGCAGAATTTCTGCACAAAAAGTGCAGGTTTGGTCCCCAGACGGCGTCGCAAACTTTGTGACCCCGTCTGGTTGTAAATTCCTCTGAGACGTCAGGCTAATTTCTTGTTCCGACGGTGTTCCAGTTAAAAGGTGACGACGTCTGGGGGAGTGCTGACCCCGTCGGGTCATAAGACCCCTGAGCTATCGGGCTTTATATTTTAGTCACAATCTGGCATTCCTTTTAAAAGGTGACGACGTCGCGTAGTGTGGGCGACGGCGTCCACCCGTCTGCAAGGAACTTTTATTTGTCTTTTAATTTTAATTTAAGAAAACTTCCAGGTTTCTTTCGTTTAATAATTTAAGCTTTTGCTTGATGACAAAATGTCAATGTAAATCAGTTCAAATTTAAGTCACTTATAAAAGTTTAAATTTTACGGTTTTGGGGGCGTAACAGTGTGGTGTTGTAATAAGCATATATAATAACTCTGCAGTGAATAGTAGTGTAAAGATTGTGGCTTGTAATCTCCCTCTCAAATTGAGGGGGAGCACTGTAATATTTCATGTCAGAATATATTTAATCAGACCACATTTTCTATAAATTTTTCTAACATATTTAAATCACTTGGGATCCAAAACCTCAAAGGATTAGAAATTTTTGATCGGGGGAGAGAATGTGATATAAATAAGAAATCTGATAAAATGTGATATTTTACAACTGAAAGTATAGGCTGTTCTCCCATATGTGCTAAACGTTTTCAGTAATTGATGCACATATTGAGGGGGAGCATTTCAAAAGATATTAAACAATCAAGGTACAAAGGTTTCAATGTTTTATCATAAATACCTTGATTGATATTCAAATGGTTTCTCTATGGCAATTGTGGTCGAGGAAGTACTTCAAAGACCTCCTTCCTCCATGTGCTAGATGATTTCAAAAACCAACGCACATGTTAAGGGGGAGCATTTACAAATGATAAAAAAAATTGAGGTACAAAATGCTTTGATTTTATATCACAAGTGCCTTGATTGGCTTTTCAAATTGTTTTTCATTTGGTTTCAAGGAGGAAAGAACAGTACCGCAAGACCAACCATTTTAATTTATGCATTGGAGTTATAAGGATGGTAAAGTTAGGTATTTGTTCCCATGATCCAGCCAGAGCCAAAGGGATCTACCCAGGGACAATCCACTAGTTAGTGTAGAAGTCCTTAGGTATGATAAAAAAAGGAGAAAAGTGAGAATAAGGGAAGAGTGCCGACTGAGACAGAGCTAGGACTGGAACAAACCCAACATGGTTCGAGTGATGAAGTCTCGGTAAGCACCGAAGGGGTTGAAGAATGAAAAAGAAATGTAAAGTGAAAAGGGTGAAAAGAAATAGCCCTCTAATTATTTGACCTTAGGGCAGAAACCGGGTTCAATACATATGCTACTTGTGGTTACTAAGGTAACGCCGGTATTGAAGAAAAGACATCATGGACCCAGTGACGCACTGCACCAAACTTCCCAAGCTACTCAAGTTCTCTTAAAAGGACTTGTTTCATTCTCACGGGGAACCTACATAATCTATCAACTTTCTCTTAGAGATTGTTGATATTGAAGAAGGAGACCCTCTCCCTAGTCTCCGAATAGGAAACCAAAGTGCACTATTGAGTCTAGAGCCAAGAGATCATCACAATAAATCTCATTAGGACACACAATTCATGAAGACTTGCTGTTTCACATAATGTGGAAAGTGAGAATATATATTGAGAGTCCAACACTTTATCCTTGTGATATTGCCAGAACATCCAAGTGATATGTAAAAAAATATTCACAACGAATACGGAAATCCTTCTAGAGCCAAAATCAAACAAGCTCTTAGTGAGTGACATGCGAGATCCTTCATGGGTCAAACTTGTGACAACTGGATAGAAACAATGGGTCGATTCACTCTTGAATCAACCTTTGTTGGGATCACTTGTAACAATATTTCAAGTGTCGGTCATTTATATGTAATAGGTTGCTAATTATGGCTTATATGTATGTATTTAGTGCTAGGCTTATGTAGTAAGCCAATAGGCCTAAGCATAGGCCCAACCTAATCATGGAAGGGACTAGAATAGTTGCCCTAGCTCCCTTGCCTATAAATACTATGTAAAATCTCATTTGAGAGTGTTGGTTCCTTTCATATTAAGCTTAAACATTTCATATTGTCTTGTGTGTGAAAGAATCCATCCGTCCCTCTCTTACTCTCATTCTCATCTACATCAAACATACTTGTGTTCATATTATGGTGATCTAACAGTGGTATCAATCGCCATTTAGTTTAGTGAAACGTTTTGTGTTGAAGTTTGTCATGTAACACATACTTTTCTCTCGTTAAAAACCTTTCATACGCGTAAACTTTGATTTTTTGCACTTCAATCTGAAGCTTTGAAAGTTTTAAGGTTAATATAGTGTTTAGAATCTTAGTTTTAGCAAAAAGTTTGGAACTTTACGTGTTATTTTACGTTTTTCACTCGTTTTCCTTTCGTTCTTCATCTTTACGCTTAAGCTCAATATTCACTTTGGTTGTTAAAGTTCAAAAATTTCGTGTTATTTAAGTGTTATTGAAGTTGTTTCATCAAAAGGATTGAGTGTACAAAGTGTTTTGGTGCTTAAAAATTCGTTTTGGTCATTTATGTTGGTTTTACGAGTAAGCAAAACCCTCATTTTACGCGTAACTTGAAACCCTTTTCTTACGTATAAGTTAAACCCTAATATTAGGAGTAAAGTTTACGCCCAAGCCAGAGTTTACGCCTAAGCAGTTTTACGCATAAGGAATCTTCATCAAATTCTTCAAAGCTGTTTGTGACTCAGTGTTTTCCTTGCTTGGATAAGCCTGTGAAACACTTCGACTTGTGGATATCTTTCTAACTTGGACAAGTTTGAAAGAATTTGGTTTATAACCTATTCTTACAAATAAGCTAAACCTTACGAGTAACACTTTACGCCTAAGATCTATCTTACGCTTAAGGTTCCTTACTAATAAGTCTTTAGTTTACGACTAAGCTTACATTTAACCATTCAGTTTACGAGTAAGATATTCTTACGAGTAAGGGAAGTTTATGCCTAAGGAGGTTTACGAGTAAGCAACATCAGTTTACGCCTAAGGAATTTTTACGCCTAAGCACATCTTCAACAACAAACTCAAGTTTCATTCAACTACAAAGATCTATCATCAACACAAGTTTCGAAATGTCTCAACCACCATACTCCAACTACTTTCCTGATGAATATCCTCAGCAGCAACAACAACAATATCCTCAACCACAATTTTAGCAACAACCACAACACATTGGAAACTATCTTCCTCATCAATATGCACAACCACCACAACAACAAATCCCTCAGCAACTCACTCTACAACAACATCAATATGCTAACTACTTTCAATATCATCTCCCATCAAAGTATGCTATGCATGCATCAACACAAAAGGAACCTACTTGGTTTGTAAAAATGTGTGAAGCTATAAGTAGCCAACAATCCATTCATGAAGCTGGATCTCTTGATAGACCTCCAATGCCCACTGTCAGAAACTATGATCAATGGGTTATTCGATTTTTTAGGTTTTGTGATCTTAAGAAACCACATAGTAAATTCTTGAAGAAGGTCATTCTCGAAGGTCCTTTTCAAATGGCAACTGTGACAATACCCGGAGATCCAACTGCTAATCCACCAAGGGATGACACTACTTCCATCTCACTATGGATCAAACCACTGCTGAACAAGTACTTCACTTAGAAGCTGATGAACTCGCAATGGAATACATCCTTCTGGGATTACCCAATCCGATTCTTCGCAGTGTTGATGCTCAGAAAACTGCAAAAGTTATGTGGGATCACTATGATCAATGGGTTATTCGGTTCTTTAGGTTTTGTGATCTTAAGAAACCACATGGTAAATTCTTGAAGAAGGTCATTCTCGAAGGTCCTTTTCAAATGGCAACTTTGACAATACCCGGAGATCCAACTGCTAATCCACCAAGGGATGGCACTACTTCCATCTCACTATGGATCAAACCACTGCTGAACAACTACTTCACTTAGAAGCTGATGAACTCGCAATGGAATACATCCTTCTGGGATTACCCAATCCGATTCTTCGCAGTGTTGATGCTCAGAAAACTACAAAAGATATGTGGGATCACATTAATCTCCTAATGGAAGGCACTGAACTCAATCAAAAAGACATGGAATCAAAAATTTATCTATCCTATGAAAACTTCATGATTGATCACGGGGAATAATTAGAGTCATATTATCATCGGTTTACAGACATCATCAATGACTTGGACAGACACAACATCATTTTGCCAAAAATTGCAATCAACACAAAGTTCCTAAGCTGTCTCGGTCCTGATTGGGAAAAGTATGTTACATTCATCCGTCAAGCTAAGAACCTTCACAATGCAAAGTACGGGATGTTGTATGACTACTTGAAGCACCATCAAAAGGAAGTGGACAAAGATAGAGCTCTTCATTGAATTTATGCGCCTTTGCCTTATGCTAATTCACTTGCTCTGTTTGCTCAGTCCATTACACCACAATTTCCCCAGTTGCAACAAGTATTTACTAATCCACCACAATCTGCCCAGATTACACCATATGATCCATCACAGCAATCACATGACACTCAACTGGTTCCTTACAACAATAACTCTGATTCAGCACTCTATAGTGAAACACATAATGACGATGAAGAGGCTTTCAATATGTTGAATCAAGGATTTGCATTAATTGCTCTTACCTTCGGGAGATTTGCTAACAAATCCAAAAACCGTATTCGTACCTCATCTAACACAAGGAATCAAGCAATTGTTCAGAATGGAAGAGTTGAAGTTCAGAACAGAAACAATGGTCATCAAATGGGAAGTGGTAGCTACATGGGTAGTGGACAAGGTTTCAATGCTTCTGGAAGGAATAACATGGTTGCTCCTCAGCGAAGGGTTCAGATTTTTGATCAGGGAAATGTTTAAAATGGGAATATGGGTCTTAGATGCTATAACTGCAACGAGAAGGTTCATCTGGCGAATGCTTGTCCAAAACCGAGAACCAGAGGAAGTGCTTATCACAAGGAGGCTTTACTCTTGGCTCTTAAAGATGAAGCCGGTGGAACACTTACCAACAAAGAACAGAGCTTTATGGCCAATGCAGATTCCGATGATGACATGGAGGACTTGCAAGCTAACACAGCTGTAATGTTGATGGCTAATATGCAAGAACTCCATATGAGTGAAACAGGCCCAGTGTATGACACTGATGGCTTGTCTCAGGTACCAGATCCAAATATATGTCTTATACATGATCTAATATCTCTGACTGTATCTGCATCCGACAGGGAACAAAGTGTTCAAAATGAGCCATCTACATCTCATCAAGAAGATAATCAAATGGATCCCGTAGTTACATTTGATGATCAAGATGACCTTTTGGTTACCTTTGATGATCAAGTTGATCCCGAGGTTACATTTGAGGATCTAAATGATGAATATGTTGATACTCAAGTTGAACAAAATGAACCTTCGTATAATGCAGATCCAAAAATCATGACCTTGCTTTTGACCACCCAATCTCAAGTGGAGAAATGCAATGAGATAAATGGAAATCTTTCGTGAAAAAGTTGCACTATTGACTAAGGATCTTGAATGCTATAAGTTACAACTTAAAATTTTTGAAATAAAAGAGAAACGTGAACATAGTTTTGAAATCGCTTTTCAAAAGTCATATAAAAAAGAACAAGCTTTAGAAAGACAAATACGTGATCTAGTCGTTTCAAAAAATGATTTGATTTCTAAAATATAACAACAAAAATTTGAACACAAACAACACGTTGACACTCTTACTTCGGAAACTCAAAAAGGCAAGCTTGAGTTGTCTTCGTGTCAAAAAGCGTTTTCAGAATTCAAAAAAATTTCAAGGAAGTTGGTTGATCAGTATCTTGATGAAATTGTCGATTTACAAAACAAACTCAAAGAGTTTCAAAATGTGGTATATAAACATGGTGAGTCAATCACAACGATTCAAAAGTTCACATTTAAACCAAATCCAGATGGATACGGGCCAAATCTTGCTGATAACAAACCACGTTATTTCCATAGAGCATTCAAGGCAAATCTAAAGTTGTATAGTGTAACACATATGCTTGATGAATCTATTGTGCGTGTTTTTGAATATAATCATGAAGAGGAATGGGATGCAGAAGATGAGAGTCGATTGAAAATGAAAAATGTTGAAAATAACAAACCTTTTGATTACTCAAAAAGACCTCTCATAAATTTTGTTCCACAACAAGAAAAAACAAACACACCTTGGGTTATCACATATATTAATGAGTCCTCTTCTGACGTTGGTCTCGTCAAACCAGTTGCACAAATTAATGGTCCTTTACCTTCTTTGAGTGAAATCACACCATTACCCAAAAGATGTCAAATTCTAAAATATTTTGATACATTCATGTCTGACATTAAACTTTTGGAAAATGCAATTGAATGTAATTTTGAAATAAAAGCTGCAACTTTTCAATCGGCTTATACCAGAGATCAAAGAGAAATTTTATAAAAACAACTTTTACCACATGTTCGAAATTTATGTATGTGTGCAACGTATTGGGAACGGGATCTTCAGAAAGAAATTGGACAAATGAAAACAATTTTCAATGAAACAGAGGCATGGATTTTGAAAACCAAAAAGAAAAATAAATTTTTTTGAAATCATGTTGATCGACTCTTGGAAGATGTTATATGTGTTGATACTATATTAATTGTGTTATATTATACTGTTGCCTCTGCTTGTGATAACATTGCTATTGATACTGTTGATAATGTTGATATTGTTGATAATGTGTCTCAAATCGAAACTTTGAAAGCTGAAAATGAGCGTTTGTTAAATGAACTTTCGAAAGTAACACGTCGTCTTCAATGGTGTCAAAATGATTGTATTAATTGAGAACTTGATTTGCAAAACAAACTCAACCAGTCGAGTGAAAAACCTTTTGAACCAAAACTCGAACAACTGTATGATGAGAACGCGTCTTTGAAGTGTTAGATTTTCAAATATGAACAAGAAATTGCAAAAGTCAAAACAGAATATGATAACATATTTGCTTTACTGAAAAAGACACGTACAAAAGCGTCAAAAGATCTTGATGATCATCTTGTGTACACTCGTGAAGTATTAACTGCTAATGGAAACTTATGCTCTGAAAATCAAGATTTAATACACACTATCATAGAGTTGAAAGAGAAGTTGGTGAAATATGAGAATGATAAGTCTAGTAACACAAATGTCCTTGCACCCGAAATGTTTAAAATTGACACTAGGAAGCCTACTGACAAACCATAAGATACTAATGTGATTCCTTCCACTTCTACAGGAGTAGTTGTCTCTAATCCTAGTGTTAGCACTTCACAACTTAAGAGCACTGACAAGAAGAATAGGAATTTGCAATGTAAGAGAAGACCACTAAAAGCCTCTGAAGTAGAAGATCATGTTAGGAATTTGAATAAAACACATGTTGCACCTACTTTAGATATTCCGTTAGATGAATGTAATAGCAAAAGTGATGTAACGAATGTTGAATCTTCGAGTACCTTGAATGTTATGTTTGAAGCATCTTGTATTGTTTGTCTTAAAAGTATGTTTTCTGGTTTTCATGATAATTGTGTTGCTAAATATATCTTATCTCGTAAACAGAAACATAGAAATGGCATTACCTCTAGGCCCACTACTGCTTCTAAGTCTGTGCTAGGTAAACCGCCTTCTATAGTTTCTGAGAATATCATTGATGTACCCATAACTCCATTATCACTTCCTAGGAAGAAAAGTTTCCCTAGTGCATTAACTAAGACCAAAGCACAAACTAGTTGGACTTGGCAGAGATGGTTACAAATTACACCTTGCTTTAAATGGTTACCCAAAATTATTAACATATGTGCTTCATCTGTAACTGTAATGGAACCCTCTAACTCTTTGAGTTCCACCTCTATCTCTATTCCACATGTGTCAACTATGAGTATTGCAGGTGATATAAATCATCCTCTGGATTGTTGATAGCGGCTGTTCCCGACACATGACATGCAACCTCAACCTTTTATCAAACTTTGTTTCAAAGTTCATCGGCACTGTCAGGTTCGGGAATGATCACTTCACAGCTATCATGGGCTACAGATATTACATCAATGGGAACTTCGATATTAGCAGAGTTTACTATGTGGAAGGTCTTGGACACAATATTTTCTCAGTCGGTCAATTTTGTGATGGTGATTTGGAAGTTGCTTTTCGGGAGAAAACTTGTTTCATACGTGATCTACAAGGAAACGATCTCATGTCAGGATCCCACACATAAAGCCTTTACACAATCTCAATGCAAGACATGGTCGCTTCATCTTCCATCTGTCTCATCTCTAAAGCAACATCTACAAAATCATGGTTATGGCATAAAAGACTTTCACATTTGAACTTCAAAACCATAACTGATCTTGCTCGACACAAACTAGTTGAAGGTCTTCCACGGTTTCGGTATACAAAAGACCACTTATTCTCAGCTTCTGAATAAGGGAAAAACACTCGTGCTCATTTTCCTTCGAAGGTTGAAGACAACACTCAGCATTTTCTTCATCTTCTTCACATGGATTTGTGTGGCCCGATGCGTGTGCAGACGATAAATGGCAAACGTTACATTCTCGTCATCGTTGATGACTACTCCAGATAGACTTAGGTTTATTTTCTACGAAGTAAAGATCAAGCTCCACCAATGAACATCACCTTTCTCACGAAAATTCAAGTTCAGCTTCGAAACACGGTTAGACAAGTCAGAACAGACAGAGGAACTGAATTTGTGAATCAAATTCTTTGGGAATATTGTGAGAAAGTGAGAATTGAGTATCAGACATCAATTTCAAGAACACCTAAACAAAATGGAGTTGTCGAAAGACGAAACCGTACGTTAGTGGAAGCTGCAAGAATGATGTTGATAAATGCAAAACTTCCAGATTACTTATGGGCTGAAGCCATGTCAACTGCATGTTATACTCAGAACCATTCAATGATCACTAAACGCCACAACAAAACACCTTTTAAGCTTATCCATAACAGAAAACCGAACCTAAAATGCTATCATGTATTTGGTGCTCTCTATTATCCAAATAATGATCGCGATGACTTTGGAAAGCTCAAGGCCAAGGCTGATACTGGAGTCTTCGTTGGATACTGTGAAAACTCAAAAGGATACCGGATCTGGAATCGTCGTACAAAGGAAATTATGGAGACTATTCATGCTAATTTTGATGAGCTCACAGAAATGGCTTCTGAGCAAAACAGCTTAGAACCCGGACATAACCGTCTTAACTTCCCTCAATCATCTGCTGATCAAACTTTTCAACTCACTCATCGTCAGATGGAAACGTTGTTTGCTCCTCTGTTCAGTGAAGACTTTGATCAACGTGCTCCAGATGTATCAACGGTTTTCGTTGCTCAACCTGATAATATTCCAATACCTGATATAACTGAAACAACAACAACTGTTGCTGATGCACCCCCGGTTCAATCTCCTACAACAGCTGAACAAACCGCTTCTAATGACACTGACACAACTGATGATCCTCTAAACAACAATGTACTAGCACCTGCAGATTATGATGGAAATGCGTTTTTCAACCTTTACTCATCAGAAACGGAAAATCCAGATGTTGCTGAATCTTCTACCAGCCATCTGAATCCACCTAATCTGCACAATGTATACCAACACCAACCTTCCACACACCGATGGACCAAAGATCATCCTCTTGTTAACATTATTGGCAACCCAAACCAACTAGTCGTAACTAGACAACGCCTTCAGACTGACGGCGAATACTGCATTTATGCACTCACTGTCAGTCAAACCAAAACCAAAAACATTAAGGATGCAATGACTCATGACAACTGGATTGAATCCATGCAAGAAGAGCTGAACCAGTTCAAACGTTTAGAAGTATGAGAATTGGTTGAAAGACCGACAGGGGTCTACGTCATTGGTCTAAAATGGATTTGGAAGAATAAGTTAGATGCTGAAGGAATGGTTATTCGAAAAAATTCGCGTCTGGTGGCTAAAGGTTACAAACAGGAAGAGGGTATCGACTTTGAAGAATCATTCGCACCGGTTGCTAGACTTGAGGCTGTATGGATTTTTCTGGCATTTGCGGCTCACATGAACATCACCGTCTACCAAATGGATGTCAAAACTGCATTTCTGAATGGTCAACTTAAGGAGATAGTGTATGTTAGCCAGCCGAAAGGATTCGTTGATCCAGAGTTCCCTAATCATGTCTACAAACTGAACAAGGCTCTCTATGGTCTCAAACAAGCCCCTCGGGCATGGTATGATAAGTTGTCATCCTTATTGCTTGCCTATAATTTTATCAAAGGATCGGTTGACCCCACACTGTTTATTCAATATCACGGGAAACACATTTTAATTGTTCAGATTTATGTGGATGATATCATGTTTGGATCTACCCACAAAAAGTACTCAAACGCTTTTTTAAAACTAATGAAAACAAATTTTGAAATGTCAATGATGGGTGAACTTACGTTCTTCTTAGGACTACAAGTTCATCAATCACCCCGTGGTATTTTCCTCAGCCAGTCCAAATATGCTCTTGAAATTTTGAATAAACATGGAATGCAAAACTGTGACACCTATAATACACCAATGGCAGATACCAACAAACTGGATGTTGATTTACATGGGAAATTGGTTGACCCTACCAAATACCGTAGTATTATTGGGTCTCTCATGTATCAAACAGCCAGTAGACCCGATATAGTATTTGTAGTATATCAATGCTCCCGTTATCAGTCAAGACCAACTGAAAAACACCTCTTAGAGGCTAAAAGAATCCTCAGATACGTCAAGGGAACCATTAACTTGGGGATCTGGTATCCGAAGGATTCTGGTTTTGAACTAATTTCATTTTCAGATGCTGACCATGCAAGATGCTTATAATACACGTAAATGTACTTCTAGAGGTTTACAATTCCTTGGTGACAAACTGGTGTCATGGCAATCGAAGAAACAAGACTGTACATCGTTGTCATCAATAGAAGCAGAATATGTAGCCATGTCTGCATGTTGTGCTCAAGTCATCTGGATGAGAACACAACTCAAGAATTATGGTTATGTATTCGACAAGATTCCGGTGTACTGTGACAACAGAAGTGCTATTGCGATCTCGTGCAACACAGTTCAACACTCAAAGTCAAAGCACATTGATCTTCGATACCATTTCATAAAAGAGCAGGTGGAGAAGGGGATGGTGGAATTAAACTTTGTAGGTACAGAACATCAATTGGCGGACCTTTTCACCAAAGCCTTGCCTTCCGCAAGATTTGCTGATTTGGTTCACCGAATTGGTATGAGGTGTTTGACTCCAGAAGAACTGGATGAATTTTTAAAACTCACTTGAAAAGTCAAACACCAAAACCTCTTTTGTAAAAATATTTCAATATATATATATATATATATATATATATATATATATATATATATATATATTATATATATATCAGGATGCGCATGATGTCATAATTCACTCGAAATGCCATGTAATGCTACGTCATTGCCACGTAACGCCACATAGGCAATTTTAAGTTTGGGTGCCACGTATGCATGTGATTTGATAACGCTCAGATTGTGCATGTTTTTAGTAGCGTTATGTGTGCTTTTATATCTGTTGTTTGGTTATATTTGCGTGATTATAGTGCTTAAACGCATCAAAAGATGTTTGTCTAGTGTTTATAACCAAGTGCAGGGAAACGAATGGAAAATAAAGAAATGTTTAGCAAAACGAAGATTCCCGTCTCAGTAAGTCTGAATCAGTATCTCTAGGACCTTTGAAGACCATAGTGATTGAAGAACCAAGTTCTACAAGACAAAGTGAAGAAGAGATCAAGTTTCTGTATCTCAGAGAATCCAACCGGATCGGTTTCTCATGCAGCCGGATCGGTTGGAAAACGACCAGAAACACTATGGCCATCACCAACCGATCGGTCGCAACCCGCAACCCGATCGGTTGGCCAGTTTTTGTAGTAGACCAACCGAATCGGTTGGTCGTATGACCGATCTGGTTGGAGAAGCTGCAATTGCTAAATCTTCATCACTAAGCTTCCCCTTTGCATCCAAACGATTCTAGGAACTTCTCTTGGTGTATTCTAGTCCCTTCCTTACTCCTTGGAGGCCAAGTTCAGCAATTAATACCCTAGGCCTTGGAACTAGTATAAATAGAGGCTAATTGTGAGCATATGAGAACACACCTCAAATAAAAATCTCTCTACTCATCAAACAAAGCCTTAAGCTCTTAAAATTCGTCCTTAGAAGTCCAGAGAAGTTTGGAGATCCAGAAGTTCCACATTTGGAGGCCAAACCACCAAGAAGTCTACCCCAATACTTTGAGAATCATTACTACACCATTTGTAATCTTATTCCAAGCATTGTAAGACTTTGAATCATGTTTTCTAATGTTCAAAGTTCTGAGTTTATGTTCATGTTTGCTATGAGTGGCTAGTTTCTTTATACATTTGCTTAAATGATGTTGATTATCATATGATTAGTTAGTGATTATGTTAACATGTTTTAATTCAATTTCAAGTTGATTCTAAGATCCAATTATGCTAAAGTTTCATAGTGACATTTGTTAATCAAGTTTGGCTAATTGATAATAATCGTGGGGCGAAAGAACTTATTGTTATTCAACTAGTCATAATCATTTTGTCTATGGATGATTGTTTTTACCCATTATTCTTGATTACACAAAGGAACTAAGGTGTGATTGTAATAGAAACGCTTTTTGATTATCAAATTGGATTTGTTGGAAACATCTAAATGGTCGTAAGATTAGTTGTTGAGAATCAATTGTAGCCTTTTGTCTATGATCGGTTACCTTTTGTATTGACCATTTCTTAAGAAATTTGATGAACAAGTGGATGTTTTTGTGTTTAAGTTTATGTATGTAGACTTATAAAACTTGAATTGATCTCGAATTGATTGGTTAAACTTAATGCTTGTTTTTATGAACTAAAATCTTGAAGAAGGTTTAACTTGTAAGAACAATAGATTAGTCTTCCAACTAATTATCATAACCAACATGTTAAGAGGTTAACACGATCACATTAATCTATGATATGAAACTAGTTTAAGCAAGTGTAGTTTTTAATCATCTGAATTTCATTATATCTATTTGCTTTGTTATATGTTTTGGATAGACTCCGTTAATTCAAACTTGTGTTTAGATTCACTCAAATCCCTGCGAACGATCCCGACTTACCTTCATAATATTGCTATAACGGACGAGTATACTTGCTCGTATCTGTTATCGGTAAAATTGGTAATTTACCTTTTATAAATTTAAAACTTGCTCCAACCGGGCACATCAAGTTTTTGGCGCCGTTGCCGGGGATTTGATTGTGTTTCAACAAGTTTTTGAATTTCCCTCAACCCAAAATTTTTCTCAGAAACCTTAACTGGATCCGGTTGTACCTTAACCGAATCGGTTACAATTTGTCCCATAACTCAGCTGGTCTAACCGATCGGTCGGTATCCCGCAACCGATCCGGTTACCTATTCTGTCCCATAAAAAATGTTTTCGTTGTTTCCGTGTGTGTTTAGATATTGCTGGATTCTCTAGGACATTGTATGAAACACTCGAGCAGCGGGAATAGAACTAATACACCTCTCCAACCCCCTCGAACGTTTGATTCGAAGAGAAGAAGAACGCTTTTCATACCATTGAAAAATCGTGTGTACCCAAAGTACCAACCCACCATTTGATAACCTCGTAGAAGCCAAAGTTGTTTACAACCCTTTCACCAATTTACCTTTTTCCCATGGCGGACGATCAACCCATGTGGGGAACCAACCGAGCCGTAGCACCAACTCCCGGAAGTGCTATTGTTGCTATCAATATTGGTGACAACTTCACCGTGAAGGACATACTTTCATGATCAAAGACCGTCAATTCTGATGGCTGTGCGCGGGCCGATCGCATAAGCACATGCCGAATTCATCGAAATTTGCGGCATGTTCCGTTATGGCGACACCGATGTCAATGCCATCAAACTCAAACTTTTACCATCATCACTCGCCGGAGACGCTAAAGTATGGTACAATGAATTAACCCCAGGAATCATCAATACTTGGGAGGAGATGAGGCAAGCCTTTGTAAGCCGATTCTTCCACTGCAATGTTTGATCGATTAATGGGAGAAATTCGTGCTTTTAATCAAAACCCGAACGAATCACTTGTGAAGCTGGTTCGAATGAAATATTGCTTCGTAGTTGTCATGGACATGGATTATAAAAAGGAACCATTATCCAAATCTTTTACCATGGACTAGATGAAATCTCTCAAGGCATCCTTGATGCTGGAGGGATTTTTCTCTATAAGACTCCCAACGATGCACATCAATTGCTCGAAGATCGAGTACTTCTCAAACTTGATTGGTCCAAAGATTCCAAAACCAAACCTCTTCGAAAAACCGTTGCTTTTGTCGAAAACACCGATACATCAAAACTCCTGGAGAAGATGGAAGCGTTAACCTCAAAAATCGGCTCGCAATACAAAGATATCAAAGAGGAAATGAAGGAAATGCGAGACGGATGTAACAATTGTGGAGGAAATCATCCATCGTCCGAGTGCGACGATAAACCTATGGGTGGACCGAAGGAAGGAGAAGCAAGTTAAGCTCAAGGAGGATACCGTGGAGGAGGATATCGTAGTAATTATTACGGTTGAATTCTGGAAATTGGCAAGATCGCCGACCAAGGGATGACAACCGTGATTCTCAACCACGAACTGACGATCCACCACCACAAAATCCCGACAAAAAGATGGAAGAAACCGAATTCGAGAAAACCATGAGAGAATTTGTGGCTGCTCAAAAATCTTCAAATGATTTTATCAAAAATCAATTTTTCAATCTCAAAGCCAAAGTTGAGCAAGGACAGAAAATCATCAAGCATCTATCCAAGATCTTAAAAACAAGTTTGGCAGACTTTCTGACCAACATTCCTCTAGACCATCTGGTTCATTGCCAAGTAATACCGAATCCAACCCAAAACCATCAAATGATAAAACGTTACCGTCCACCACAAAACAAGAAATGAGCATATCAATGTTGTCTTCACAAGAAGTGGTCTCTCGTACGATCCAACACCTAATCCTAATACTCCTGTCACCATTGATAGTGAGGATGAAACCGAGGAACCAAACACAATTCAAAACACCAAAAAGAAAAACATTCCATCCGTTAAGGCGTATACGCCAAAAATTACTTATCCTCAACGCCTAAAGAAAGAAAAGATGGAAGAGCGTTATAAGAAGTTTATTGAAATAATCAAAGAGGTTAGACTCAATGTTCCACTCGTTGATGTTATAGCCGGAATGCCCAATTACGGGAAATTTTTGAAAGAACTTCTTAATAACAAAAGCAAGCTTGAGCAAATATCAGCAGCTTTTCTTAACGAAGAATGCTCAGCTATTGTCCAAAACAAGATCCCACCAAAGCTCGGAGATCCTGGGAGCTTTCTTATTCCATGTACTTTCGGAAATAATGTTAAATGTGATGCTTTGGCTGATCTTGGCGCAAGCATCAATTTGATGCCTTATTCGCTCTATTCCAAGTTGTGCAACAACAGCCTGAAACCAACAAAAATGAGCATCCGATTGGCAAATCATTTTACCAATATCCTGTGGAATCGCCAGAGAATATGCTTGTTCAGTCGGTAAATTCATTTTTCCCGTGGACTTCGTGATCTTGGAATGGAAGAAGAAAAAGAAGATAGTAAAGTCCCATCATTATAGGAGACCTTTCCTAATACGCGATGTGTTAGGAATTAGAAATTCAGGTATTAAAGAGTCGGTCACCTCAAGTATATGTAATCGTTAGAAAGCTCGTAGTCATAGTACTTTTATGTTAAGTAGTTTTTAGTTTTGTAACACGTGGAGGACGGACGGGTCTTTACCCACTGTATGCCTGATCCACAGCCCGTTGTGTGGCGTTTATTGTAAGACTATAAATACTCTCTACCTTCCAAGGTAGAGAGTTGGAGCTCATCATAATATTTTCTTTCTTCACTAAGTTCCCTAAACCTCTAACTTTCTCTCTCTAGAATTCCACTTATACGCCCACTTTGTGTTATGGTTTGATGTGTATGTGAAATCCAATATCCTACAATTGGTATCAAGAGCCATGGTTAGATCATCTCTTACATATCTTTGGATTTCTAGTGGTTTTAGGTGGTTTTTGAGTTTGAAAAAGTTTAGTGGGTTTTGCATCATTTGGTTGATTTCTAGTGTTAAAGTTTCGATTTTGGTAGTACTTTTGTGTTTAGAATCATCACAAGTGTTTAGGTTTTGATTTAGAAGGTTTGAATCATAGTGGTTGGGTTGTTTTGGATTGAAAAGTGGTGTTTATGTGTTTTCATGCTAGCGACTTGAGCCACGGAAAAGTTTTCTTGGTAGCGACTTGCTTTACAATTTGGTAGCGAGTTGTAGTTGAAAGTCTTAGCGAGTAGGGTTAGCGACTTGTCTAGTGAGACAAGCCGACAAAAAGTACAAGTAGTGGATTCTCCAATACACGTAGCGACTTGGTGTAAGTTAGCGACTTGTACTTTATATTGTTAGCAACTTGGTGTTAGCGAGTTGGTACCTAGCGAGTTGCTATTTAGCGACTTGATTATTTAGCGACTTGGTGCTTAGCGAATTGCTGCCAAAATTTTGCTAGCGACTTGGATTGTAGCGAGTTGTCATATAGCGACTTGAGACTAAAGTGAGTTGGCTACTTAGCGACTTGATTAATTTAGCGAGTTGAGTGTGTTGCGTGTTGACTGCTTATGCGAGTTGTGTGTTTAGCGACTTGTTCCTTTAGACCTTTTTCTTTCTTCGTAGGTTACATTCTTCCGGTTGTTCTTTTGGTTTATAAAATAACGTGAAGCTTGAAACATGTCTACCAACGTTCCTACTATCATCTCCACTGTTGCCCAGGATGTTCAAGCAGCTGGTTCAGATACTCGTCCACCCATGCTTGACAGAACCGACTACGATTCTTGGGCTCAACGAATCAGATTGTACTGCCTTGGAAAGGAAAATGGTGTCAACATTCTCAAATCCATTGATGAAGGACCGTATCGAGTTGAGACGACTAGAGATGTACTTGATACTGCTGAAGATGGAACTCTGATTTACGGAATGGACAGACCAAAGATGTATGATGAGCTTGATGATAAGGAGAAAAAGAGATTCGATGCTGATATCGGGGCTTCTAACATTGTTCTTCAAGGTCTTCCTAAAGACATCTACAAGGTGATCAATCACAACACCGAAGCAAAGGCAGTATGGGATAATGTCAAGATGCTTCTCTCAGGTTCAGAATTAACTATGGAAGACAGAGAATCACAACTCTATGACGAATTTGAACACTTCAAGATGAAACCAGATGAGAGTGTCTATGAGTACTATGTGAGATTTCATAAGTTGGTGAATGACATGAGGAACATCAGAATGACTATGCCTAACATTCAGCGGAACTCAAAATTTGTGAACAACATGAATCCCGAATGGCACAAGTTTGTCACCTCTGTGAAGCTCACTAAAGGATTGAAGAATACAAACTATGAGCAACTCTATGCCTTCCTCCTTCAGAATGAGAGACATGCGATGTTTGAAAAATTGGTTCTTAATCAGTTCAAAACCAACCAGGGAGAGACAAGCTCGTCTAATGACTCAACTGCCTTCTACTCAAACATTGGAATCACAACCAAAGCCTCACAAGTCATACCCATGGGAAATGGTAATCACAAACTAATTCCCGATCCTATGTTCAAACAAGCTGATGTTGATGCACACGTGGGTAATTTCATTAATCAACTAGCTCTTCTGATTAGTCAAAACATGAATTCTCTCCCACAAACCAATAACAACCTCCGAACAGCATCTAACCCACACAATCAAGCCACTGTTAAAGATGGAAGGATCGGGGTGCAACCAGTTCAGAAAGACGTATGATCGGGGAAGAGGTGGAGCTGGTAGAGGTTATGTTGGTAATCAGAATCGAGGAAGGAATGGTAATCAAGGTCAAGCTAAGCCGATCAAATGTTATAATTGTGGTGGTGAGGGACACATTGCAAGGAACCGCACATCTCCAAAGCGTCCACAGAATGCTGATTACTTCAGAGATAAGATTCTGCTTGTGCAAGCTCAGGATAATGGTGCTGCTTTGGATGAAGAGGAATTGTTGTTTCTAGGTGAGGGCAATGCCAAGACCTATGATGCAGATGTGGATGAGCAGCCTATTCAGAAGATAGGTCACAATCATCAGAATGCCTTTCAAGTCGCTGATTGTGATGCATACGACTCTGATGTGGATGATGGACCTACTGCACACACAATCTTTATGGCTAGCATTTCTCCAATGGTTTCTCCCAAGGTCTCCTCTTCACCACAAGCTGGCCCATCCAAAGACAAACTCATCTCAGAGGTACTAAAACTATACGATGATGCTGATGTGCAAAAGATGCATGACAAAGTACTATCAACTGAAACCTTTGTATCAAATATTGAAAATATGGGTAATATCAATGTTGTCCCATATGATCAATATGTGAAACAAAGTGAAAGTGAAGTTGTACCAAGTGATGCATCTCCTGCAATCAACAATGACTATATTTTTGATGAATACACTGCCTGTGCCCCTGATGAGTCTGTAATATCTGAATTAAATGCCTATAAAGAACGTGTTGCTATTTATGAACAACGTGCTAAATTTGAGTTGACCACTCGTGAGCAGGAAATGGATGACCAAATGCGTACAACTATTAGAAAAAGTAGGTTTAGAGAAGAAGTATTAAAACAAGAGTTAAACTCCTTGCAAGAAAAGCTTTCTAAAACTGCTAAGCAAAAACAAGAACTTCAAGAAAATGTTAAAATGCTTAAGCAAGAATTCAGTACAAGGAAACACCATTCAGACTGCTCACATGATCACTAAGCATAGAGTCCTAAGCGATAAGCATAGCATTCCCCTTATTGAGGAACCAAATCCAGAGGTCATTAAAAAGGCTAGAAATGCTCATAAGGTTCTTTATGATGGCAAGGAAATTCTTAAACCTAGACAGAAACCTAGTTGCGCTGAGTGCACAGAGGAAGATAAGAAATCAGATGAAATCACTAGGGAAAAGTTAAACAAGAAACTAGCTGATCCAAAATGTAAAGAAAAGAAAGTAATCATCACACCCCATGATTACAAAAAGGAGAATTGGATTGCCTTAAACAAGTTTAAGCCTCATACATTGTTAACTCCCAACAAGTGTTCTTGGAAAATGGATTTAGATAAGCAGAAAGCTGAAAATATTGTTGTAACCAACCCCCCTCTTTGGAAAATGCCTAGAGCGACTGTGTATCCTCCTAATACACCAATGCATCTTGTTCCTAGAACAATTGCCACTAAAAGCAAGACCTTAATTAGCCAATATGTTATACTTCAACTATTTGTTGATTTTGAGAAAACTTGCAAGAAAAGGATCACACCCACTGGTATTACGGAAGGAGAAAGGGGTTTTGAGCAAATGAAAGAATGTTATTTAACTGAGGTCATGCCTTTCTTTAAACTTCTAAAAGATCACTTTGAGAGTCTTAAAAAGGGGATAGAACCTGATATTAAGGGAATGGAAAAGGAATTTGATGCAATGATAGTTGAAGTTAGTGACTATGAGCGAGCACTAAAATATAATGAGATTGAGAGGAAGAACTTGCATACACTAAATGAGAACCTGATTTCTGAATGTATTACTCAGGATGTGTTTTTCACCGCTACAAATTGTTCCATTAATGCTTCCAAATTTCATGAATTATCGGTTGCACCGAAAGTCTCCCATGATCGTGTCATTGAGCTTGAAAAACTAATTCTGAACTAAACGCGAAAATTGAACTGGATGATCACGACAATTTGGTTAAACATTTTTCTAAACTGGAAGTTGAGCATTTTAATTTACAACTAAAATATCAACATCTTAAAGAAAATGTCAAAACTTCAAATATCAAGACATCCTCAGATGCTCCAGAGTTTGATGCAGTTTTCAAATTAACAAACGTGATGAACAGATTCAAGCTCAGTGCAACACGATCCGAAAGTTGAAAGCCCAAATCTCTCAATTAAAGGGTCAAACGAACAATATGACAGCTCCCAAATGCCTCCTCCTTTAGATTCTCAGAATTCTCAAACTTTTCATCTTCAAAACTTAGTTGATGCCTTACAAAAGGAAAACGAGAGTTTTCTAGAAGAAAATGAAAAAGTTAAACGACATTTTAAAGAGTTATATGATTCAATAAAAGTCACCGTGACCAAAACAACGAAAAAATAACGTCTTTACAAAGGAAATTGAGAATCTGAGAAGTCAGGGAAATGGGAAACTGCCACTTGTTTTCAATAAGAATGTTGTCTCAAAGTCACCCATAGACTGCAAATACACACTGTGACTAAATATATTCCTCCTCATCTTAGGAATAATGAACATGCTTTTCATGAATACTGTGCTCACCTTAAGGATAGTCTAGAATGTCTCCGTGAGATTGTCGAAGAGGATTTCATTAACAAACCTCTTGATAGTGAAATTAGGTTTGCTTGCCTCCAGGCCAAACGATCTCAAGAGTTGCTAGAATGTGTAATTGCAACATGTCCCAAATCCTTAACCTTAGGTGCAAAAGGCAAAGCTGTGATGCCTTGTTCTATGCCTAGTGTCGAGCCTTCAAACCATTCTAGGCCCAGTTTTAAGAAAGTATACATCAATGTGTCGTCTAGTAATGGCTTATCCTTGCACGTCTAGTTCAGGAATGCAAAAATTAGATCAACCAACTAATGTTCCCATAATTCCCTCTACAGGAGTAATAAGTGACATTAAAGCGAAAGGGTCAAAGTCTCAAGACAATACAAGGAATGATAGGACCTCGCAAGCTAAAATGTGCATTGGAAGAAAGTAGAAGACCAACCTAGGAACTTTAAGCTTGTGTTGAATAAAACGAATCGTGTTGATTTTAGTATTAGCCTTAGGCGCATCTGTAATTAATTCGAATTCTGATACTATTTGCAAACCTTGTAATGATGTTCGCTTGAATTCTGTTGCTAATCATGAATGTGGTGTGAATGCTTTGTCTAATGCTGTCAAATGCCCAGTTAAAATTGTTAATGCTAATAATCGTGCAAATAAGGCAAAAAAGGCAAAAACGAAAGATTGTTAGAAAAAAGTGGAAACCCACAGGAAGAACTTTTATAAAGATAGGTTATTATTGGATACCTTTTGGCCATAAGAATAATCAGTTTTGTTCTCAAACCGCTAAGATTATGCCCACTAGAAAATGGATGCCTACTGGTAGAACTATTCCCTTAAGAAGTGAACATACTTTGTATAGGTCAAATACGAACCAAGCATTGCATCTATTCCCAATGATTCCATTGCTTCTACTTCGATATGGATGTTTCTTTTATTTCGATGTGGGTGTTCCAATTATCTGTTACTAACCAAGTGGAACCCATTCTTGCATGGGGATCCCAATTATCCAGTTATCCATTCTTGTCTGTGTTCAACTGTATATCGTTCAAATCGTTCGTGGTACCGGACTCAGTCGTTCCAAGCATATGACTGGAGACCGGTCGCGGCTCATGAACTTCGTGAGCAAATTCATCGGACAGTTAGATTCGGTAATGATCATTTCGGTGCAATTATGGGTTATGGTGATTATGTTGTTGGTGATAGTGTTATCTCTAGAGTATACTATGTGGAAGGTCTTGGTCATAATCTATTCTTTGTCGGTCAATTCTGGTGACTCGATCTAGAAGTAGCCTTCAGAAAACATACTTGTTTTGTTAGAGAACTTGATGGTAAGGAACTTTTAAGAGGAACTCGTGGTTCAAATCTTTACACCATCTCTATAGAAGATATGATGAAGTCTTCTCCAATTTGCTTGCTGTCAAAGGCTTCAAAACAAAGTCATGGTTATGGCATCGACGTCTCAATCACTTGAACTTCGGCACCATCAATGATCTCTCAAGAAAGGACTTAGTTGTAGGTTTACCTCGACTAAAGTATGAAAAGGATCATCTTTGTTCAGCATGTCAATTGGGAAAAAGCAAGAAGTATGCCCATAAACCCAAACCTACTAACTCTGTCACAGAAGTTCTTCATACAATTCATATGGATTTATGTGGACCAATGAGAGTGCAGAATATCTTTGGGAAGAAATATGTGTTAGTTATAGTTGATGATTACTCTAGATTCACCTGGGTCAAGTTCTTAAGGACAAAGGATGAAACTCCCGATATCATCATCAAACTCATCAAACAGCTGCAGGTTCGACTTAACAAAACCGTTAGAATTATCCGGACAGACAATGGAACTGAGTTTGTTAACAAACAACTTAGTGAATTTTATGAAAGCATTGGAATCAGCCATCAAAGAAGTGTTCCACGAACTCCTCAACAGAACGGTGTAGTTGAAAGCCGAAATCGAACTCTTGTAGAAGCCGCTAGAACAATTCTGATTTACTCAAAAGTTCCAATGTTTCTCTGGGATGAAGCTATTGCCCTGCATGCTACACACAAAATCGTTCCCTGATTCACACTGCTCATGGAAAGACACCATATGAACTTGTCCACAAAAGAAAACCTAATCTCTCTTTCCTTCGTGTGTTTGGAGCATTGTGCTATCCAACTAATGAGGGTCAAGACTTAGGCAAACTTAGAGCTAAAGCAGACATTGGAGTATTTGTAGGGTATGCACCAAACAAAAAGGGATACGAATCTACAACAAAAGAACCCGAAACATCATGGAAACAATTCACGCTACGTTTGATGAGCTGACCGGTCAAATGGCTCTGAACAATTCAGCTTCTGGACCCGCACTTCAAATCAGGCCAATTGGTTCATCCCTTGTTCCAAACTCTTCTCAAGAAACTCCATATGTACCTCCATCTGAAGATGATTTAAAGAAATTGTTTGATCCTATGTTTGATGAACTTTATGATCCAAGTACTAATGAGGTGTTGATCCCTACAACAGAGGCTGCTCATATTCCAGTGAATGAAGTCAATCCCTCAGTCTCAATATCTTTAATTCAAGAAGCGCCTTCTGCCGATCCTTCCGTCTCATCAACAAATCATCATTCTTCAAATGTACATCATGGAACTGTTTCTGGCATCTATGATGAAGTTAATCCTTTGCTAATCTGAAGATGCTCCATTTGAAAACATATTTGCTCTCTGAAATCTTCATCAGAACCATCTTCTTTAGGAGACATCGACCTGCTACTTCAGTCCTCAACAACTACCACATGAACACCTCAGAAAATGGACTCACGATCATCCATTAGACAACATCATTGGAAATCCCTCTCGTCCAGTATCCACACGGAAACAACTTGCAACCGATGCCTTATGGTGCTTCTTCAACTCCGTACTCTCTAAGATCGAACCAAAAGATGTTAAAACCGCCATGAATGAAGATAGTTGGTTCAATGCTATGCAAGATGAAATTCATGAGTTTGATCGACTAGATGTATGGGAGTTAGTACCTGCTCCAGAATGTGCTATGATTATTGCTCTAAAATGGATCTTCAAAGTGAAACTTGATGAGCATGGTGATGTGTTGAAGAACAAGGCTCGATTAGTTGCTAAAGGATACCGTCAAGAGGAGGGTATTGACTTTGAAGAATCTTTTGCTCCAGTTGCTTGAATCGAGGCAATCAGAATCTTTTGGCTAATGCGCTAGTAAGAACATGGTAGTTTATCGATGGATGTGAAGACGGCATTTCTGAACGGAGATCTTAAAGAAGTCGTCTACGTCGGCCAACCTGAAGGATTTGTAAATCAAGAGCATCCTACTCACGTTTATCGTTTGAAGAAGGCCCTTTACGGTTTAAAGCAAGCTCCAAGGGCATGGTATGATACACAGTCAAAGTTTCTTCTATCAACCGGATTTAGCAAAGGAGCACTTGATCCAACATTGTTCACCAGGAAGTCAGGCAAACATTTAATTCATGTTCAAATTTATGTTGATGATATTATTTTTGCCTCGACAGACCCAATGGAATGTGATCGTTTTCTAATGAAATGAGTTCAAAATTTCAAATGTCAATGATGGGACAAATGTCATTTTCTTGGGATTACAAATTTCACAAAGTCCCTGAGGCATTTTCATAAATCAATCTAAATATGCAACTGAGATCTTAAAGAAATTTGGATTTGATTCAAGTGACCTGTTGACACTCCCATGATTGATCGAACCAAACTAGATGAGGACCACTCGGGGATCATGATTGACCAAACAAAATATCGTAGTATGATTGGATCCCTCGATGTACCTCAGCCTAGTAGACCGCACATCTTGTTCGCTGTTTGCATGTGTGCTAGATACCGTGCTAAGCCTACTAAAAGCACCTTGAAGCGGTTAAACGGGTCTTTCGGTATCTCCAAGGAACCATCAATATGGGACTTGGTACCAAGGACACCGGATGTCACTAACACCTATGCAGATGCCGATCATGCAGGGTGTCAAGATACTGCCAAGTACATCCGAGGTGCTCGCTTTTGGGTGATAAGCTTGTGAGCCGGTCTTCAAAGAAGCAAATGAGTACTTCTATTTCCTCTACAGAGGCTGAATACATAGCCATGTCATCTTGTTGTGCTCAAATTCTATGGATGAGATCTCAATTATCTGACTATGGCTTTGAATTCAACAAAATCCTTCCATCGCGGATAATAAAGTGCTATTGCTCTCTCATGCAACAACGTTCAACACTCAAGAGCAAAGCATATCGACATTCCACATCATTTCATCAGGGAACAAGTGGAAAAAGGTGTGGTGAAACTCTATTTTGTGAGGTCCAATATCGCTAGCGACATCTTCACCAAAGCTCTTCCAAGAGAACGCTTTTGAGTTTATTCTTCCACGCCTGGCTTGAAAAGTCTTCAACCAGAAACACTCAAACGCCTTCGAGGAAGACGAGGAGTAAAGGTCTATCTTCATCTATCTCTTGTATATATCTATTCGAAAAAAAAATACAAAATTATAAAACCTTCAAAACCATAAAAATCAAAAATTGAAAAATCTTCAAAAATATTGTCAATTTGTCATGCTTTTCTCGGTTCGATAATATCTACTTTCTTTGTGCTGTCATTCAAAGAATGACACGGACTTTAGATGTTGTTCAATTTAAAAATAAATAAAATAAATAAATAAATAATAAATTTGAGAAAGAAAACAAGTTTATTGTCATTTCAGCAAGAACGCTTTTTCAAAGAAAGAACGAGCCATACTTTATCATGTTTTCAAAATTCCATGCTCGATTCTTTAAACATTTATCTCAAAACTAACGCTTTGAAAAATAACTCAGTCTCTATTTTTGATAATCATCTCGACTTATTTGTCAAAATATCAATCTCTCAATCAACAACCTATGTCATTGATTGATGGGGAGAATGATTTCAATTAAATTAAAAAGTTATTTGGCATTCAATTGTTTTCAAAAGATATTCATGCATGTTTTATCAATGGAGCTTAAAGTCTTAAAATCATCATTATCGCTTAAAACGCTTTCATAATCAAGTCACAATTCTCCTTAAAAGCTTTCAAAATCAATTTAAATCTATAAGAGATCACAAATCTCAAATGATTTGATAATTGTGATCGGGGTAGAATTTGTGATTTAAATTGATTTAAACCGATAATTGTAAATGGTTTTATAAGGATGTACAAGCTCTCCTTCCCACATGTGACAAACGATTTCAAATTTTCCATGCACATGTTGATGGGGAGCATCTATCTTAAACCTATGATTTGAACGCGGATAACTTATCTCAAGGTGCAGTGTTCCTCTAGTATGTGCAAAACTCTTTTCAAATCTCGAGGCACATATTGAGGGGAGCAAAATCATGAAAACCTCATCCTTCCCCAAAATGCTTTATCTACTTGATTCGATTAGGGAAGTGATGTTGATATTTTTGAAAATGGTAATCAAAGAAGTTAATTTTTCTCTCCTCGTGGAAAACTATTTCAAATACTTGATTCACATGTTGAGGGGGAGTTCTTCTTCTAAAAATATCAAAACAATTCAGGTACAAAATGCTTTGATAAAATATCATAAGTATACGGATTGATTTTCAAATGGTTTTCAATTGGTTCCTATGGCAGATGAACAATACCAAAAGACCGACCAACTTTACATTATGTATGGTGATATAAGGACGATAAGGTTAGGTATGGGTTCCCATGATCCGCCAGAACCGGAGGGATCTACCTGTGGACTATCCACTAGTTAGTGTAGAGTTCTTAGGTATGATGATAAAAGGAGAAAAATGAGATATGGTAAGAGTGCGGACTAAGACGAGCTAGTAATCGAATAAACCCAACAAGGTTCTTGCTATGAAGTCTCGTAAGCACCAAGGGGTTGAAGAATGAAAAAGAATTGAATGAGAAAAGGGTGAAAACAAATAGCCCTCCTATTATTCAACCTTAGGGCGTAAACCGGTTCAATTCATATGCTACCGATGGTAACATCGGTATTGAAGACAAGACGCCATGGACCCAAAGGACGCCGCACTTCAACTTCCCAAACCACTCAAGTTCCTCTTAAAAGGACTTGTTTCATTCTCACGGGAACCCATTATTATCTATCAACTTTCTTAGAGATTGTTGATATTGAAGGAGGAGACCCTCTCCCTAGTCTCCGATATAGGATCCAAATATGCACAAATTGAGTCTAGTGCCACGAGATCATCAATAAATCTCATTAGGACACTTTCAATGAAGACTCTCTGCTTCACACAATGTGGAAAGAGAGATTATATCTTGAGTCCTACGCATTATCCTTTGTGGTATTGCCAACATCCGAAAGATGTGTTTACATATTCACTGTGAAGATGGAAAGCCTTCTCGAGCCAACATCTAACAAGCTCCTGGTAGGTGGCATGTGAGATCTATTATACAGATCAACCATGTGACAACTGGACATAAACAATGGGGCTTATTCAATCTTTTGAATCAATCCTCGGTTCAAAGTTATGGATTGACGGATACCTTTGAAAACCTTGTCTTTGTGCTTTAAAACTCTTTTCATTAGCACGTCGATCGCGGTACTAATTTTTCAAATCAAAAGGTGTTTTATGATTGATAATTGATTTTCATTAAAACCTTCGTTATATTGCAAAAACAATTTCTATTGAGCAATACACGATTGTTTTTCAATTATCTTTTCATCAATCGGACGAATTACCGGTTCACTCAATTCGTTGTCTTCTTTGAGACGCTCGGGTTTGAGAAATAGAGCAACTAAACCCCTCGCAGGAAATTCTTCGAATTATACCGATCACAGTAAAGACTTGTATCAACGGGAACCGTGGGCCGTGTACCTCAATTCATCGTGATCAAAGACACTTTCGCGGCGCTTTATTGCTAACTGCCTTATGCGTGTACACCCGACGCCAATGACGTAATGAAGCGGTCAATCCATAGCCGCATGCTCACCTAACACATTCATCTCAAAAGAAATCATGATTAGTGCATCAATGACTCTGATATTATCACTCCATGCTTCTCGCTTACGCCGCCAATATCATGATTCAACAAAAGCTTCCGCTACTCTGATGAGAAGATATCATGATCCCGAATGTGAGCATGTCGGTCCGAAAGTCACAACATCACATAATACCAACACCACAATGGATGTATCAGAGATTTTCTATTAGCCGATGATCTCAAAAGCTGGCTCAACATTATTATCACGTGGATCAAGAAAGACCTCCACTTGGATTAACCAAACATGCAATGAGTGGAATCAATGACTACGAAGCCGGAGCAAAGTACTACATCAAGAATGCAAGATCAATTGTTAATGTAATATCTGATTGTATTCAATGTCATTTTAGTATATGTTTGAGGTGACCTCCTTTAAGGGGAGATTGTTAGGAATTAGAAATTCCATGTATTAAAGAGTCGGTCACCTCAAGTATATGTAATCGCTAGAAAGCTCGTAGTCATAGTACTTTTATGTTAAGTAGTATTTAGTTTAGTAACACGCGGGAGGACGGACGGTCTTTACCCACTGTATGCCTGATCCACGTACCGTTGTGTGGCGCTTATTGTAAGACTATAAATACTCTCTACCTTCCAAGGTAGAGAGTTGGAGCTCATAATAATATTTTTCTTTCTCTCACTAAGTTCCCTAAACCTCTAACTTTCTCTCTCTAGAACTCACCTTATACGCCCACTTTGAGTTATGGTTTGATGTGTATGTGAAATCCAATATCCTACATGATGCAATCATCAAAGTGAAAGGAAAACAATCAACCTTTGAGTCGGGGAAGATCTAATTACCTTTCATCGATAAAAGCAATGCGCCACCACATTCCGATGACACTTGTTTTAGCATCGATATCATTGATGAAGTCATCGAAGAAGAATTGACTCATTACTAACCTAATCCGACCATCATGACTACTTCGTGAAGATCAATGAAACGTAGACTTTGATAAAGAAAGTTTGATGATTTCATGAAAGTAGAATTCGCGGAGATAACTCTGTAGTTAAGAAGAAAATGAGGAAGAGGAAGAGAATTTTGAAGAAATAACTTTCAATGACGAGATGCGAATTAAATCCTCTAACGAAGAACCACCCACGATCTCAACTCAACCTCTCCCGGATCATCTTGAATATGCTTATTTGGAGGAAAACTCTTCTTCCGATAGTCATATCTTCATTGCTCGAGGATAATGAGAAATAAAGTTTAGTTTCTACCCCTAAAAATCACTGAAACAAGCTTTAAGCTTGGAAAACATCGACATCCCGGAATTAGTCCCAATTTACGCAAAACACAAAATCAATTTTGAAGAAGGGATTCAACCCGTGGTAGAAGTCGTTCGTCGACTCAATCCCAACATGAAAGAAGATGTTAAAATGAAATCATAAAACTTCTGCGATGATGGAATCATTTACCCAATTGAGGATAGCCCTTGGTAAGCCCATCGCTCAACTGTGTTCCCAAGAAAGGAGGAATGGCGGTTGTGACTAATGAGCTAAATGAACTAGTTCCACTAGAACAAGCCACCTTCGGGCGCGCTTTGTATTACAATTATCGTAGTTAAACAAAGCCACCAGAAAGGATCACTTTTCGCTCCCATTCATGGATCAAATGCTTGAAAGATTGGCAGGAAATAAATTCTTTTGTTTCCTCGACGGATTTTCGGGATATTTCCAAATTCCCATTGATTTGATCATTTTCGTGCACAAGTTTTTTTCCGAAGAAATACAAAGGTATGTATTTCCGGTCGTTTTCCAACGAGGGATGAATGGAGTTTGACAACTACGCCGCTCAGCGTGATTCGGGATTCGAATGGATTAAAAAGGGATTTAGTGAGATTTCTAAACTACGGTGCAAGGAATAATAAAGGAAAGCAAGTAAAACTACTGAATCTATGATGCAAACAAGGAATTATCACTAAAAACGCAAGTTATAACTAAAAACGCAAAATTCGTAATTAATAAAACGCGAATTAAAATGCAAACTACTAATTTAACCCATGAAAATGAACTAATATTTTTCTATAGCTAAAAATGATATTTAGAAATTATTTTTGAATTAAAACTATTTTTTTTTGGATTTTTCTTGATTTATTTTGAATTAAAAACTAATTTTAAACATTTAAAATAAACTAGAAATACTAAAAATTAGGAAAACAAGCTAGAAAATTACAAAAATATTTTTCAAAAATCAAAATTAACTAAAAAGAATTTTAGAAACTAGAATCACATTTTTCTGACTTTTCCTCTAATTATTATGAATTTAAAACTATTTAAAACTAATTAAATTTCTAAAAAAAATACTATTTAAGCTATGAAAATTATGGAAAAATACTTTTTATGATTTTTTGAATATTCTAAAACTAAGAAAATTGAAATTGTATTTTTCTGAGCTTTTTCTAATTTATTTGAATAAAATGCTATTTAAAAATGCTAGAAAATGAATTAAAATTCAGAAAAATAGCAAATAAGCTTGGAAAATTATGAAAACTTCCAATCAACTATAAAATAATACCGAGAGAATCAGGAAAAATAATGTAAAACAACTAAATATCACAGGAGATATGAAATGGGCACACAATGATGTGAATAAGCATTTCAAATAAGCTAAAGCTAACAATATGCTACAATAAGCTACATAAGGCTAAATCTACCTAACACTAACCTACAGAATGCGTTGGATCGATAAACCACGGATTAAAAGCGGTTAAGTTCAAAAAATCATTACACAAAAAGCTAAACCAAGCGACCACTACCCAACTTTAAGCCTACATTAAGCTAGCTTATAAAATTCATAAAAATAAACTAAAATCACCATGTTATCAACAAACGACAAAGTGCTAAAATCCGAAATTCTAAAAAGGCCTTAAACCGAAAAATTAAAAAAATCAAAACTATGGGAGATGGGACACATTGGTAGCTGATGCGTAAGCAGAAATGGAGGAATTGCAGTCCTAATAAGCTATTGCTATAAGCTTCTAAAGGATTCTAAAAGGCATAACATGTAAACTTAAGACTATAGGCTAACAAAGGAAGCAAAAGGCAAGCACTATAAGTATCCTATGAAGCTAATATGGACTAAGAGTTGAGGCAGTTGCAAAGTTGATTGACAAGAGAATGAAAGATCATGCAGGCTAAATCTAAGCTATACTAAAAGCCCTAAAGACCTAACTAAGAATAAACAACTAAAACTTATTCTAATAACTACCTAGGGAATCATAAATCCACAAAGATTATCAATAATATAAGGTGCAGAAATAAGAAATAATGAGGAATTCTTACCACTAAACTACATCCACCAATAAGTACTTGAAATCTGAATGAAAGAATACCGGACCAACTTTAATACTATACTACGAGGATCTCTAAAACATCAACATTCCATCCTTAACTTTAAGCTAAAATGTAGAAAACAAATGAGAAAACAACTTGATATGGGGCACAAAAGGACCGATGAACAGATTTGATTTGGACAACAACAAAAACAATTGAAAGAGGACTTGACATTGAACTTGGAATCACAAATGAGCATTTAGTAACATGAAACTTTGACCGAATAAGTTTGAAACGTAAAACTGAGCTTGTATTTATTAATTTCAACTTGAGGTTAAAACTCATACCTCAAAGTAATTCCTTACCCAAACACCCCTCATAAACCGCTTTTGAAATTTGAAAGCAGATTTGGCTTAACCAATTGATGGAACTTTCATTTGGTGATTTAGAATCACAAACAATACGCTTAACACTAACTTTTACCGCATTAAGAGCTAAAATTCCACTAAAACAAAATTTGACTTAAGCGTTGACTATATTTGACTTTTATCAAAAACTTATGGAAATGAACTTTTATTAACCAAACAAGCTTACATAAGCTTGTTTAAGCTTATGTGAGCTTGTTATAACATGTTAGGATCCAAATATTATTGTGTTGATGATTCGGGTGGTCTTGGATGATCAAAATACATGTTTACCATAGTTAGAGAGTTAGTAGAGAGAGAGGGTGTTCTTGCTAGAGGTTTACACAAAGTATGGAATATTAGATTGAATGAGAAGCACCACCCCTTCCATAGAAGGAAGGGGTATTTATAATGCTGAACACCACGACCTCCTATCGCCCGTGGATCGGGTATAAAGTGCAGTCCTTCCTCCACGGATTGTTACACTAAACTATTCTACGCTACACACAAACAAATAAACTACTAAATAACGTAACAAGCGACCGTCTACGAGCTAACATATGCTAGACTTATAATTGGGGTGACCGACACTTTAGCATGGAATTTTCTAATTCCTAACAATCTCCCCTAGGGAGAGTCACCCCATGAAATACATTTTGCATCCTAGCATTCTATCTTTGTCTTTAGTTCCACGCTCGTAGACTTCAATTCTTCAAATTCCGCATTCTTTGTGCTTGTGTAGCGATTCTTCAAAGTTCGCATAGATTTGTACTTTAAGTGGAGGCCTTTAACCGATCCACATCATTGATGATCTTCGAGCTTTCATTGAGATCATCGACCCAAGAAATCTCTAGATCACCCTTTATTGTGTTGCCAACATGTGAAGTTGTGACTTTTGGACCGACATGCTCACACTTTTGAATCATGACATCTTTCATTAGAGTAGCGGAAGCTTTCTCGTTCATGATATTTAATGTAGCATAATCTTAGTATGAAATATCGAGCCGGGTTATGTAGATATGCACCAGTCATGATTTCTTCAAATTAAGTGTGGATGCAGTGAGCATGAGGCTTTGGATTGACTCCTCATTACGATCATTTGCAAGTCCAAATGTACACGCAAACAACGTTAGCAATAAAACACACAAAGTGTCTTTGATCACTTTATTTGAATTGAGGTATTACGCGACCCACGCTCGTTCCCGTTGATCGCATAATCTTGCTGTGATCGGTAGGATTCCTAAGAATCTCCTTGGACGGTTTTGCAGTTGTTCTAGCCGTTCTCAAAGCGAACGTCTCAAAGAAGACAACACGGAGTGAGTGAACCGACAAATTGAGATTCATCGGATTGATGAAAAATGATTTGAAAAACAATCGCGTATTGCTTGAAGAAAGAGTTTTGCAATACGACGAAGGTTTTATGAGAAAGATCAATTTTCAATCAAAATACTTTTGTATTAGAGAATGAGTACACATTCGACGCTAGCGAAAAAGAAGAGATTAGCACATCGAGCGGTTTTTCTAAAAGTATTTTTCAATCAGAGATACTTTTGAGTTTGAAAACATAAGTACACATTCGACGTGCTAGAGAAAAGAAGGTTTGCACATCGAGCAGTTTTTCCAAAAGTATTCGTCAATTCCATTCCTGGACCAAGGTTGATTCACAAGTGAATCGCCCCATTGTTTCTATCCAGTTGTCACAAGCTTGATCTTTAGAAAAGATCTCACATGCCAACCACCAAGAGCTTGTTTGATGTTGGCTCTAGAAGGCTTTCCATCTTCATTGTGAATATGTTTGCATATCACTCGGATGTTCCGGCAATACCACAAGGATAATGCGTAGGACTCTAAATATATACTTACTTTCCACATTGTGTGAAACAGCAAGTCTTCATTAATTTTGTGTCCTAATGAGATATTGTGGATGATCTCTTGGCTCTAGACTCAATAGTGCACATTTGGTTCCTATGTGGGAGACTAGGGAGAGGGTCTCCTTCTTCAATATCAACAATCTCTAAAAGAAAGTCGATAGATTATGTAGGTTCCCGTGAGAATGAAACAAGCCCTTTTAAGAGGAACTTGAGTGGTTTGGGAAGTTTAGCAAAGGTCGTCCTTGGGTCCATGACGTCTTGTCTTCAATACGGCGTTACCTTAGTAACCACCAAGCATATGTATTGAACCGTTCGCCCTAAGGTTGAATTAATGGAGGGCTATTTCTTTTCACCCTTTTCACATTCCAATTCTTTTTCATTCTTCAACCCCTTCAAGCTTAACCAGAGACTTCATTACTAGAACCTTGTTGGGTTTATTCCAAGTACTAGCTCTGTCTCACCCGGTCGCACTCTTCCCATATCTCATTTTTTTTCTCCTTTTTTCAATATACCTAAGGACTCTACACTATCTAGTGGATTGTCCCTGGGTAGATCCCTCCGTTTCTGGCAAGGGATCGTGGAACAAATACCTAACCTAACCATCCTTATAACTCCATACATAAAGTAAAATGGTCGGTCTTTTGGTACAGTTCATTCTTCCTTGAAACCAATTGAAAAATCATTTGGAAAAACAATCAAGGTACTTGTGATACGAGATCAAAGCATTTTGTACCTTAATAGTTTTGATCATTTAGAAAACCTCCCCTCAACATGTGCATATGATTTAGAAATTGTTTAGCACATGGAGGCAAAAGGACTTTGAAATATTTTCTTTGATCACAATTTTCATAGAAAAAGCCATTTGATTTTCTTGGTAAATTCTCCCCCCTCAATATGTGCATAGGATATTTGAAATCATTTTATCACATAGAGGCAAGAGTTCTTTTGAAGCACATCCACGATCACAAAGCCATTAAGAAACCATTTGAAAACTCAATCAAGGTACTTTATAAATCTCTTTAAAAAAGCTTTTGTACCTGATAGTTTGTTTGCTCCCCTCAATATGTGCTTCAAGATTCGAAAGCGTTTAGCACATATGAGAGAGCAAGCAAGCACAAATAAATCAAAACGATCACCTTTTATCAAATTTCATTATTAAATCACAAATTCTCCCCGATCAAAAATATCAAACCCTTTGAGATTTTGGATCCCAAGTGGTTTAATTAGGTTTAGAAAACATGGGAGAAAATGTGGCCTTGTTTAAATACTCATCTTGGTTTTTGATAAATCCTCCTCAACATGTGCATTTTGTATTTGAAATCGTTTGGCACATGGAGGCAGAAGTGCCTTTGAAGGACTAAAACCAATTCCATAAAAAGATGAGATTTCTCACGATCTCTACCCCGATCAAAATTTCAAACCTTTTGAGATTTGTGATCCCAATTGATTTAAATCATTTAAAAGATTTTTGGGAAAGACGTGGCAAGATTTAATTTTGAAAAATGACAGATAAGGACCATTTAAGACATTAAAGATTGTTAGTGTCAGGTATGATTGTTTTAAGAGATCTTTTAGTAAAATAAAAAATTTCACAATCAAACAACGAGAAAAAATTTCATTTTGAAAGATCTTTGAGTTTTAAAGAAAATCATACCATGACATAACATTAAATCTTTAGATCACCACTTATTTTTATACAAACCGAACTTTGTGAAGAAATATCGTTTGAAAATATTTTATTTTAAATCACACTCCCCCCTCAATCGATGACCAGGAGTCGATAATTGAGTGACTCAAGTTTTGATAAAGTGAAGTCCGGTGATTTTCAAAATTAAGTCCAATAATTTTCAAAACAATATTTTCCATTTTCAAAACAATTTAATCAAATTATTCAAAATTGCTTAAAAATGGTATCATCCTCGCACAAAGATATGTTAGGTGGATGAAGCTTTGTTGTTCGTTTGGGGGCTTGGAAGAAAAACCGTCTGCAGATGCGTGAGACTTCTTCTACGTTGCATTTTGAATGCCAACCGAGGTCAAATTAAGCGCCGTTTCTTCAATCACTTAGAAGAAAACCATCACGATGCGGTGAGACCTCTTACGTTGCATTTATGCCAACTCTCCATGGAAGTCCAATTAAGCTCCGTTTCTTCATTTGTCAACCCAAGATATAGTTACCCTTTCCTTCGGCATCCAATCATCTTCAATTGTGGGATCCGGATCGGGAACATTCTTATATCCAATATACGCATACGTTAGTGAACACACATACAGATATATGGTGGTCGACATCACCCAAACAACAATCGACTAATAGAAGTCAATGCAACATATCAATCAGATCATATAAATGTATGGGAATAATGTGTTCATCAAACTCTAATCATCTAATCCTAGCAATCATATCCTAGGCACCTAGTCCTTCAACATAGGTTAACATCATTTTTAATTAAGCATATTAGGATAATTAAGAAAGCTCGTTAGATGATATAGATTTGAAAACATTCTCCCCTCAATCAATGACTCATTTTATAAAAGTTTAAAAGTCTGAAGTCATTGATTGAGTTTCAAATTTTATAAAAACTCAATCGATTGATTTTAAGCAACTCATTTTCCACCATTTTTTGAAAACAACAAATATTTTTCCGAAGAATTTTAGACGGAAAAACATTTGTGTAGGAACAACGATCCTTGACATACTTTCCTCATTTTTGTTTTAGGATAAGTGCACGAAATATTTGAAAATTGGTTTAGCGCAACACTTTCCTTTCTTGAAGAACGGGTTGCTATCTAAAATAATAGAAAGCCATAGTTTAAGCGCGGTTCTGGTCGCCTCAAGTAGCGCAAGCCATCATTTGAAGCCGGGTTCTGTCGAAATAAGCCGTAGCCGTTTGGACATGTTTAGAAAAGAATATTTACACCTCTGTTCGAACTTCATCTATGGTCCGTGCCATTATTGAATGACATTTCTAAGACCGTAGATGTTATCGATACCAGAAGACATGTCTTGAGAAAACATATTTTTGGTATTTTTGAAATTTTTTGATTTTTATGGGTTTTTGTTAATTTTATATTTTTCTATTTTCTTTTGTTGGTTTTATATTTTTGTATTTTGTTTTCTTGAAAATATATACAAAGATAGAGTAGATGATATAGTTAAAGAAGATGATGATGATCGAGTAGAGATAAGGATATCGAAAGACCGTTGTAGAAGATAGAAGTCATCATCTCTAAACATTCACCACCAAAGCTTAGAGGCTCGGAATAGAAGAAAGAAATGAGCCTTTTGAGAAAGAGACTTTGGCACTTCCCCAAACCGAAAATCCTTTGATGAGCGGATTCAAGCTCTATTTCAAGCTTTCCTTAGCCGGTGCACAGAGAAGCACACCATTATCATAAAATCCGTGCTCCTTTTAAGAATAATAATCGAGGTTCTCCGTTCGGGTTATATCATCAACAAGAATAACAACGTATCATCCACTCTTTAAATTCTTCTCAAATTTCATCCACCGAAGTCGGACGTAATCCATTCCAAAAGGTGTCAAGAGACCACTTCCCCAAGTAGTTGAATTGATGCGGTCGGTCTCTTAGACTAAGAGCTCAAGAACCGAATACACATGCACCGAAGACAAAGAAACTTATACCATCAAAGTAGCAGATTAAGTCCAATAGCCAAAGAATAACCCTAATGTATACTTTTCTCCCACGAAGAAAGTGTATGAAGCTCAAAAACTCAAAGTACCCGAATGCCCAAAGAGAGAATAACCGATAACATTGAAGAAGCAAAATAATCATCGCGATTATCTCTGGAGGACTATCTCTGCATGATTTCAACTCGGAATAAGTGATTATATCTACGAATCACCGATTAAGCACTCAAGTGAAACAGCTGAGCATCCCCAATGTACACAATCTCTCTCCCCCGATGATTGCGATAACATCGAAATCATCACACACTTGTGTACCTCTTTTATCTTGAACTTTCTATTACATCACTTCCCCCGTCGTTGGAATAAGAACACTAACGCTTTGATGAGTAAAACCTTGAGTTTCTCATACGGTCATGACATATGTTTTCCTCGAGATATCTTCAATCACTTAGAAGAATTAAGTTCATCAAGTTTACTCGCCATGAGTCAAACCTTGAGTTTCTCTGTGGTAATAACATTTGTCTTCTCGGGATATCTTCAATTACTTAGAAGTATTAAGTTCATCAAGTTTACTCGCATTTAGATACTTGTCTCCTTCCCCTTGTCTGGTTTTGATACTTGAATCAACAACTCTTTGAAAGCCCAAATACTAGAAATCAGTTGAGAAGAACGCTTGAAGTCTTTGTGAGAATCAACATCTTGAATAATGTGAGCAATTCTAATTGGGGATTAAATCAAACATTTCACCCTCCCCCATTAGTGCTCCCCTAAACCCGACAATCTATTTGATAAATGCCCAGATGAAGAAGAAGTCTTTGGATAATCAAATGCAACTCGTCTTTAGTCTTCTAACATGTAGCGTAAATGTAGAACCGATCAGACTCGACCTTCTTCAAGATTGTTCGGTTGGGGAATAGATAGTTAACATCTTCAACTCACACCAAAAAGCATCCCACCAAAAGCATCCCAATTAACTTACATCTTGCAAATCCCCTTAACTAAAATCCTCCCAATCAAACAAGAACAGAAAGATGTTCATCAAGGAAATCAGCAATCAGGCCGAACAACACACCAAATGGTAACACCAAACTACCAATCACATCAAACAAGAATAGAGATTGTTCGAATCATCATGTTGATGTATATGCGTGAAGCATTAACCGAAGCACTTTGTCGATAAACTCATCAATGAAGTGAAGATGTCAACCAACGGCTCTTAAGAAGAAAACTCCATGTGAAGATGACCCGATAAGAAGAAGCTCGGTTCTTACATGAGTTTAGAGCCGTATGACCATTTATATTCTCAAATATCAATCAACAATGCAAAAATTCACACTTCTTCTCCCCTCAAGAATTGCATACGGAGATGCCATTCTTGACTAAATAAGTGAAAATCATCCGAATGTTCTATTCACACTTTCTCCCGCAAAATAAGCACATGATGTCGCCATCTTCATTATAATCGAGCAAGTGGAATGAGAAAACAATCAATGATAGCCCGTTCACTTGATGAATGAAGCGCATGGAAAAGTATGAAGCATGTTGATGAGAATGGTCATAATAGAGAAGATTTCTCTTCTTCGGAAGATAAACGCGCATCAAAGCGTACACTTTTCTTTTCTTTAGAGTACGAGGCATGAGCTGTTGTGTTCATACGTCATAAGAAGATTTCTCTTCTTTGGAAGATAAAGCGCCTGATCGAATGTACACATTTCTTTTCTGAAAAATTAGAGTACGAGGCATGGTGATGTGTTCATACGCCATAATCTCTCTCTTTTCAATCTCTTGGCAAAACATGTAATCAATCACCATTATCATTCTGTTGGCTCTTTGTAGTGTGCACCGATGGAGATAACCCAATATGATGAATTTGACCCCGAAGTAAACTAACCCGAACTCGTGACTTAAACTTGTACATATGTAACAAAAGCGGTGCGAGACTTCATGCCCATTTGAATCTCTAAGTACTCTATACTCTTCAACCAACCAACCATCAAGTATTAGACGTATATCACCTCTTGAAAATCCACAATTGAATGTGACACCGAGCACTACAACGTAACTCCTTAAAGTGATAGTTATTTTGTGGTGGTATGAGCCCAATTTCCCAAGTGGTAAAAGAAAAGGTAAAAGACACCCAACAATAACTAGATTTCCAAGTCTTTGTTTTTGATAATAAGCTCGAACAAGGATCTTGAAGAATCTTCATCCAACCATCCCCGATACCTGCAGATACTAAGTACACTCGCCCGTGATAATTCACTTCAACCTCAAATAAATAATAGTGAATTAACGCCGTTGTCACATCTTCTGATTAAAAGCTCAAATCTAGCCTCCTTTGACATTTTAAGTGAACTATGATAATGGTTTCATCCAGACCATGGTTAAATGAACATAACCCGTAAAAATTTGAATAACCAAACCGCCATGACGAATATCCAAACACATCCAATTCATGAAGTACACCCTTTTATCCCTTCTTCGAAGTAGAAACCGTAGCACCAACATCAAATGAGATCCCGAAATACACTTTCCTTTTCTCCAGGATGGTTCCATCATTACCGGATTTTACAACTCTATGGTTTAAACCGAGAAATAGTTTCTTTCGCGGGATTTTACAAAACCAAGAATAAACCGTAAGATAGATCCCGAAATGCACTTTACTATTACCAGGATGTTTCCATTGTCACGGGATTTTACAAGTCTATGATTTAAACGAGAAATAGGTTCTTTCGCGGGATTTTACAAAATCAAGACAAAACCGTAAACAATGTCAGCTTTGAATGTGTTATGACAACTTTGGTTTCGGTGAATATCTGTTTTAGGGGAATATTCAGCGGTTCATCAATCCGCGGTTCAATAAACAACATCAACAATCTCATCAACCATCCAATAATCACTTTGGTAAACACATCATTCACGCATTCTATCGGCTCTTTGTGACCACTTGGTGAAGTAAACCCGATATGTCAAACTTGATCATGAAGTGAAATTCCCAGATTTGTTACTTAAACTTGTACTAATCCTTGTGAAGAAGAAGCGGTGTACCCAATGTACAAAACCTCTTGACATTCTCAATAGAGTGAGACACCAAAGTGATAGTTAGTTGTGGGTTAAATGAAAAGAATCACAAGCGTAACTAAATAGCCAAGTCTTTATCACACTCTATAAGTACCCAAACAAGTCATCTTCGCGGAAGGGTAGAAAGAAGAAAGACGAAATAAGTAAATGCCGAAAACTCCACTTCAAATCCAAATAAAGAGATAGCGTCAACAAACAACCCATGATCAACTTTGGTCATATAAACAATTTCCAAGCGTGACGAAATATTATATGAAAATGTATATACCAAAGTCACCCAGCCAATAACAACAAGTCTCATCATTTCATCAATTCTCATCAAATATCTTAGTCAATCTCATCGTAAGATCTCAGATCATCATCAAATCAATAACTCTCAGCCCATAATTTATCATGAATCATAAATTCAAATTAGCGAGCATGAAACAATATCAGCGAGGGTCAGGACCAAAATATATGCAATATCACATAACACCTTATGAAAGCAACTATATTCAATTAAGTGCAACTTGACTGGTCCATGATAGCAAAATTAAGCCCAACATCCACATTTCTTGAGCTTATTCCATTCGTTTAAACACATGAGACCCGACCCGAAATTCATTAAGCATTTAAGTCTTAGAAAGCCCATGTCATAATCAATAATGGTTCCACAGAAACAACATATGCATACAAATATGTTCTAGCTCAGAAACAGAATATAAAGCTCAAGTACAAAACAATTAACCATAATCCTTGATAACACATAAAGCTGAACCATGTTACACAATGTAGCCCATGAGTCAATTTGATAAACCGGTCAGCATCCAAATTCACTTCATAATCCATATGTGCAATAATATGTCTAAATAATTTAAGTCATATAATGGGCCGGTTGCAAAATACCGCGGACCATTTTATCTCAAACTTGACAATAAATTAAGCCCATCACGAGTTAACATAACCCATACAACCGGTTAACATCTCATAACCTAGATTTTTCAGGAGTATAAAATGCCCACTAATCACACTTGATACCCTAATTTTTCTCTAGCATGGCCTCCATCAAAAATGGAGTCGACACTTATCCTTCAAACCTAATAAAAAATCAACCACTCATTATTCTATCTCATCCAAAGCGATTAGTACACACAAAAATATCAAAAGATCATATATCAATCCAACTTAATGCACAATCCAAAGCGAATGTCTCTCCATTTGATAAACATCAAACCTGCATACGGGGATGAAGTGCGAGGCACATGACGAGGCCAGGGGATGGCTAGAGATGGGCGTACACGGTTGAGGTTTTCTTAGATTCTTGTTATTGTTCCTTAAATAAACTAGCTATGAGAAAAGGATGACATACTTGTTATTTTTCTTTATCATTAGATTGGACATTAACAAAAAATTATAGATCCATGAGCATACGATTTTTGTGAATAGATCTTTAAATATCATGAGTTTGATGAACCTTACACAAAATCAAAGTGAGATCTAATTTTCTTCTTAGAATATGTGATGAATTAATTTAATGTAAGACGAATGGTTGAGATTGGATACCAATTTATACGAAAATTAAAGGTCATTAATGTTATTATGTTTAAGTGTTGAGTCAAGATCATTGAGGATATATGTCGAGGGTTTCGTTTTGAATAGTGTACTTAAAGTGCATAGCCACCCTTGATATAGCTGAGATCTTGAAAATGATTTTCTTTTATGTTAGACTCGATCAATGAGGTAGCTTCTTGTGTGCAGATCTTGATAAATCTATGTGTTCTATGAACCATACACAAAAAGAACAAAATGAGATCTTGTTTTGATATGAGTTTGAATGAGATGAGTTGGGATAGGATGTATGAGTTGGAGTTGTTGGTTTAGTTTATGATAGTTAACATTCGACCATGTTCTACCCTTTTTATTTTTCTTTTTGTTCTTATCTTGAACCAATGAAGGAATAGAGCACGGTCATAAGAGTCTTGATGTATTGGTTTATGTTATTGTGGTCTATGGTACGGTCATGTCTTTTTCTCCATCATTTACTGTAAAACAAGTGGCTAACCCTTTTCAGTTTGACTCAAAAGTCAAACCCATTATAAGTCGCTACATTTTTCTTAAGCAAGTAAGCTAGCCATTTGAGTCATAAAATTAAGCTATGTCTAAGTTGCTAAATTTATAAAGCGAGTTAGTCAAGTCGCTATTGACTTTTTACAAGAGTAAGCTATTGACAGAGTTGATTAAAGAATCAAGCTCGCTACATGTCACAGCTAAGCTACTGATTCAATGAATCTAGGCGACTTGTAAGAGACAAGTTAAGCCCGGTTTGGGTACATAACTTCGCTAACTTGTTCAATAACAAGTTGCCCGACTTAATAAAAAACAAATTAAGCTAGGCAAGCTACGACCAAGATAAGCTAGGTGGATTAGGTGAATATGGACATCTTGTACTATGACTCTACTTTCATGCATAATATGGGTTTCCGATGAGTTTTTAGGCCAAATTTTCCATTCGACTTCATAAAACCCGGAAATGCATATGGATTCATTAAACCCATTTGACCACTTTATGACACACGAAATGACCCAAACTTGACCAGTTTTGACAAAAACAAATATGACCAAATGATCAATATGATAGATAACAACTTGATACTAAAACAGTTAGCCATGGACCATGTAACCATTCTTAGACCAACGAGATACAAAAATTTGTTAAAAGCTGTTTACCCATAAAACTAATCCGACCACAATAATACCACAACAGTTTAAACAAGTATCAAAACCCAAGAAAAATCACAAAACACAACAACCTTGGCTCAGGTACCAATTGTTAGGATCAAAATAATATTGTGTTGATGATTCGGGTGGTCTTGGATGATCAAAATACATGTTTGCCATAGTTAGAGATTTAGTAGAGAGAGAGTGTTCTTGCTAGAGGTTTACACAAAGTATGGAATATTAGATTGAATGAAGCACCACCCATGGATGGAAGGGGTATTTATAGTTCTGGAACACACGACCTCCTATCGGCACTGTGGATGGGTATCTGATGGGTAAAGACCGTCCTTCCTCCCGCGTGTTACACTAAACTATTCTACGCTCTTGACAAACAAATAAACTACTAAATAACGTAACAGCGTGACGTCTACGAGCTAACATATGCTAGACTTATAATTGGGGTAACCGACACTTTAGCATGGAATTTTCTAATTCCTAACATAACAAAAACTCATCAATACTAACAACAACCTGTAATTGAGACAGAATTCAATTCTAAAACAATTTATATTCTTTGGCAGTTACAAGACTAGGATTAAAATGGAATTAAAAGACATAAAACAATTAACATGACAGTAAATAAAAGATCAAAATCTCTCTAAATACATGAGAAATTGGACAGTTTTACAATGTGGACAGGGGCTTTATAGGTACGTCTTGGAGGAGCCTTGGGAAGGTTCTGGTACATCAAATCACGACCCTTGATCAACATTCTTGTTATCAAATCTAATCACGGAAGATGCGATCAAGTGAATGAGGTGTTTCACCCAATCAAAGCGTTCCACTTTGTCCAGTTGGCTATCAATGAGTGTCACACTCTGACACGTTGTCAGAATCACTTAAGTGTGGGTAAAACATGGGTAAATGGTGAAGGGGCGTAACTTGATAACTTGGATTCTGATCTTGGTCTTGGTAGCTTGGTTGGGGAAGGTATTATTTTTATTCGGATTTGACTTGTGTGAGTAAGATTTTGACCGGGTTGTGTTTTATTTCTGGACCGGGTATGGGCTTGGGTAAAGGTTGGGCCAAGGGTAAATGTAGTGTAGTTTAGGTTTATATTTGGACTTGGTTTAGTAAAGATAGTATTCATAAGGACCATTTTTGTATATTTTGTTAAAACCAAGGACCAAGGGTGTATTTGTGAAAAGGTTTAGGTGATAATGGTAAATGGGATAAATGGAATTTATGAGGGTGAGAACGGTATATATGGTATAATGAAGGGTGATTTGTGTAAATTGGGTAAAGTGAAGGGTGAGTTTTGTTATTTTGGGAAAATGAGGGGTTGATTGTGAAAATTGGTAATGTGAAAAGTAAATTGTGATAAACTCCCAAATCATGTCTCGTGCTCCGTAATTTGATCTTTTAATCACCAAAGTCCCTGAAATAGCATCTCGGCATCGGCTTTTGCTCTCTTCTTTCTCTCGTGCTCGGTTTTCTTTGGTTTTGGCTTTCTTTTGTCTGTTTTCATCATATCCGTACCTGCACATACATAAACTCAAGAAACCAACAGATATTAGCAATAAACGGCTCTTTCTTGGTTATTTTGGGCCTGATTTGGTAAAGAAAAGGTGTGTGTTTTAGCACATACCAAAATACCCCAGATGAGACCATTGTCGTGTCCCCACGCAATGCAATCAACTCACACTTCTAAAACTAAGGATTTCAATCTCTTTCTACTAAACCTATGAAGAAGTAGCAAAGATTCCTCAAAAGAGATTAAGATCCCTTAATTCTAAAAACGCCCCGTTTACCTTTTAATTCACATGTATAGATATTACGATTAAGCTCATTCCGATTATGAGTGACGGTTTGTTGAACTTTCATGTCGATCAAACGACACGTTAGGATCACGGAGTAGGAAACACATCACAACGTGAAGTGACCATACGGATAGAATACATCGTCCCTGATTTTTCACAAGTCCCAAACTAAGCGTAAAATCGAAATCATTATTAAATATGATTCTAGATGCTAACACTACCCATGGAAGTTACTTGTGTAATTACCTTTTGCTCCTATTTTCCTATTTTCCTCTAGATTTTTTTATTTTTGTGAGAAATGAATTTCTTCATATGTCTCGTTTCGATAACTTTTATTCTGATAAAGATATAAAGCTAAGTAGCTAATTAGTTATCCACCTTCCCTCGAAAACCATTGCACACAAGAATGAGGTCCACATCAAGGTCCTATTACACACGATTTAGGGAGAATTTCCTTTTTATGGCGGCCAAGAGACAACTTCATCTACGAGTCCAGAGACAGAAGCTTTATTTAGACATCTCCCGGATCCGAAGTTTGGCTTAACACTATTTTGGCACATTTGCATTTTGCAATTTAGGCCCTTGGTCTTTTCAACCACTAACTCAACGTGATTCGTGTTTTATCGAAGTCTTATTATGACTTTGGATTTTCCTCTGCCTTTATAGAAGTCTGACAACTTTTATAGCTTTGGATTTTTAATTTTAAAACATTTGGGCTTTATTTCATGTTAATTTTTGTGCCAAACTTCAAACCCTACGGCTTTTATAACAATAGAAACAATAGCAGCAAACTATCAGGAATCCATTGTCTATTACACGTAACAGCGGCAGTTACCTTGATGTGTACCCAACTCTCATTGGCAAGGATTCTCTAAAGAGACAAAAAAAGAACTAACTATCGCCAAAAACTCAACATCTCTAATTATTATTATACAGATATGGGGTGAAACAATTTTGTGGGAACAAAAGCCATAAGTACCTTCGATGGGCTCTAAGAGAACCAACTACTCCACGCTTAGCATCTAAACTCATAAGTAACTCTATCATTTCTCGATCTCCGCAATTTAAAATCCTAAATAATGAGATCCGGATGCTAGCCGATAATTAAATTATCTATGGTTAAGGGAACAAGCTAGGGCTCAACCGCCCCGGTCAGGTCAGAATTCTATTCCTACTCACCCAGCGGAAAGTCAACAAGGTGTCAAAACATATATTAACTTAGCTAATGCTTTGTCTAAATGAAATTAAGTAATGCATATTTAAAGTCACTCAGGTAAACTTGCAAATCCTTGGCCTTGTGAGCTAGAATTATTTTTTATAGCTTCTTGTCTAAGAGACTAGCAAACTTTTCAATCAAAAAGACTTAACAAAAGCTTAAAATTTTTTAAATTTTCTCATTTATAGCACAATTTTTTCATTTTCTAAGGAAAAACGGGGTTCGAGAGTACAACGAGAAAATAAGCAAGTGCGGTCAAATCAAATCGAAGATTACCTACCCCAGGACTATAACGAAACATTGTCCTCAATGTTTAAAACCAAGGGTATCACGAAAATCTAAAGCCGTTTATTAAGTATGCTAAAAGATAACGTTAGTCGATAAGATTTCGGATATCGGATTTCCATCAGCAACGATCATGAAACTCGAGTGGAGAAAATGACAAACTTTGAGCACGAGAGTCTTCATATCGGAAAATCAGACAAAACATGACAAACAACCAAACACGAGAAATCGAAGAGGCTAACCCTTCACGTCACTTATTAGAAAATAGAAAGAAGATAGAGATAAGCATGGGTGCCTCCCGAAGCGCTACTATTTTTGGTCACGAGTCGCTAGCTTGACTCGTCCCAGGTCATTTGTCCTTGGGGAAGAAAGTGGTAGAGATACCAGGGTCAAAACGGTGTCCTCATTCAGAAGGAATGAGACTGGGTGGAAGAAAATGGGTGGATAAGGCATATCATGTAAGAAGGATCCATCATCCGGTGGTTTTGGGCGGCGAGAAAGGATGACGGATCAACATGAGAATACTCCAAGAAAATGGGAGCTCATGGTAAGAATAAGAGTTTAGGCTCACAAATGAAGCATCCATCAGGATCCTTATCTCGAAATGATTTTAACAAAAGGCTCATCAATGCATATCCGGGTTTAAAGATTTTTCTTCACATGTCGGCTCAAGCGGGATAAGGATGGTGGACTCGTCAGAGAAAGGAGAATCGTCATTAAGCAAGCTTTCAAGAAAAAGGACATCTTGATCAAAGTCGCACCCGTCACTCTCATACCGTGATTGGATCATCAAAATAAATCGATTTCTTCCATATCAGAATCATAAAGCGGATTATCAAGAATATCGTCTTCAACCACTTTAGTCAATTCATCAATCTCCATATATCTTGATGTAAGATTCATCACTTTCTTCATCTTGCATAACATCATATGACGGGAGAAAGCTTCGGAACAGAGATGGGACAAGTGGTGTGCTATGAGAGCTAGCAATATCCACCACTTCCGTTGTGGTCTCTGAATCGGACTCAAAATCTTTATCGAAAAGAGTTAACTTAGCAAAAGGTATAGTCGTCCTTGAATTCAAAAGTGGATTTGAGAAAATCCGGAAGTAACCTCGGAGATGTCAAAGAGTCACCTGAATCACAATCATTGTCGGATACATCCTCGGACTCACACGGGATTGGGTCAAGGCTCTCAACACTGAGAGCGATTCCGTTTAGAATAGTGCTAAGAGGCTCGTCCTCCCATTATGAGAGTCAGCGGGATCAACAACTATCGAAGACATAGAATCATCGACCTCTTCCAAAATGATGTCATCTCTCCAGCGTGAGTGAAGGGAAGAGTCGAGAAATGAAAGGCTTCGGAAGGGAGTGGGTTCGGTAGCAAACTTTCATAATATTCTTTCATTTGGATGGAATCCTCATCATCATCTTCAATGTAAGTCTCGAGCCATCGGGCACGTCTTTCAAATGCTTGCTCCTCAATTCGTATTTCTTCAAGACACTTTTCAATCTGAGTGCTCGTTTTAACTTGAGAATTCTAACATAGATCTTTCGTTGCGATGCTTCGATCTTACAAGTAATTCATCATACGTTTTACGATGAGGATCTTTTCGATACCAAGTTTATCCATAAATGCTTCAAGTATATTAATACATCTTTGGAAATTATCTTGAGAATTTCGCGGAAGTTGTGATTGAATCTCTTGGTATTGTGGAGGTGGGTCGTAAGAATAGTCATAAGGAACTTGCTCGTAAACAATTGGATTACGCATTTGACAATCCAGATTAAAATGCGGACCTCCACAATACTACGCCTTGATTATGATTGTTGTGGGTTTAGTGAAGTATATGGATAGGTTCATAACAAAGGTTGTATTGTTAATTTGGGTCTTGACATTGAAAACCTTGGTGAGGACCTCCACGGTACTCTGAGTATGACTCCATCTCATGGTATGGGGGTTGGTTAAGGAAATCGGTCGTTTCATTGTAGGGATTTTGGTTGTAGACACACTCGTTTCCCGTATTCAGAATGCTACAACGGGACAATTCCACCATTTTGAGGTCCCCACACCATTGACAACCATAATGGTAAAGGCGAACATCGAGAAGAATTATACGAATAAGAAGGTTAAGGGATAAAGAATTGACGGTTCAGAGGGTAAAGAAGAATATTTTTGGGTTTTATAAACATAAAAAGAAAACAATTTTTGAAAAGGAAAATCTTTTTGGATTTTTAATAAAAGGGATATTTACAAAAATCAACGATAACTTCTCGGGGAAGGATCTTCAAATGCACGCGAATTGAGACGGAATCGGAAACCTCTACATGCCGTAACCATTTTGATTTTATCGTTTTCGTACACAAGATTTTTTCGAAGAAATACAAAGGTATGTATTTCCCGGGTCGTTTTCCCAACGAGGGATGAATGGAGTTTGAAAACTCACGTCGCGAGATTCGGGATTCGAATGGATTAAAAAGGGATTTAGTGAGATTTCTAAACTACGGTGCTAGGAATAATAAAGGAAAGCAAGTAAAACTACTGAATCTATGATGCAAACAAGGAATTATCACCAAAAACGCAAGTTATAACTAAAAACGCAAAATTCGTAATTAATAAAACGCGAATTAAAATGCAAACTACTAATTTAACCCATGAAAATGAACTAATATTTTTATATAGCTAAAAATGATATTTAGAAATTATTTGTGAATTAAAACTATTTTTTTTTGGATTTTTCTTGATTTATTTTGAATTAAAAACTAATTTTAAACATTTAAAATAAACTAGAAATACTAAAAATTAGGAAAACAAGCTAGAAAATTACAAAACTATTTTTCAAAAATCAAAATTAAATAAAAAGAATTTTAGAAACTGGAATCACATTTTTCTGACTTTTCCTCTAATTATTATGAATTTAAAACTATTTAAAACTAATTAAATTTCTAAAAAAAATACTATTTAAGCTATGAAAATTATGGAAAAATACTTTTTATGATTCTTTGAATATTCTAAAACTAAGAAAATTGAAATTGTATTTTTCTGAGCTTTTTCTAATTTATTTGAATAAAATGCTATTTAAAAATGTTAGAAAATGAATTAAAATTGAGAAAAAATAAATAAGCTTGGAAAATTATGAAAACTTCCAATCAACTATAAATAATACTGAAATCAGGGAAAAATAACAGAAATAACTAAATATCACGGAGATATGAAATGGGCACACAAGCGATGTGAATAAGCACTTGAAATAAGCTAAAAGCTAACAATATGCTACAATAAGCTACATAAGGCTAAATCTACCTAACACTAACCTACAACAACTGAGTTGGATCAGATAAGCCCTGGATTAAAGCAGTTAAGTTCAAAATCAGTTACAAAAAGCTAAACCAAACGACCTACACTACCAACTTTAAGCCTACATTAAAGCTAGCTTATAAAATTCATAAAATAAACTAAAATCACCATGTTATCAACAACGACAAAGTGCTAAAATCCAAATTCAGCTAAAAGGCCTTAAACGAAAGAATTAAAAATCAAAACTATAAGGGAGATGGACAATTGGTAACGATGCGAACGGGAAATGGAGAATTGCAGTCCTAATAAGCTATTGCTATAAGCTTCTAAAGGATTCTAAAAGGCATAACATGTAAACTTAAGACTATAGGCTAACAAAGGAAGCAAAAGGCAAGCACTATAAGTATCCTATGAAGCTAATATGGACTAAGAGTGAGCAGTTGCTGATGAACAGAAGAATGAAAGATCATGCAGGCTAAATCTAAGCTATACTAAAAGCCCTAAAGACCTAACTAAGAATAAACAACTAAAACTTATTCTAATAACTACCTAGGAATCATAAATCGAGAAAAAGATATCAATAATATAAAGGTGCAGAAATAAGAAATAATGAGGAATTCTTACCACTAAACTACATCCACCAATAAGTACTTGAAATCTGAATGAAAGAATGGACCTTTACTATACTACAGGATCTCTAAAACATCAACATTCCATCCTTAACTTTAAGCTAAAATGTAGAAAACAAACTGAGAAAACACGATATGGGGCACAAGGACTGATGAGCAGATTTGATTTGGACACAACAAAAACAATTGAGCAGACTTGACATTGAACTTGGAATCACAAATGAGCATTTAGTAACATGAAACTTTGACTGGAATAAGTTTGAACAATGAGCTTGTATTTATTAATTTCAACTTGAGGTTAAAACTCATACCTCACAAATTCCTTACCCAAACACCCCTTCATAGCTGCTTTTGAAATTTGAAAACAGATTTGGCTTAACCAATTGATGGAACTTTCATTTGACTAATTTAGAATCACAAACTAACGTTTTAACACTAACTTTTAACAGATTAAGAGCTAAAATTCCACTAAAACAAAATTTGACTTAAGCGTTGACTATATTTGACTTTTATCAAAAACTTATGGAAATGAACTTTTATTAACCAAACAAGCTTACATAAGCTTGTTTAAATATAATGAGCTTGTTATAACAAAACTCATCAATACTAACAACAACCTGTAATTGAGACATAATTCAATTCTAAAAGAAATTTATATTAAGCGAGATTACAAGACTAGGATTAAAATGGAATTAAAGACATAAAAACAATTAACATGACAGTAAATAAAAGATCAAAATCTCTCTAAATACATGAGAAATTGGACAGTTTTACAATGTGGACATGAGGGGCTTTTATAGCTGATCTTGGAGGAGCCTTGGGAAGGTTCTGGTACATCAAATCACGACCCTTGATCAACATTCTTGTCATCAAATCTAATCACAGCCGTCTGATCAAGTGAATGAGGTGTTTCACCCAATCAAAACGTTCCCTTTGTCCACGCTGGCTATCCAATGAGTGTCACACTCTGACACGTTGTCAGAATCACTTAAGTGTGGGTAAAACATGGGTAAATGGTGAAGGGGAGCGTAAACAGTAACACTGGATTTACAGTCTTGGTCTTGGGCGCGCTTGGTTCAGGGGAAGGTATTATTTTTATTCGGATTTGACTTGTGTGAGTAAGATTTTGACCGGGTTGTGTTTTATTTCTGGACCGGGTATGGGCTTGGGTAAAGGTTGGGCCAAGGGTAAATGTAGTGTAGTTTAGGTTTATATTTGGACTTGGTTTAGTAAAGATAGTATTCATAAGGACCATTTTTGTATATTTTGTTAAAACCAAGGACCAAGGGTGTATTTGTGAAAAGGTTTAGGTGATAATGGTAAATGGGATAAATGGAATTTATGAGGGTGAGAACGGTATATATGGTATAATGAAGGGTGATTTGTGTAAATTGGGTAAAGTGAAGGGTGAGTTTTGTTATTTTGGGAAAATGAGGGGTTGATTGTGAAAATTGGTAATGTGAAAAGTAAATTGTGATAAACTCCCAAATCATGTCCCGTGCTCCGTAATTTGATCTTTTAATCACCAAAGTCCCTGAAATAGCATCCCGGCATCGGCTTTTGCTCTCTTCTTTCTCTCGTGCTCGGTTTTCTTTGGTTTTGGCTTTCTTTTATCTGTTTTCATCATATCCGTACCTGCACATGCATAAACTCAAGAAACCAACAGATATTAGCAATAAACGGCTCTTTCTTGGTTATTTTGGGCCTGATTTGGTAAAGAAAAGGTGTGTGTTTTAGCACATACCACCCATCGATCCTAACGATCAAGAAAAGACCACTTTCACTTGTCCTTTTGGAACCTACGCATATCGGCGTATGCCTTTTGGTCTTTGCAATGCACCTGCAACTTTTCAAAGGTGTATGATTGCCATATTCCAAGACATGCTAGAAACCTCCATGGAAATTTTCATGGATGACTTTTGATCTTTGGAGACTCATTTGAAGCTTGTCTTTCTAATCTCGATAAAATGCTCGAAAGATGCTGAAGCACACATCTTGTCCTTATGGCGGGAAAAATGCCACTTCATGGTAACCGAAGGAATTGTGGCCACAAAATCTCTAGTGCGCCGAATGGAAGTAGACAAGGCAAAGGTCGATGTCATCTCAAAACTGCACCCCCCACCAACTAACTTCAAATCCGTTAGAACTTTTTAGGACATGCGGTTTTACCGCCGATTCATCAAAGATTTTTCCAAAATATCTCGTCCGATGACAAAACTTCTTGAGAAAGAATCTATCTTTGACTTCAATGCTGATTGCATAAAAGCTTTCGAAACACTGAAATCTCAACTTACTAGTGCTCCGATCAAGGTTTCACCTAATTGGTCACTACCCTTCCGAACTTATGTGCGACGCAAGCGATTTCTTTGTTGGAGCCGTCCTAGGCCAACGCGAAGGAAAACACTTTCGGCCTATATATTTTGCTAGCAAGACACTAAATAGTGCTCAGCAAAACTATACCGTCACCGAAAAGAATTACCGCCGTCGTTTTCGCATTCGACAAATTCCGATCATACTCGTGCTCTAAAAAGCGATCGTTTTACCGATCATTCAGCGCTCAAGTATCTGTTCACCAAGCAAGATGCTAAACCATGTCTTATTCGATGGATTTTACTACTCCAAGAATTTGACATCGAAATCAAAGATAAGAAAGGCGAGAGAATCTTCTGCGATCACCTATCGCGTCTTGAAAACTCCAACCTTGAGGAGTTAAAAGAAGAGGAAGTCTATGATTATTTTGCCGATGAAACTCTCATGACCATCGATGACTCTGACGATCCCTGGTTTGCTGACTTTGCGAATTACCTCTGCGGAGAATTCTCAAAAAGGTCTAACTCATGCTCAAAAAGCAAATTCTTTTGAACTTAAATACTACTTTTGGGAAGAGCCATATCTTTTCGAAATGTGTCCCAATAGGATGATCCGAAAATGTGTTTGGTTCGAAACCGAAAAATTCTTGAAGAATGTCATCATGGCCCAACTGGGGACATTATGGTCCTTCCACCCACTATGAAAGTTTTTGATGCTGGATTCTATTGGCCAACAATATTCAAAGAAACACATACACTTGTTCAAAACTGTGACGCTTGCCAAAGAACCACCAATCTCTCTCGGAGAGATGAAATGCCATTAATAAGCATCCAAGTGTGTGAAATACTCGATATTTGGGGAATAGATTTCATGGGACCCTTCCCTAAATCCCACAAATTCGAATACATTCTCGTTGTTATAGATTACGTGTCCAAATGGGCAGAAGCTGAAGCTTTACCAACAAACGATGCTCGTGTCGTCGTTAATTTTCTCAAAAACCTTTTCGCTCGTTATGGAATTCCAAGGCATTAATAGCGATCGAGGAACCCATTTCTGTAACCAACAAATGGAGAAAACCATGAAAAGATATGGAGTTCATCATCGATTTGCGACAACCTATCATCCGCAAACCAGTGGTCAAGTTGAAAATACTAACAGAGCTCTCAAAAGAATACTAGAAAAAACAGTGAAGGACAATCCTTCAGTGTGGGCAAAGAAACTTGATGATGCTTTGTGGGCATTTCGTACGGCTTATAAAACTCCAATTGGCACAACTCCTTACAGAATCTTGTATGGAAAGACTTGTCATTTGCCGTTCGAAGTTGAACATCGTGCTTATTGGGCTCTCAGAAATTGCAACACATATCTCAAAATAGCTGGAGAGAAAAGATTCCTGCAATTGCACGAACTCGATGAATTAAGACTCCAAGCTTATGAAAATTCCAAACTGTACAAAGCTAGAACAAGCGTATCACGATAAAAAGCTACGAGTTCGAAAAGAATTCAAAGCCGGAGATAAAGTTCTGCTTTTTAACATGAAATTCAAATTCAAAGCTCCTAAATTACAACCAAAATGGTTTGGACCATATGTCGTTAAACATGGATATCCATCAGGGTATGTCAAACTCTATGACAAACAAGGTGGAAGTTTCATTGTTAATGGACACCGAATCAAGTTATATTACGACAAGGAGCAAACGAATGAAGTTTCAGTTGCGACAGTTTCCAAAGAGAATGAATTCGAAACTATCACCTTTGTAGCACCATTTCCAGGAAGAATCCCACAAATTGTTCCTTAGAAACCATCTACTGAGTTCGTCTAGGATGATACCGAAGCTACCGGTGAAGAATTCATGTATATCCCCGAACTTTACAAAATGTTCAAAGCTGCCCTTGCAGCTAAATAAATTCGGGAAGATTCGAGTCAGGCTGATGACTCAGTAATAAAACAAGCGCGCTTGAGGCCCCCGTGTGTGTCTTGATTTTCTGTGGTCACTCCCCAAAGTCTTAACCTTTGGTTGAACTTAAGTGTGGGGGGGTGCCATCCTTTTAATAAAACCTTTTATTTGTTTATAAGATTGTGTGCAGGTGATGATTTCTCCCGTGGACGCCAGGAATGAAGAAAGAATTTTAGGCTGATAAACTCATTGACATATCTGGTTTCATCTCTATTTTCCCTATTTTTATACTTTGAAGTTCATTTTTCATTGAGGACAATGTCTAACTTAAGTGTGGGGGGCGAATAGGAAAAATTAGAGTTTTTCATGCTTAAATTTTAAATTTTGTTTGCCCTTGTGATCTAGTTGTTTTCACGCTTTTAGGATTATCTATTAGAATAACTGGATCAACCCACTGGTAAAATTGGTAATATTTGAAACTTCAAGATGTGTTCCGATTACTATTGTAATCCATTCTGGGATCGATAAACATTTCCTAGCACATATTATACCCTTTCCACTAAATTGTCAGGATTTGAGCCTATTTCTTATTAGCATACATCTCTTATGCTTAGATCTTTTTGCAATGAGTGTGCCGGTGATTTTATTTATTCTAGAACTTGTGCTTGTAAATCATTACCAGACCGCAGTGAGATTGCATTCGTGCGATATAAGTAAATTCGTGTGATAAAGAGGCACCTTAGGATTTAACCCAAATGGCCTTCCATTTTGCATCTAATGATATATTAGCTAGCCGCATTGGTTAGTTAACCACCCACATGGACCCATTTGTAGTGCTCATTTTTAGCACTAGATACCCCTAGTTACACCCTCTGAGCCATCTTTTTCATTTTTGCTTCACCCAGAAAATACAAAAAGATGTTACACTTTAAACCTTAGCCTACCCCGTATCAATGTCTAAACGGTTGGTTGCTAGTCGCCTGGAAAGTGAAGATTGTTCAAATGATTATGAGTACCACATCCTATGAGATTGATTGTGCCATGAGTTTATGTTGATGTTCAAAAAAAAATAAATAAAAAAATAATAATAGCCAATGAGCTATGATCGTGAAACAATTGTCATGCAAAGCGAAAAGCTGTGGAAAGAGGAAAAGAAGAAAGCAAAGCTATAATCATTTATTTTGTTCGTGAAATGTTTGGTAGCTAGCAACATGGGTATTAGACTTGATTTCATTTTATTTTAACACCAATTTCATAAACATTCCCATGTCTTATCCATACCCTTAACCCTTAGCCATATCATTATAACCCGAATAAAAGCCCTCTTTAGATTTTTTTGCTTGGTGCTCACGCCACGTCGGTGGAGTTTTGTTTCTTGTACAAGCTTATGGTAATAATCTAATCATGACTGAGCAATGAGTGTGATTTATCTTGTTACCCCACTAAAAATGAGTGATTGAGTGAATTATATTTCGTTCCTTTTTCGTGAGGTGTTCTGAAATGTTAATCATGCGAGAAAATCATTGGATATTGTCAAACATCTTGATGTTTCACCTTTATAAAGCATAATTGATGAATCTTCTCTTGTACTTATACTTGGTGGATTTGCATCACATTTTTCATAATCACGATCTTGTACCAGTGGATGTTTTTCCTAGATTTGCTTGAGGGCAAGCAAAGTTTAACTGTGGGGGAATTTGATAACGCTCAGATTGTGCATGTTTTTAGTAGCGTTATGTGTGCTTTTATATCTGTTGTTTGGTTATATTTGCGTGATTATAGTGCTTAAACGCATCAAAAGATGTTTGTCTAGTGTTTATAACCAAGTGCAGGGAAACGAATGGAAAATAAAGAAATGTTTAGCAAAACGAAGATTCCCGTCTCAGTAAGTCTGAATCAGTATCTCAAGGACCTTTGAAGACCATAGTGATTGAAGAACCAAGTTCTACAAGACAAAGTGAAGAAGAAATCAAGTTTCCGTATCTTAGAGAATCCAACCGGATCGGTTGCTCATGCAGCCGGATCGGTTGGAAAACGACCAGAAACAACACTATGGCCATCAGCAACCGATCAGTCGCAACCCGCAACCGGATCGGTTGGCCAGTTTTTGTAGAAGACCAACCAAATCGGTTGGTCGTATGTCCGATCCGGTTGGAGAAGCTGCAGTTGCTAAATCTTCATCACTAAGCTTCCCCTTTGTATCCAAACGATTCTAGGACCTTCTCTTGGTGTATTCTAGTCCCTTCCTTACTCCTTGGAGGCCAAGTTCAGCAATTAATACCCTAGGCCTTGGAACTAGTATAAATAGAGGATAATTGTGAGCATATGAGAACACACCTCAAATACAAATCTCTCTACTCATCAAACAAAACCTTAAGCTCTTAAAATTCGTCCTTAGAAGTCCAGAGAAGTTTGGAGATCCAGAAGTTCCACATTTGGAGGCCAAACCACCAAGAAGTCTACCCCAATACTTTGAGAATCATTACTACACCATTTGTAATCTTATTCCAAGCATTGTAAGACTTTCAATCACGTTTTCTAATGTTCAAAGTTCTGAGTTTATGTTCATGTTTGCTATGAGTGGCTAGTTTCTTTATACACTTGCTTAAATGATGTTGATTATCATATGATTAGTTAGTGATTATGTTAACATGTTTTAATTCAATTTCAAGTTGATTCTAAGATCCAATTGTTCTAAAGTTTCATAGTGACATTTGTTAATCAAGTTTGGCTAATTGATAATAATCGTTGGGGTCGAAAGAACTTATTGTTATTCAACTAGTCATAATCATTTTGTCTATGGATGATTGTTTTACCCATTATTCTTGATTACACAAAGGAACTAAGGTGTGATTGTAATAGAAACGCTTTTTGATTATCAAATTGGATTGGTTGGAAACATCTAAATGGTCGTAAGATTAGTTGTTGAGAATCAATTGTAGCCTTTTGTCTATGATCGGTTACCTTTTGTATTGACCATTTCTTAAGCAATTTGATGAACAAGTGGATGTTTTTGTGTTTAAGTTTATGTATGTAGACTTATGAAACTTGAATTGATCTTGAATTGATTGGTTAAACTTAATGCTTGTTTTTATGAACTAAAATCTTGAAGAAGGTTTAACTTGTAAGAACAATAGATTAGTCTTCCAACTAATTATCATAACCAACATGTTAAGAGGTTAACACGATCACATTAATCTATGATATGTAACTAGTTTAAGCAAGTGTAGTTTTTAATCATCTGAATTTCATTATATCTATTTGCTTTGTTATATGTTTTGGATAGACTACGTTAATTCAAACTTGTGTTTAGATTCACTCAAATCCCTGCGAACGATCCCGACTTACCTTCATAATCTTGCTATAACGGACGAGTATACTTGCTCGTATGTGTTATCAGTAAAATTGGTAATTCACCTTTTATAAATTTAAAACTTGCTCCAACCGGGCACATCATGATTATAATCTAAAAAATGGACACAAGTGAGGTTCGAACCTGCATCAGTGTGATACTTTTTAAACGCCTCAAGTAATCAAACCAACTAGGCTAATGTATCTTTTGGTTACATACTCCAAATCAACATACTTATACATGACTATTTTTGTAATGGTATAAATATTTTTCTCTTTTCTGTATTTATCTTCTTGATTATATGTGGATATATTAGGAATATATATGGTGATATATTATAGGCCTATATTTAGGCCCGGTTAACAATTTGATTATTGATGCAGGTTTTACTGACCAGGTTTTAATATTTATATAGTCTCGTTATACCTATGGTCTACCCTAATGCACTAACGGGCTACCTAGTCGTGTGTAGTGTAGTATTCGGTAAAACCGAGGTCGTCCCAAGAGCTATGTGTGTTGGATTATTACTAAGTCTAGGTGTCACAGATTTTAATAATGATTATGATAAGGAATTAATTAACTACGAAAGCAGATAAAAGCAGATAAAAGGCAAAGCTTTAATCAATAGAGGAGAGTGGTGCTAACCTAGTTAATCCTCCTAACTAGTAATGTCTACGTCTACTTACTTCCAATTACTTCAGGTGGGTCAAATTCGAGAGGACAACATTTGGTCAATTCGTCCTAACCTATCAGCAAAGATGCCACCACTGGAGAAGTCAGGTGTCCCTTCATAAGTCCAGTTGTTCCTGGTCCCCTAAGCCAAGTCATTAAGTACCGCTACATGCTATATTTAAAATAGTGAGTGCCCGGGCGTTAGCAACTTAAACGCTCACCCCCTAATTCTTAAGTTCATCCAAACGGTAGGTGATCAGCTGGTCAAATCGCACAAGTAGAAAGGGTCGTCAATTGGTCATATCTTACCCTTCCCGTCTCAGTCTACTCACTTAGGGTCAGTTGGTCATATCTCCTAAGCAACTAGCCTCTACCGCCATTCAAAACTACCGAAACAAGGGTAGCTACCAATAAACTGTGCATGCATACACTTAGAAATAATTATACGGAAGTAATGTAAACACAAACAAAACAATTAAGGAATCAAAACTAGGCCAGCACCAAGAGGTGCTTAGCCGCTCATATTAACCATACAAATCAATTCAATATTCAAAGTTACGAAGTACATGAATCTAAAGTAAAGAAAAGATAAAATGCTAATGCTTATCGTAGGGGAGTGATTTCTCCCTTGGAGACAGCTCGTATGCTCCTCTAGACCTGCCTTTGGCTTCTTCCCACGTTCTTTGGTTGTGGTGTGTGGAATGAGATGCTTTGAAATGCTGGAAATCGTGGGGTATTTATAGGCCAGATCTGGGTTACGGCGTAACTAATATAAAAGTTACGCCATAATCTTCAATTCCTTCGTAATTTGCACTAGATCTGCTGGTTACGGCGTAAACTTATGAGTGGTTACACCGTATCTTCAATATTACTTAGTTACGCCGTAGTTGATGAAATAGTTACGGCGTAGTTATCAGCGGCGTGGAACCTCATTTGACCTAATATAGTTACGTCGTAGCCTTTGGGGAGAGTTACGCCGTAACCTTCTGATGAGTTGGTTTTCTGAGTCACGCTTTAGTTACTGTGTAATGTGAGAGATGAGTTACGCCGTAACTTCTTCAAAGTCAGCATACTATGGTAAATCTTTGATATTTCTCCAATTCCGCGTCTCTTTAGCTCCAATGCTCGTAATTTACCTGAAAGTGAAAAACAAGCGTAAATCCATATAAATGATATAAATCACAAGCATTATCGGGGGAAATTGACACTTAATATTCAGGACTATTTGATGTTATCAATTATATGCATGATTCTATAAAATTTTATCTTAATCTGTAAGGTATATATAATATATTTTATCGGCATTACGTACAAACGTATTCAATTTTTTTTGAGTCAGTATACACAGATAGTTTATTGAAAGATGCAGCCACAAAGGCAATCGAAAAGGCTTACAAGAGTTAAAGATATTAAGAGTGGTGCTTCTGTTTCAAAAGGAATTATTGTAATGTTTTATGTTTGTATTGTTTTTGTATTATTGTGATTTTTGTATTACTGCTTGGCGTTTAAAGGTATCTAATTTTTTTTAAAACAGATTCACGTACCAATAAGAAAGCTAAAACTAACGATGTTGAGGTATTGGAATCAGCCACATCAGGAAATCAAGAAACATGTATTGTAGTTATTTTGTACTGTTATTGTTTCCTTAATTATTTTTCATTATATATATATATATATATATATATATATATATATATATATATATATATATATATATATATATATATATATATATATATATATATATATATATATATTCATACAACCTGCATGTATTCTATGTATATGTTGTATGTTTTTGTTTTTTTATGGCAGGAAAGTAACAAACAGGTATTGTAGTTATTTTGTATATGTTGTTGTTTTGTCAATCAATTTTACCAAGTGTTGTATTTGGTATGGGTAAAACTGTTTTCATTATATTTTAATTAGTAATGTTTGTTTGTTTATATGGTATTTGTATAATTTATATACCAATTGTTGTTTCAGAAATTGATGTTTTAGATTCACCGAATCACCCACATGGTATTTGTTTAACTATTTAATTGTTTTGTGTTTTGTTTGTTCGTAGTATTGTTTGTTATGTTTTAACATATGTTTCTGTTTGGTTTTTTCTTAGAAACTGTTAAAACTGGGCATCTGCAAAAACATGTTATGGGTAAAAGTATGATTGAAGGTAACTTGAACAAAAGTGTAAAAAGGTTTTCAAAAGTTATTTTGTTGATTATTAATTATTCCAGTATTATTAAAGAAATTGTTTTATTTTTGTAATTGTTTGATAAATTAGTTGATATGAATATATTTACAACAGGTTGTTCTGAAAAGGAAAACAACGTAACAAAAACTCCTATATTGGAAAGTGACACACCAGAAAGACAAGGTTCATGTATTATTTTGTAAATTTATTTATTTATTTATTTTTGATTGGATTTGTTTTTTTTTAATTAATACAAAATGTTTTCATTATATTTTAAACAACAGCTGATAAAAGTCGCAGTAAGAAAACAATTGCTATGGGCAAAACTACTTTTGAAAGTAATCCATTAGGAAGGAACTATCAAAGCCGTTCGCGGAATGTGCCAACAGTATGTGAGGGTAATATGTTTTTATTATTGTGTAATTTGTATTTTTATTTAAATATTACTTTAGATACATTTGAATTAATTTAGAATTCTGTATTGTTTGGTTATAAACGCTAGATTCTTCAATCAGTAATAAGATGTTACAAAAACGTTTTTCATCTTCTGCAACATGTTCAACGGGAAACACTCGATCGACGCAATTGGGTATGCCAATGGTAGAAAGCGACACACCTGGGAATCAATCTTTAAAATATAGAAAGAAGTTGGAAGGTATTGTCATTTTAATTGCGTTTGTTATGGTAATGGTTTAACATTTATTATATAATTTCCCACTACCTAATAATGTGCAGGAAGAAACAGAAACTAAAAAATGAGTTTTGGTAACCAAACATCTTCTTTACATCCCAAATCAAGTTCTGGGAAAATCAGAAGCACCATACATGATTCTAATTTCAAGTATCAAGGTAATAGTTCTAGAGTGAATAACTCTAATCTAGGGAGATTTGAATTTGGTGAAAAAAACATTCAAAGGAAGAGTTCCAATTTTCAAAGCAGTTCACGAGGTATATATATATTGTTTATTACTATTAATAATAACAATGTTTATAAATATATTTACCAAAAAATGTATGTGTAAATGTTTACAAGAGTAAACATACATGAACAAAAAATAACTCCTTTAGAGAATGTTGACCCCATGATTACTAGCATGGTAATAAAAGGGAGATGTATATCTATTTGGCATTCTCACAAGTTGAATGAAGAACATGATCCATACAGTTTGGATTTTGTTTTGCAAGATGCGGAGGTAATTTGAATTTATACGCGCATAATTTATATATATTTAAAAGTACTTATCATATACTATAACATTTGTAACCGTATAAACAGTCCAATCGAATCCAAGTCTACATCAAAAAAGAGCTGATGTTTAAATTTGAACCACTTTTACAAGAGGGCCAATGTTATATCATCTCAAAATTTGGAGTGGCCGAAAATGGTGGTAGATTACCATTGTTACCACACAGGTACAAAATTTGTTTCTACAAAGGGACTGAAGTGACCAGAGTTGAGCAAATAGATAATAATTACGTTGGTTTTATTAATGAGCCATTCACTCATATTTTGAACATAGATAATGAGTATCATGGTCATGATTGTGTAGGTATGTGTTGGTTGCTAGAAAAATTTGTAATTTTATATTCAAAAGGTGATGTTTTAATCTCCCTTATTTTCGTTATTGTTGGCAGATGTTTTATAACAGTAGTAGCTATTGGGAAAATTGTACCTGTCAATAGCCATGGTGGCCGGAAGATCCGCAGGAGTGTTGTCATTGAAGATGCTCAGTATGTGTTATTCGTATTTATCTACACAAAATATTACATTAATGGTGCTGTTATAATTTAAATAAACACATATCTATTTCACTCCACACAGATCTTTCAGGATTGATTGTAAATTTTGGGATAAATGGGCATTATTGTGGAATGATTACGAAGAGAGACTTGATCAACTTGGACATATAGACTTTCTATTGGTGTTGGGGAAAGTCAAGTATTGGGATAGTAAGTTTTTTTATTTGTTTTCTAAATTTAGCGCACCATAGCCGCCATTAAAATAAGTATGTTTTTTCATTCATATGATTTCATTAAACTTACACATAATGCAGATACGCCATTTATACATAACACTTTATTTGGCACGAAGATTTTATTAACAGGGATCCGCCGCCGTTGGTTTCATTCCGGAAAAGGTAACGTGAAGAATACAAGTTTATATAAATAAGTACGTAATTTGTATAAAGTTAATAAAATTCATACATAATACAGCTACGAATCGCAAGAGGGATATGACCATAGGGAATTCAAGATTGAATCCTACGACCAGGTCAGTCATGTAGTTACACCGGGAATTCATGCAAGGATATGTGAAAAGATTGGTAGGCATGATTCGCAGCATTGATCCGTAAGTCAGAATTTTACTCGATTATTGATGTAGGTGTTTCCAACTGAAACGTGGCATTCTTTAAACATCAACATTTTTTATCTAACATTAATAACAAAAACAAGATACATGCTGCGTTGTTTATGCGACAGTTCACAGCATACAGTATGAGAGTGGTTGGACTTACATTGGTTGCAAAGTATGCAATACAAAAGTAACACCAATAACGGGAAAAGGAAGCTCCAGTTCAAAGAATAAGAATCAGTTATGGCATTGTAGAACCCACGGAGAAACATACGCAGTTGCATCCATGTACGAAATACACTGTGTTGAAATATATTATTGACGCTGTAAGATGTTTTCAATTATCGTATTTTAAAAACAAAATAACTTAATCATTAACATATGTGCAGGTTCAAAATCATTGTTCGAATATTCGATGAAAGTGGATCCGCACAAGTGATTATTTTTGACAAGAATGTCCATAGGATGATTGGGTTTTCAGCGTGGGAGATAATGGAAAAACAAGGCATGGATACGGATGAATATTTTTCGAATGAGCTCAATGCAATAATAGGGAAACCGTATTTGTTCAAAATCAAATACACAGAATTTAACCACAACAATAACATGCATATATATCGAAGTGAGAAAGTCACGGAAGATGCAGAAATAATCAATCACTTCAAAGATGGTTTCCTAATTGACGAGGTTTAACATATTCTTTGTAAAATAAACTAAATGAAATGGTTATAATTATAATATAATTATCACTTTTGGAATATTATTTAAAAAATAACATTCTTTCATATTTTACAAAACAGGATTCTGGTGATGAGTTGCAAGGAGCTGAAAATGAATTAGAAGATTTAGAATCAGAAAATGAAAATGCAACAGAAGACTCACATATTAGTGAAGAAAAAGCCGCATATGAAGAAGATATAGTAGATGAAGATGAAATTGCTAATAAAAATGTGGATTACAACAACGAAGAAGCATTAGATGGTTTATATGATTTTCAAGGTGACGTGGATACACACGAGTTTGCGACAAAAGAAACAGAAAATGAATTTACAACAACGATTTCGAATGAAAATGAGGTATGATACATTATGTTTTTTATTTTATTTTTTAAACTATGACACAAAGAATTACCATGAGTTTAAATCTAAATTTGTGAATCTGTTGACTAATATTTTTACAGGATGGGAAAAATCATAATGCAACTCCTGTCAAGAAAAGACCACACTCGGCAATATATCCATTAGAAAATGGAATAGAAGATGAGAATGAAGAAAACAATTTAGCAAAAAGAATTGTACCAAAATTTTTGGAGTAGTGTATTTAATTATCTTCACCAAAACATGTTTAGAATATTGTTTAAACGATTTTCTCATAGATTATTTTTAAATATTGGATATTGTTTGGTTCTGGATTTACTTTTAAAACATGTGTTAAAAGTTTATTTCATATATATTGATTGTTGGTGTTGATGGTGTTGTTGTGTCACTTTAACAATATTGGCAGTTGTATTTACAATCCTGCTATATGAAATTAACAACTTCAAAGCATTCTATTCAATTTGTAAAAAGATACAACTTATCGACTATCTGTAAATATACATACATCATATTTGAATATAAAACAAAACACAATATAACACACCATAAAATAAAACATAAAATTACAACTTAAACATCAAATTTTGACATAAGATTAACCAAAACGTATTTAAGTTGCATAATATCTAAAACAACTTTAAAATGTCACTATTCATAAGCATATACACACCCACTACTAAAAGTTTCTTCATGTCAACAAACATAAGCATCTAACCAAAAAAACAACCTTAAAATGTCATTCATGAAACATATCCTTTTTCCTAACAAACATGGAAAACAGGATACTCCAAATCATCATCAGAATTTATAAACATGAACTTAAACCTTATCATCTTTCCATACTCAAACAAACAATCTTCAAAAAAGTGGCTCCAGTCACCTAATGCATTCACATGATTCACTCGGTATGGATTTTCTCTATGATAATCAATCTTAATTCCCATCATGTATTGAATTGTATTCTACTGCATCATGCCTAAACAAAGGCAGCTTGAAAAAAATGCATAGGACGATTAACAAGAAAATCAGCTGGAATTGCCTGTTGTTTAACAATTACCAAAAAGAAAAAAAATTACAAATTCTTTTATAAATGCATAGAAAAAAAATAAAGACAAAACTCAAACTTACAAGTCGAGAGAACGCCAGAATTTCAGAAGACCTTTTGTAAAAGACATCAGTTGTCTCACCAAAATGATCAAGGTGACCAAACCATTGGCAAATGTGTTGCATTCGCTCATCTCCTGTTTCAAATATATCAAAGTAAATCTTAAAGATATATGTTAAAACATATTATACCTTACAATTAATGATATCAACCGAATAAGATTATGAGATTACCGAATAACAAACAAAAAACACATAAACTGCTAGATATACAACCTGCATCCTGATCATCAAGATCATGTTGTGGAAAAAACAACTGCGTCACACCCAGAAACTCCCCCTGTATCTTTGTTCTACCATCAACACCAAACATGGTTATATTCAAGCTATGATTTTCCAATTTAGTAAAAACAATAACATCCCCAAACTCAATATTGGAATATTGAAGAGTAGCCAACCACATTTCCTCATCCATAACATACACAACATTATCAACATGACCTCCTTCATGTACAAAATTAACATCCACGTTAAACTCCATTCCTTCAACAACAACAACAACAATGGTAGCTTTCAACCCAATACTAGCTAGAAAATTTGCGGGCAATGTCTGAGACAACAACATGATTCACAATTATAACAAATAATAAAGTACACTTATTGGTAAAAAACGTAAAATTTGCGGGCAATGTCTGAGACAACAACATGATTCACAATTATAACAAATAATAAAGCACTTATTGGTAAAAAAACGTAAACAAAAATATGTAATTCTTATAAATATATAAATCAAATCACTTGTGGAATATGATGGTATGGCAGCCTATAACTCTGAAACCTTATATGACAACTCTCTACACCAAAGATATTCCTCAACTTCCAACCCATGAGAATCATAGCCAGCAACGTAAAAAGAGTCATCACCTTCTTGAACAAAGTGTAACATGTGAACATCCGTATACATGTTTTCATGAACAAATTCTACCCATTTGTTACCTAAAATCCTAATGGGACCTCCAACTGGGGCAACAATCCTTACTTTTTTCCGTTGTCTTTGAACCCCCGTTAAATATAAATGGCGATTCCCATTAAAAGCAAGGTCAGAAAATACTTGAGGAAGCTCGAGAAACCCAGGGTACACAGATATGTTTGGTCGCACTACAAACTCAATTGGCTTGATTACTTTCTAAAACAGTTACAAAAATATTAAAACTCGACTAATTTTATGAATAAGAAAGAACATTAAAAAAAGAAATGCAACAAACATGTAAAAAGTTGTACACAAAAATAAATTTATACCAAAAATGGTAAAATCAAACAAATATGTCACATAACAACATTTCAAATGTGAATATAGTAACAAATTATAGGAAACAACCAATGAGGGTAAATCATTGTGCAATTAAACTTAGGGTTTTGACTTTCTACTAAACCTGGCAATTTCAAAACAGAATATGATAACCAAGACTCCAATACTATTTCCAATTGAGAAACTCAGAAATTCCCACAAAAAGGTCCAATAATATTTGGTGCAATCAAACTTAACACAATAACATTTTATCAATAGAATAATAAAAAACAAAACAACACCAACTCGCTAAAACAAATGCATAGAACTATAACTATAGAATATGGAACAATCATGAAGAACCAAATTGCATTACACTGTTTCAAGTAGATGACCGGAAAAAAACAAGCCTCAAATTAATGTTGATGATTCAGATAAACAGACAAGTTAACCACTATTAAGTACAGTAACTTTTTTATGATTTGATATGTGTGTAATGTCAGCTACTAAAAAGTGTATAGAGTAAGTTATGTATTATTTAATATGTTTTCATTGTTAGTTACTACAAAGTGGAAAAAAATCCCATATAGATTTTGGACTATTATATAATCAAACAAATAAAATATAAACTAAACAAAGCCCATTACATGTTAAATATTATAATCCATTAAGCCAAGTTTTATAGTTATATATCTTACAAACAGCCCAAATGACATTTACAAAACTGATTCATCACACTCAAAAAATTATATCCCAAACAGCAACCAAGTTACTTACATGGAAAACATAACATTTGAATATACAATTGTTAGGAATTAGAAAATTCAGTCGTTAAAGAGTCGGTCACCTCAAGTATATGTATTCGATAGAAAGCTCGTAGTCGTAGTCATAATATGTTAGTAAGTAGTTTGCTATGTAACACCATGGAGGACGGACGGGTCTTTACCCACTGTATGCCTGATCCACTGCCCGTAGGTGGCGTTTATTTGTAAGACACTATAAATACCCTCTAACTCCCAAGGTAGAGGGTTGGAGCTTCAATACCATTTTTCTTTGTTTCACATAGTTCCCAACTCTCTTCCCTTTCTCTCTCTAGAATTTTCTCTCTCTAAACAACTTATACGCCCCATATGATTATGGTTTAGTGTGTTTGTGAAATCTTATATCTTACAATTGGTATCAAGAGCCATGGTTTGATCACTCATCTTTCATGCTCTTTGTTTTGGTGGATTTCATAAGGTTTTTGGGGTTTTAAGTGTTTAGGAGAGTTTGAATCATTTGGACAAATTCTAGTGTTAAAGTTTGAACTTTGCTTGTACTTTTGTGTTTAGGATCATCATATGTGTTTATGTTTTGAATTGGAAGGCTTAAATCATTGTGGTTTGGTTGTTTTTGATTGATAAAGTGGTTATTTGTGAAAGTGGTACGAAGCGAGTTGAGTCTCGGACTTTTGTTTCTTCAAAGCGAGTTGCTTTGTTATTGGAAGCGAGTTGGTATATGCGACTTGGCTATTTAGCGAGTTGACTCTTTATGCGACTTGGGTTCTAAGCGAGTTGTTTCTTTAAGCGACTTGAGTTCTAAAGCGACTTGGTTATTAAGCGAGTTGTACAACTAGCGAGTTAGTTTAAGCGACTTGGTGGTTGCGAGTTGTCTCTCGCATGACTTGGCTATTGAAGTTGTCTCTATATGCGACTTGGCTATTAAGCGAGTTGGTTCTTTAAGTGACTTGTTTCTTTAAGCGAGTTGGTTGTTTAGCGACTTGATAACTAAGCGAAGTTGATCGCTTAGTTACTTGTCTATTGAGACTTGTTACTTCTTCGTGCTACATTTTACGGTTGTTCTTTTGGTTTAGTAAAATCCCGGTTTAATCAAGGAATAGTAAAATCCCATAGAACTTGTAATCATGTCAAACATCGTACCTACTATCATTTCTTCGTGGTCGAGGACGTTCAAGCTGGATCGATACTGGTCCACCTATGCTTGATGAATCTGATTATGACTCATAGGCTCAACGAATCCGATTGTATTGTCTTGGAAAGGAAAATGGGGTCAACATTCTCAAATCCATTAATGAAGGACCTTATCAGATTGAGACTACAAGAGACTTAATTGATACAATTGCAGATGGAACAATGATCTATGGATTAGACAGACCAAAGATGTATGATGAACTCAATGATAAGGAGAAAATGAGATTCGATGTTGATATCGTGGCTTCTAACATTATACTTCGTGGTCTTCCAAAAGATATCTCCAAGCTTATCAATCACAACATTGAAGCCAAGGCAGTTTGGGATAATGTCAAGATGCTTCTCTCGTGTTCAATTAACCAAGGAAGACAGAGAATCACAACTGTATGATGAGTTTGAGCACTTCAAGATGAAACCCGATGAGAGTGTCTATGAGTACTACGTGAGATTCCATAAGCTTGTGAATGACATGAGGAACATCAAAATGACTATGCCAAACATTCAAATTGAATTCAAAGTTTGTAAACAACATGAATCCCGAGTGGCACAAATTTGTCACCTCTGTGAAGCTAACCAAAGGATTGAAGAACACCAACTATGAGCAATTGTATGCCTTCCTTCTTCAGAATGAGAGGCATGCTATGTTTGAAAAAAGGATTCTAGATCGGTTCAAAACCAATCAGGGAGAATCAAGCTCACCAAATGATTCTACAGCTTTCTACACCATTGTTGGTATTACCACCAAAACATCTCAAGTCATACCCATGGGTAATGGTAATTACAAGCTCATCCATGATCCAAAGATATAAGCCTCCCGACTCAAACACACTCATGGAAAACTTCATCAATCAACTGGCTCTCATGGTTAGTCAAAACATGAACTCTCTCCCACACACCAACAATAACCTCGAATGTACTCCAATCCACACAATCAAGCTACATGAGATGGGAAGGTTGTGGTGCAACATTCAAGAAAGGCGATGAACAGGGAAGAGGTGGAGTTGGTAGAGGATATGTAGCAAATCAGAATCGTGGAAGGAATCCAAATCAAGGACAAGAAAATCCAGTCAAATGCTACAACTATGGTGGTGAGGGACACATTGCTAGGAACTGCACATCTCCAAAATGTCCACAGAATGTAGAATACTTCAGAGACAAGATGTTGCTCATACAAGCTCAGGATAATGGTGCAGCGTTGGATGAAGAGGAGTTGTTGTTTCGCGAGGGCAATGCCAAGACATATGATGCATATGTGGATGAGCACCGATTCAGAGATAGGTCATAATCATCGAATGCCTTCAAGTCGATCGCGGATGCATACTGACTCGACGCCGATGATGAACCTACTGCACAGACAATTTTCATGGCTAGCATTTCTCCAATGGTCTCCCCAAAGGTCCCCTCACCACAACAAGCTAGTCCATCCAAAGAATCAATCATCTCAGAGGTATTAAAACTATATGATGAGGTTGATGAGCAAAAGATGCATAATAAAGTACAATCTCTTCAAACTTATGAATCAGTTATTGATGATGAGGATAATAGCAATACTGTCCCATATGATCAATATGTGAAGCAAAGTGAAAGTGAGGTTGTGCCAAGTAATGCATCTTCTGCAGTCAACTAGCCGGGTACCCGCGCACAGCGGCAGCGATAAGTATAGTTATATGTGTTTGCTTACCCGTTTAGTGAATTCGTTTCACAACACTTCTAATGTATATGTGTTAGTTGTAAGTGTTTGTTTGGGTTACCCGTAACTTTCCCGTAGCTTTCCGCGACATCATTATTCCCGCATATAGAAATACCTCGAATCTCTTACGCCACAAACAATACCCCAAAAGTATATGATTTTGACGAATCAAGATTATATTGATTGAAATAAATGAAATAAAGGTTAAAGTTGTAAAAATTTGAATTAAAATAAAATAAACCCATTAAAAATATAAAAACTAAAAACTCATAAAAATATATCAAAATGGATGTTGAATTAAAGAGGTGAAATTAGATTATAAAAAAAATAAGTAGATAAAAAGATATTTTAATTTAAAAATAAAGATGAATTTTTAGTTGAGAAATGACACATGTCATTTTATAATTGGAGCTCTTTATCTTAATTTTTAGTGGTTAGGAGTTAGGTTTGGAGTTTGTTAGAAGTTAGGCTTGGAGTTTGTTAAGAAGTGACACATGTCATCTCATGATTGGAGCTCCTTATCTTATTTTTTTGGTTAGAAAAACTCTTTCCATAATAAGCAAGTAAAAAAGTCTGAATTTGTAAGCCTTCTAATTTTAGAAAGCCTAAATGCATTATAAAGTAGTATAGATGATGATTGTACTTTTAATGAATACACTGCATGTGCCCCTGATGATTCTGTTATCTCTGAACTTAATGCCTATAAAGAACAAGTTGCTATTTATGAACAACGTGCTAAGTTTGAGTTAACCACCCGTGAGCAGGAAATGGATGACCAAATGCGTACAATTATTAGAAAAAGTAATTTTAGAGAAGAAGTATTAAAACAAGAGTTAAACTCCTTACAAGAAAAGCTTTCTAAAACTGCTAAGCAAAAACAAAAACTTCAAGAAAATGTTAAAATGCTTAAGCAAGAATTCAATGCTAAGGAATCAAAACTTTTGAATGATTTTTCCAATCTAAAAAATTTGAAAAACAAGCTTGAAAATAAGTTGTACGTACAAGGGAACACCATTCAGACTGCTCACTTGATCATTAAGCATAGAGTCTTAAGCGATAAGCATAGCATTCCCCTTGTTGTGGAACCTAATCCTGAGGTTGTTAAAAAGGCTAGAGCTGCTCATAATGTAATCTATGATGGCAATGAGATTCTTAAACCTAGACAGAAACCTAGTTGCGTTGATTGCACTGAGGAAGATAGAAAATTAGATGATGCATCTAAGGAGAAAATGAATAAGAAGCTTGAAGATCCTGAATGTAAAGAGAATAACATAACGATCAAACCCCATGATTACAAAAAGGAAAATTGGATTTCCTTGAACAAGTTTAAGCCTCAAACGTTGTTAACACCCGAACAAGTGTTCTGGAAAAAATATTTAGATAAGCAAAAGCGAGAAAATCTTGTTGTAACAAACCCTCCCATTAGGAAAATGCCTTCAATGTGTATCCTCCATACACCAATGCATTTAGTTCCTAGAACTATTGCCACTAAAAGCAAGACCTTAATCACTCAATATGTTATTTTTCAATTGTTTGTTGATTTTGAGAAAACTTGTAAGAAAAGGATCATACCCACTGGGATAACTGAAGGGGAAAAAGGTTTTGAGCAAACTAAAGAATGCTATTTAACTGAGGTCATGCCTTTCTTTAAACAACTAAAAGATCAATTTGAGAGTCTTAAAAAGGGGATGGATTCTGATATTAAAGAAATGGAAAAGGAATTTGATGCAATGATAGTTGACGTTAGTAACTATGAGCGAGAATTAAAGTATAATGAGATTGAGAGGAAGAACTTGCATACATTGAATGAGAATCTTATTTTTGAATGTATTACTCAAGATGTGTTTTACATCTTTGCTACTAATTGTTCCATTAATGCTTCTCAATTTCATGAATTATCTATTGCTTTGAAAGTCTCCCATGATCGTGTCATTGAGCTTGAAAAAACTAACTCTAAACTGCATGATAAAGTTGAATAGGATGATCATGATAACCTGGTGAAACATTTTCTAAATTGGAAGTTGAGCATCTTGCTTTGCAATTAAAATATCAACATCTAAAGAAAATGTTAAAACCTCAAATATCAAGACATCCTTGGATGCTCCTGAATTTGATGCACTTTTTGAAATTAGCAAACGTGATGAACAGATTCGAGCTCATTGTAACACGACCAGAAAGTTGAAAGCCCAAATCTCTCAATTAAAGGGTGAAAAGAACAATGTGACTGGCTCCCAAATGCCTCCTCCTTTAGATTCTCAGTATTCTCAAAATTTTCATCTTCAAAACTTAGTTAATGCTTTACAAAAGGAAAACGAGAGTTTTCTAGAAGAAAATGATAAAGTTAAACGACACTTTAAAGAGTTATATGATTCAATGAAAGTCACTCGTGACCAAAACAACGAAAAAATAACGTCTTTAAAAAAAGAATTTGAGAATTTGAGGAGTCAGGAAAAAGGGAAACTGCCACTTGTTTTTAATGAGAATGTTGAATCAAAGTCATCCTCGACTGAAAATATCATGATTAAATATATTCCTCCTCATCTTAGGAATAATGAACCTGTGTTTCATAACTATTGTGCTCACCTTAAGGATAGCCTAGAATGTCTCCGTGAGATTCTGGAAGAGGATTTCATTAATAAACCTCTTGATAGAGAAATTAGGTTTGCTTGCATTCAGGCCAAACGATCTCAGGAGCTGCTAGAATGTTTAATTGCAACATGTCCTAAATCCTTAGGTGCGAAAGGAAAAGTTGTGATGCCTTGTTCTATGCCTAGTGCCCAACATTCAAATCATTCTATGCCCAACTTTAAGAAAGTGAACACTGATGTGCCTTCAAGTAGTTGGATCCCTGCACATCTAGTTCAGGAATGCAAAATGTAGATCAACCAACTAATGTGCCCATAATTCCCTCTACAGAGTAATCAAGTGACATTAAAGCAAGCGGTCAAAGCCTCCGTGCAATACCAAGCAAGATAGGACCTCACAAGCTAAGAATGTGCATTGGAAGAGAGTAGAAGATCACCCTAGGAATATTAAGTTTGAGTTGAATAAAACGAATCGTGTTGATTCTTGTATTAGCTATAAGCGCATCGTAATTAATTCAATCTCCTACTATTCGCAAAACCATGTAATGATGATTGCTTGTTTTCTATTACTAATCATGAATGTGGTATGAATGTTATGTCTAATGTCAAATGCCCCGATAAAATTGTTAATGTTAAAACTCAAGCTAAGAAGGCTAAAAGCAAAGGCGAAAGAAAGTTAGAAAACAGTGGAAACCCACAGGAAGGAAATTTAGTAATATAGTTTATCAATGGATACCTCTTGGCCAGTAAGATTAATGAGCTTTGCCCTAAAGTTGCTAAATCAATGCCCACTAGAAAATGGATGCCTACTGGTAGAACTATTCCTTAAGAAGTGAACATACTTTGAATAGGTCAAATACGGACACTAGCACTGCATCTATTTCTATTGAGTCCATTGTTTCTACCTCTGATGTTGGTGTTCCAATCACTATTACTAACCAAGTGGAACCCATTCTTGCATGGGGATCCCAATTATCCAGTTATCCATTCTTGTTTGGGTTCAACTGCAGATCGTTCAAATCGTTATGTGGTACCCGGACTCGTGTTCCAAGCATATGACCGAGACCGTCGCGCTCATGAACTTCGTGAGCAAATTCATCGGGGACTGTAGATTCGGGAATGATCATTTTGGTGCAATTATGGGTTATGAAGATTATGTTGTCGGTGATAGTGTTATCTCCGGGGTATATTACGTAGAAGGTCTTGGTCATAACTTATTCTCTCGGTCAATTCGTGATTCTCGATCTAGAAGTGGCCTTCAGAAAACATACTTGTTTCGTTAGAGAACTTGATGGTAAAGAACTTTTAAGAGGAACTCGTGGTTCAAATCTATACACCATCTCTATTGAAGATATGATGAAGTCTTCTCCAATTTGCTTGTTGTCAAAAGCTTCGAAAACAAAGTCATGGTTATGGCATCGTCGTCTCAATCACTTGAACTTCGGCACCATCAATGATCTCTCCAAAAAGGACTTAGTTGTAGGTTTACCTAGACTAAAGCATGAAAAGGATCATCTTTGTTCAGCATGCCAATTAGGAAAAAGCAAGAAGTATGCCCACAAACCCAAACCTACAAACTCCGTTGCAGAAGTTCTTCATACAATTCACATAGATTTATGTGGACCCATGAGAGTGCAGAATATCTTTGGGAAGAAATATGTGTTAGTTGTGGTTGATGATTACTCTCGATTCACCTGGGTTAAGTTCCTAAGGACAAAGGATGAAACTCAGATATCATCATCAAACTTATCAAACAAATGCAGGTTCGACTTAACAAAGCTGTCGAATCATCGACAGAACAATGGAACTGAGTTTGTTAACAAACAACTTAGTGAGTTTTATGAAAGTGTTGGAATCAACCATCAAAGAAGTGTTCCACGAACTCCTCAATAGAACGGTGTAGTTGAAAGACGAAATTGAACTCTTGTGGAAGCCGCAAGAACAATGTTGATTTACTCAAAGGTTCCAATGTTTCTCTGGGGTGAAGCCATTGCCACTGCATGCTACACTCAAAATCGATCCCTAATTCACACTGCTCATGGAAAAACTCCATATGAACTTGTCCACAATAGAAAACCTAATCTCTCATTCCTTCGTGTGTTTGGTGCCTTGTGTTATCCAACTAATGAGGGCCAAAACTTAGGCAAACTTAAAGCTAAAGCGGACATTGGAGTATTTGTAGGATATGCACCAAAAAAAAGGGATATCGAATCTACAACAAAAGAACCCGAAATATCATGGAAATAATTCACGTTACGTTCGATGAGCTGACCGGTCCAATGGCTCCAGGACAACCCAGTTCTGGACCCGCATCCAATGTTTGATGAACACTATGAGCCAACTGCTAATGATATGTCAATTCCATCATCAGAGGCTGCTACTATCCCTGTTAATGAAGTTAACCCTTCAATTTCTATGACACTAAGTCAAGAAGGCCGATGATCACTATGTCTCATCAACAAATCATCAATCATCGAGTGTACATCATTGTAATGTTTCTGGAACCCTTGATGGAGAGAATCCCTTTGATACTCCTGAAGATGTACCATTTGAAAACATATTTGCTCCTGAATCATCATCAGAACCATCCTCATCAGGAGAAATCGACTCTGCTACTTCAGTTCCTCAACAACAACCACATGAACACCTTAGAAAGTGGACACATGATCATCTATTGGACAACATCATTGGAAACCTCTCTCGTCCAGTATCCACACGGAAACAACTACCAACCGATGCCTTATGGTGCTTCTTCAACTCCGTACTCTCTAAGGTCGAACCAAAAGATGTTAAAACTTCCATGAATGAAGAAAGCTGGTTCAATGCCATGCAAGAAGAAATTCATGAGTTTGATCGACTTGATGTATGGGAATTAGTACCTGCTCCAGATTGTGCTATGCTCATTGCTCTAAAGTGGATCTTCAAAGTGAAACTTGATGAGCATGGTGATGTTGTAAAGAACAAGGCTCGATTGGTTGTAAAAGGATACCGTCAAGAGGAGGGTATTGAATTTGAAGAATCATTTGCTCATGTTGCTCGTATCGAAGCGATCAGAATATTCTTGGCTAATGCTGCAAGTAAGAACATGGTGGTTTATTAGATGGATGTAAAGACGGAATTTCTTAACGGAGATCTTAAAGAAGTCATATACGTCAGCCAACCTGAAGGCTTTGTGAATCCAGAACATCCTACTCACGTCTATCGTTTGAAGAAGGCTCTTTATGGTTAAAGCAAGCTCCAAGGGCATGGTATGATACGCTATCAAAGTTTCTTCTATCCACTAGATTCAAAGAAAGGAGCAGTTGATCCGACATTGTTCACCGAAAGTCGCAAACATTTAATTCACGTTCAAATATATGTTGATGATATTAACTTTGCCTCGACTGACCCCAATGAATGTGATCGTTTTTCTAATGAAATGGGTTCCAAATTTCAAATGTCAATGATGGGACAAATGTCATTTTTCTTGGGATTACAAATTTCGCAAAGTACCGGAGGCATTTTTATTAATCAATCTAAATATGCAAATGAGATTTTAAAGAAATTTGGATTTGATTCTTGTGACCCTGTTGAAACTCCCATGATTGAGCGTACTAAACTGGATGAGGATCACTCAGGGATCATGGTAGACCAAACGAAATATCGTAGCATGATCGGATCCCTGATGTATCTCACAGCCAGTAGACAAGATATTTTATTCGCTGTATGCATGTGTGCTAGATATCAGGCCAAGCCTACTAAAAAGCACCTTGAAGCGGTTAAAAGGGTCTTTCGGTATCTCCAAGGAACCATTAACATGGGTCTTTGGTATCCGAAGGACACTGGTATGTCACTAACGACCTATGAGATGTTGATCATGCAGGATGTCAAGATACACGTCGAATCGTACGGAGGTGCTTAGTTTTTGGGTGATAAGCTTGTGAGCTGGTCTTCAAAGAAGCAAATGAGTACTTCTATTTCCTCTACAAAGGCTGAATACATAGCCATGTCATCTTGTTGTGCTCAAATCCTATGGATGAGATCCCAATTATCTGACTATGGCTTTGAAGTCAATAAAATCCCTCTGCATCTGTGATAATAAAAGTGCTATTGCTCTCTCATGCAACAACGTTCAACACTCAAGAGCAAAACACATCGACTTTCGACATCATTTCATCGGGAGCAAGTAAAACGGTGTGGTGGAACTTTATTTTGTGAGGACGTATACCGTTAGCGAGACATCTTCACCAAAGCTCTTCCTAGAGAACGTTTTGAGTTTATCCTCCCACGACTTGGTCTAAAGAGTCTACAACCGGAAACACTCAAACGTCTTCAAGAGGAAGACGAGGAGTAAAGGTCTTTCTTCATCCATATCTTTGTATATATTTATTCAAAAACCAAAATACAAAATTATAAAACCAACAAAAAGCAAAGAGAAAAATATAAAACTTTTAAAAAATCCATAAAAATTAGAAAATCTTGAAAAATTCCAAAAATATTGTTATTTTGTCATGTTTTTTTTATTCGATATCATCTACGGATTTTGTGTTGACATTCAAAGAATCTCACGGGTCTTTAGATGTTCTTCGAATGTACATAATTTTGTTTAAAAAAAATGAGGCGGAGAAAAATGGTGGTTTATTGTCATTTCAGGCAATAACCCGTTTTAAAAAGTAAAGAACAGTGACATGCTTTATCATATTTTTCAAATCTCATGCTCTGATTCTTAAAACAAATGTTTGTCATCAAAAAGACAAATGTTTTTCTTTCCAAATATTTTTCCGTCTAATGATTCTTCTGAAAAATATTTGCCATCTAGTGAAAACTAAATTGCTTTGAAAATACCTCGTACTCTATTATTCGTGTAAATTATTTGTGCTTATTCTATCTCTCAATCAACAACTTGTGTCATTGATTGAGGGGGAGAATGATTTTATTCGAATTAAAAAGGTTATTTTGAAAGGTCATTTTTCAAACAATTGGCACGTTAATGAGCAAGGTTCATTGTTGAAAAGTCAAAAAGAATAATGTTTTATACAGTTGATTCAAAACCTTTGCTAATATTAATGTTTTCAAAAGACAATCTTGCATGTTTAAAACAATGGAGTTTAAAGTCTGAAAATCTGATCCTAATTAGTTAAAAAATGTTTTTTTTTTCAAAAAGCAAGTAACTATTCTCCTCAAAAGCTCTCAAAATTTAATTTAAATCAATAGAGATCACAACTCTCAAATGATTTGGAAAGTGTGATCAGGGGATAATTTGTGATTTAAATTGGATTTAAACTGATAACTTGATAATTGGTTTTTTAAGTGTTTAGCAAGCTTTCCTCCCACATGTGCCAAACGATTTCAAATTTTCCATGCACATGTTGAGGGGAGCATCTATTTTAAACCACAAAGATTTGAAACGTGATCAATTTATTTCAATGTGAGTTTTTCCAAATATGTGCAAAACATTTTCAACTTTCTATGCACATATTGAAGGGGAGCAACTATTTTGAAAACCACATTCTTTATATAACTACTCTTAGATGCAAGCCAACCCCTCAAAGATGAAAATTATTTCTATTACAAAATGATGATTGATGCACATGTTGAGGGGAGCTCTTGTTCTAAAAATATCAAAAACAATTCAGGTACAAAATGCTTTGATAATATATCACAAGTATCTGGATTGATTTTAAAATGGTTTTCAATTGGTTCCAATGGCAGATGAACAATACCAAATAGACCGACCAACTTTACTTTATGTATGGTGATATAAGGATGATAAGGTTAGGTATTTGTTCCCATGATCCGCCAGAACCGGAGGGATCTATCCAGGGACAATCCACTAGATAGTGTAGAAGTCCTTAGGTATGATGAAAAAAGGAGAAATGTGAGATATGGGAAGAGTGCGGAATGAGACAGAGCTAGTACTGGAATAAACCCAACAAGGTTCTAGTTATGAAGTCTCGGTAAGTATTGAAGGGGTTGAAGAATGAAAAAGAATTGAATGTGAAAAGGGTGAAAAGAAATATCCCTCCAATAATTCAACCTTAGGGCCGATACCGGGTTCAATTCATATGCTACTGGTGGTTACTAAGGTAACACTGGTATTGAAGACAAGACGTCATGGCCCAGTGACGCACTGCACTATAACTTCCCAAACCACTCAAGTTCCTCTTAAAAGGACTTGTTTCATTCTCACGGGGAACCGACATTATCTATCGACTTTCTCTTAGAGTTTGTTGATATTGAAGAAGGAGACCCTCTCCCTAGTCTCCGGCATAGGAACCAAATGTGCACAATTGAGTCTAGAGCCAAGAGATCATCCACAATATCTCATTAGGACACAAAATTAATGAAAACTCTCTGTTTCACACAATGTGGAAAGAGAGATTATATCTTATGAGTCCTACGCATTATCCTTGGGGTATTGCCAGAACATCTGAGTGATATGAAAACATATTCACAATGAAGATGGAAAGCCTTATGGAGCCAACATCAAACAAGCTCCTGGTGGGTGGCATGTGAGATCTATCCAATAGATCAACCATGTGACAACTGAACAGAAACAATGGGGCGATTCAATCTTTTGAATCAATCTTGGTTCAGGTTATGGATTGACGGATACCTTTGAAAAACCGGTCGTTGTGCTTAAAAATTCTTTTCTTTAGCACATCGACTGTGTACTAATATTTCAAAATAAAAAGGTGTTTTTGATTGATAATTGATTTTCATTAAAACCTTCGTTGTATTGCAAAAAACAATTTCTATTGAGCAATACACAATTGTTTTTCAAATCTCTTTTCATCAATCAGTGAATCTCAATTCGCTGGTTCACTCACTCCTGTTGTCTTCTTTGAGACGTTCGGTTTGAGAACGGCTAGAGCATTTGCGAAACCCTATCAAGGAGATTCTTCGAATTATACCGATCATAGCGATTTGTATGCTTGATCAACGGGAACCGTGGGCCGTGTACCTCAATTCAACGAAAGTGATCAAAGACACATTTTGCGCTTTATTGTTAACTTTTATGCAGATACACCCGACGCTTGCGTGATCGTAATGAAGCGGTCAATCCATAGCCGCATGCTCACACTACACATTCATCTCAAAAGAAATCATGATAAGTGCTTCAACGACTCTGCTATTTTCACTCCATGCTTCTCGCTATGCTGCAATTATCATGAACTAGTAAAAGCTTCCGCTACTCTGATGAGAATATATCATGATCCAGAATGTGAGCATGTCGGTCCAAATGTCACAACATAACATAATACCAACACCACTATGGATGAATCAGAAATTTATGTTAGCTGATGATCTCAATGCTGGCTCAAAACTCATCTTCACGTGGATCAGTTAAAGACCTCCACTTGAAATTATCCAAACATGCGGAACATGAAGAATCAAAGACTACGAGCTTCTGAGCAAAGAACTTAATCAAGAATCCTAGAACAATCTAATGTAATATCTGTTTGTATTCATTGTAAATTGAGGTGACCTCCCTTAGGGGGAGATTGTTAGGAATTAGAAAATTCAGTCGTTAAAGAGTTGGTCACCTCAAGTATATGTATTCGATAGAAAGCTCGTAGTCATAGTCATAATATGTTAGTAAGTAGTTTGCTATGTAACACCGTGGAGGACGGACGGGTCTTTACCCACTGTATGCCTGATCCACAGCCCGTAGGTGGCGTTTATTTGTAAGACACTATAAATACCCTCTACCTCCCAAGGTAGAGGGTTGGAGCTTCAATACCATTTTTCTTTGTTTCACATAGTTCCCAACTCTCTTCCCTTTATCTCTCTAGAACTTTCTCTCTCTAAACAACTTATACGCCCCATATGATTATGGTTTAGTGTGTTTGTGAAATCCTATATCTTACAACAATGTAATGACATGCAAAGAAACATAATTGATTATTAACAGCAGAATAACCAACAAATTAGGCAACAGAATGCGAAAACATATTACCTAAAAATATCATTTACTAATATTCTATAGAGGCAGATACAAAAGATACTAATTCAGACACATTATAATTACATGGAGTAGTTAGTCATATAAACAAAAAGCATACCAAATGTAAACCCATAATAACCCACAAATAATTGTTTTAAGTTAAACAGACATTAAACAATGGCAATATTATTCAATTGTCATAACAACATCCCCTCTGCTTTTCAATACTTCAACATCTAATGTAAACTTGAGCATCTGATTCTCATCAACCCCAGTTCCTTCATGATCGATTTCCATTCTCCAAGCATAAAAACATGGTCTTCAAACTCCTTGACTCCTATTTTGTCAATATACTTCTGAAAGACAACGTCCTTCTCAAATGAGGAATTCAGATGACACAATCTGGCCTTTGTTGTATCGTCTGGACCAGAAAAGTTGTATAGCTTATGTCGGCGAACAAAACCAGCTCGAACTATTTGTTCAAATGTATACAACACACAATCATAAATTTAAACAAAACAAAAAGATATATAAAAACAATATACACATCAAGTATAAACTTACAACATAACCCTTCAAACCAGTTGCACCAATCTTCTTAAAAAAACTGCACCCATCATCATCAGCGTTGTTTGATAAACATGTATTTGTTGTGCTTGAACTCCGTGCTTCTAAAAATATATAAATAAATGAAATAACAAAACACATATATCAAAAAAATTTAACAAACTTTTAAATACCTTCAACAAACTCTTGCCAACATGAGTTTTTCTTGTCCTTTAGAAGATGAAACAACCTGCTCATGCTTAACATACTTCTCGTAAAACAGAGGCAACATCATCTTCCACTTTTACAGGCAATTCACGAATCGGACCCTACAATTATTTAGCATGCGAATATAATGATTATCAAAACAATATGACAAATAAACTATATGAAAAAATGAAAGTATCTAAATATACTAACCAGCTCAAACACAGGGGCATTGAAACCAGAACTTTGATTCCTAGCTACCTTAACACGCGCTTTATTCCAAAACCCAGAATCTAATACACAATTATACATCAAAATAAAAAAATATATATATATACACACACTAGGAAATAAAATATTTCATAAAAAATATCAGTAATAATAATAATAATAATAATAATATTAATAATAATAATAAGATTTCCTATTCACCATACCTATTGACGGGTTGGGCCAAAGGATGAACCATCGCCAATTCCGTTCGGTATTGTGTTATAGGCTTACCATACCTATGTTTTCTGAAGGTAGCTCCTGCCCGAGCTGCAAGCATCGTATGCAGGGGCGGAGCCAGGAAAAAAATCGAAGGGGGGCAAATTTTTTTTATGACCTCGTAAATAGAGTTAAAAAAAGATTGACACTAGAAATTTTTTTTTATGGCCTTGAAAATATGTCTATGTTCAACAGAAGTAAGAGAATACAATTTATAAACAAAAAATAAGTTAATACAGTAGTATATAAAATAAAATCTATAGAAGAAACACCCCTATTGTACTTGTCAACCTAGTCCCACGTGATTGCATTTGACTACAAAACAAACAAAAACTGCTTTACTCCTTTTTTGTACAAGTACTCTTTCTTCTTCGTTTACTACTTTGCTACTGTATTAAAAACTCCCTTCCGTGGCTTCTATCTTCACCATTCTAACAAATAATATCAGCTCCACATTCTGAAAAATGCCTAAAAATTGATTTTGACTTTCAATTTAGATACTACAGACGCTTTTCTAGGGGGGCAAATTACAAAAATATCTCAAAAACTCAAAAAATTACACTACAAAATTTTTGGGTGAGGGGGCACGTGACCACCCGGACCCCCCTGTAGCTCCGCCTCTGATCGTATGGACCAATGGGGGGACCATGCAGTTCACTATTCCAGTGAAGTGGGGGTGAAATTCAGACATAACTTGGTGCGTGATATTCTTGTCGACATATGTTCCAAGGTTGGGATTATGGTGAAAAAGGAGGCCCCATTGGGATTTCTTTCGAGGGACGGGAAAGAGCTGCGTCCGCAGACTCCTGCTATTATTCAACCTGGATCCAAGGTAAGGACGGTGTTTGGATGTAACCGAATCTCTCCTTTTTCCGGTATTGATGCATCTGCGTGGGTTTCCGGGGTGGCCTTACATAACGCTATGGAGAAGAAGAAAAAGAAATACGTGTCCAAATGTGAAGAAAATGGATACAAGTTTATCCCATTTGCCTTCTCTACATTTGGGGAGCTTGACACGGAAGCTTTGGACACGCTTTCACGATAAGATTGCATTAGCCACTAATAATGTCAAGAGTGGGGCTTTTATTTTTCATGCACTTAGCTTTTGTATTCAGAAAAGAGTGGGAGCCCAACTAGTGTCTCGGCTTCCCACCAATTTCTTGTAATTCCTATTGGTTTTCTAATGAAGTGATGTTTTATAAAAAAAATAAAATAATAATAATAATAATAATAATAATAATAATAATAATAATAATAATAATAATAATAATAATAATAATAATAATAATAATAATAACAATGAAACTAAAAAAATAATAATAATAAAAAGGGCGGGAAAACAACTTACCTTCAAATAGGGGATCTTCACAAAAGCCATTAGCATCATGGATAGTAAGAATAAAATTATGACCAGCAAGAAAATACAGAACAAACGTTTGAGTGCCATCGATCATATGTTTTTTGCAAAACTGTTCCCATTGAAACCCTCGAAAACCACACTGTTCATCACCATCAAATTCCAACAAAACCCTCATCCAACCATCACACGTCCTAACACAATACAAAGTCTTATTCTTAAAGACATACTCTTTAAACAAACTTTTTGGCACCGAGTGCAAACAGAAAACCAAAGAAATTATATATTTAGATTAACAAGAATTGCAAAAACAAAATATAACAACCCTTCAACAAAACTAAACCAAATTCATAATGTACCTGTCTGGACAAACTCATTTCCGTACTCTTTGTAACACAACTACCCAATTTATGACCACCTTCTATGTTAAGGAAACCATAACCATTATTACCATGCTCGTCAAAATGACTCAAAAGAACATACTGAGCATTTCTTACATCGAATAAAACACTCCAACCATGCTTAAGCTTATTTTCTTCAACATATTTTTCCCATTGTTCACCATATATCATGCCTAAAAGACCATCCACAGAACGAATCTTAAGATCATAAACCTTATTCACAAACTTTTCAAACAACCATTCGCAACTTCTACGATCAGTTAGCTCAAACAACTTTAGTGGGACTTTGATACCATTTTCATCACCATTTTTAAATGTAACTAAAAACGACATCTGTAACGTTTAAGAAACATATTATTATTCATACGACATGAACACAAAAACCAAACTTAACTACATTATTTTCTTTTCAAAACTAACATAAATAATAGTGGAAATTTCAATTAGTACAATAAATCAAATAAAACACTCCAACCATGCTTATGCTCATTTTATTCAACATATTTTTCCCATTGTTCAGCATATATCATGCCCAAATCACCATCAACATCACGAATCTTAAAGTCATAAACGTTATTCACAAACTTTGCAAATAACCATTCACAGCCTCTACGATAAGTTAGCTCAAACAACTTTAGTGGGACTTTGGTACCATTCTCATCACTATTTTTAAATATAACTAAAAACGACATATGTAACGTTTAACAAACATAAAATTATTCACACGACATGGACACAATAACCAAACTCAACCACAGTATTTTCTTTCCAAAACTAATATAAATAATGTGTCAATTATAGTTAGTACACAATTCATAATAACCTTGCTACCATTCACAACAACATCTGCAAACTCTATTTAAAAAAGCATCTGTATGTGTAACAAAACAACTAAAACCATAATATGTACATAAACACAACCACCAGACACAAACGCAATAAAAAACTTCATAAAAATAACATAAATAACCTTACATAACAAAAACACACAAGAACACAAACTAAAAATAAAACCTCACTCACGCGCTTCATCATATGCTATTTAACAAATGTAAATAAAACTTAAATTTGATATTAAATACATAATAAATAGTTCAAACACACTACAAAAAACGCAGGGGAACAAAGACTAAAAAGTATATATAAACTACAAACACATAAAATACCATTCACATTAATACTCTGATTTCAAGAATCCAGCACAAATAAGGCACAATAATTGGGGGTTTTACAAATTAACAACAATAAACCATGCAAAAAAAAAAAAAAAAAACATATACATCAAACAACATATACCAACAAACACATACATAATATTAAATTAAAACATGCAGTCTAAAAAGTTCGTTTTTAACACCAAAAAAAATGGAAACATAATAAAAAACAAATTTCAACTTTAATTAGACTAATGCAGACTAATCAAAATCAATCTTGGTAAAGAAACTAACATTGTATATTGGCAAAAATAACAACTGGATTCGTGGAGTTGATTTGCACTTCGTGATCCTAAGAAGTTTAATAGTTTAGAACTAAATATAATACTTATTAGGAGTACAAGTATAATAATATCTTAATACAAATTAGGTGTACACAATTTAATAATATCTAAATATAAAAACACTACCATATTATTTAAACAATAAAAAATTATAAACCAAAAATATAACAACAGTTCATAAAAAAAATGTTATTAATTGAAATTAAAATATCTTAATACAAAACTGAAAAATAATTATTCAAAAAAAAAAAAAACATAACATTAATCATCCCGAAAAAAATATAAATCAATCATATAGTCATCATCAATATCATGCCCTGAAGCCTGCATCTGCTCAACTAATGTTGTTACTTTAGCCAATTTTGATAAAAGTTTTTTCATGTCACGAACGCTGATTAGTCGATTGCCAAAATAAGACTTTAACCAATCAACAAGTGTTCCAACATCATTTACACCTGCAAATGAAATTAAAACGACTAATTATTTAAGAACAAAACGATAATATTAAAAAACATACACAAAAAATACCTTCATTATTTGGTTCTTTACTTTCAATATCTTTGGAAACAATTTCGTTTGATGAAGATTTATCATCCATACCTAAAAGTTATTAAAAAAATACGACACAAATTTACAAATGTTAATATTTAAAACTAATAAAATCAAAAACCCTATAATCAAAAATCGGGCTTGGGCCTTTTAACCTAACCTATTTTAAAACAAAAACAAAATACGAAAATCAAATTAAGAAATTCAATTTAAACCCAAAAAAACCCTAACCAGTATTGGGCCTAATAACCAAACATATTTTACAAACAAAAAAAAACAATACATATTTTCTTAATATAAAAAACGCTTATTAAACATGTGCAAAACTGTTTATGTACGAAAACACTATACACATACTTAGAAACTCTTTACCTAAATCATGCATCTAACATTCATTTATTACTTAAACTATTAATATGAATATAACTCTAAACAAATTATTTAATTCAAAAAAACAACCAAAAAAATAAACATACAATATGAAAAAATAATAAACCAGGAACTAAATTAAACAAGGAATTTATCAAGAAACAACAAACGTAATGTATAAAGAAGCTTTATTTATGATATAATGTTCACGTACAAAAAATTTAACACTGCAATAATAAAAATCATATCACAATTAAAAAAGCAAAATGATTAAATTACACTTTTAATTAAACAAGCAATAAATCACAAATCGTTGGCCATGGCTTAAAAGCTAGTGTATATATATATATATATATATATATATATATATATATATATATATATATATATAAACCAAAAATATTTTTCATTTCAGTTTTATCTGAAAAACAAACATTGCAAGTATAAAACTTCCATTAACACAGTGTTCTATCAAACATTTTACTATTTTTCCCGAACAAGTGTTGAGGGGGAGAAAGTAAATATTTTTTCCGTTTCATAAAAATTGGTACTTGCTTGTTAACAAAAATATGTTGTTTCTCAAAAGTGTTGGTTATTTATCATGGAAAAATACCCTCATCGGACTCAAAAGTTTGTAAAATTCATTATTTCAAAAGTCGAGGGGGAGTATCGTCAAGTTTCTTGCCAAAATAACTTTTGTCTGACCAAAATGTGAGCTAAAGGATCTTGGTTGAAACCTTTGTGAGGTTAAGGGACTAAAAGTGTAAACTTTGAAATTAAAATTTTAACAAAAACAAAAACCTTACACATTCAATGCACCTACTTGTGCATTTACTCCTTTCAACCTACCAAGATCCACGGCTAACAATCGATTCTACAATCCGAACAAGATTTTCAAAATTTGAAAGATGGAAAACGTTTTAAACATCATTTTAAACATTGGTTTTGAATATCTCAAAGATCCAACGGTTAAAATTTTCTAAAAGGGATTTTTGAAAATTCGTTCTTATGAACGAAATTGGGTGTTTTTTATTTATAGTGTTTGTGATGAGATGTGTGGTGTTAAATCATTCATTATTAAGTTTTATACATGTTTCAATCATCAAAACCTACCCAGAAACACCAATTGATGAGTCTTGATTTTAGGGTTCATGCGAACCATTTAGGGTTTTTTTATTCTGAGATGTTTGATGTTAAAAAGTGATCAATTAAGTGTTACAAGATGATAGTGAACATATCTCTAACAACTAATTAACCCAGAATCAACATATGAATGAAAATCAAACTGTTAGGGTTTAGATGCTCGTTCACCATGAATCTTCTGCTTCTGTGGTTAAAAAGTGTTAAAACTTGTTTGTGATCTCTCCTAAGCACCCTTAGATATCCTAGAAACAAAGCTTGATTGAAATCTGTGGTCAAATTCCTTGTTCGTAAAAAGAGGGTTTAGGGTTTAAGGACAACTTTACGAATAAGCCTTTTATGGATAAGAAATCTGTCTATATGCCTATTATTGTGATCTGTGTGATAATTGGAATGATTCGTGACCATATTTATCATGTTTGTGCAAACATGTGGATTAAACGTAAAGACAGAAAAGGTGTTCTAAGTTTACGAATAAAACTAAAATTTTATGAGTAAACCTTACGCATAAGAAAGTCTTTACGCGTAACTCTTACGCATAAGACGTCTGATGGACTATGAGTTTCTCGGAAAGAAATTCGTAAACATGGAATTTTACGCATAAGTATTTATTCTTACGAATAAAGTATATTCTTACGTGTAACTTATTCTTACGCGTAACTTATTCTTACGAATAAGAAGCGACGTTACGAATAAGCTTTACTCTTACGAATAAGCCTTACGCGTAAACTTAAGCTTATTCCTACGAATAAGCTTAAAGCTTTCGAATATTCCTTACGCGTAAGAAATTCTTACGCATAAGCATAGTCTTACGCTTTAGCCTTATTCTTACGCATAAGCTCCTATCTTTACGAATAAGGACACAAGTTTAATCATAAGTCATTGTTCACCACTTTTGTGCTGTTACGCATAAGTCACAATTGTAATGTTATGCATAAGTCACAAAACTAAGTATTACGCATAAGCTAACAAAAGTGAAAATGTTGTGTTCTAAGTGATTAATGGACTTGAAAACTTCAAAATTAACATGTTCCCGTAAATTATCACCACAACTTCATGTAATTGGACATATGTGACTTAGGACTTGTAACAAACATAATTGTGATATCATCAAACAAGGTCTTAGATAATAAATCAGACTTAAACTAACCCAATGTGTTTCTATATGTCTGTCTCTTTGTCTAATGACTTTCAGATCACAAAATGGCTGCAAATCAAGAAAATGTCAATGCCCCAGTTGAACTCACGATGGCAAACACATTCCCTGTTGGCTATAGCAGAATGATTGGCAAGAACAATCTTCATGTCAACTTCAACAACTTCACATGCTCGGAATCATCTTGCAGGGTTGCTGTGGACATTCTTTTGCAACATCCCTTCAGACTCATTGATAACGTCCAAAATGAACATGTTTTTAGTAGCGTTATTGTTGGTTTTGTGCATGATAATAGGCTATATTTACTCATAACTATTGCAAAAGTGCAATAGATGCGTATTGTGTATGTATGTGTAGCCAGGTATCACGAATGATGAAGAAATGAAGTTTTTATGCACATTTGGAAGATTCTCGAGGAAGGAAGTCGAGCAAGGAAGCTTTTGGATTCAATGATTGGGAAGTACAATGATTTCTAAGTATCTACAGCAAGGAAAGATCAAGTTTTGCCTTGGAAATCATTAGCGAGAGCGAAGAATGAAGCGAATAAACAAGAAAGTCAACAAAAGTCAAAGGAGCAACACCCAGCCGTTCGGTCGTGACCGAAGGATCCGGCTGGACAAATGGTCAAATCGCAACCGATCCGGTTGCCATCACAACCGATCGGTTCGCAGATTACACAAAGTTGCATTTATTGTTTCCTTAACTCCCCATAATCATTAGAGGCCGATCATTTCTTGCTATTAACTATTTGGGAACGTTTTTGGCCAGTTGTGGAAGCATACTTGGCTATATAATGAACCTAGTCCTAGTTTACTAGGTGTGACACAACAAAAAGTTTATTAGTTTAGTTCAAAACTAATACCAACCATATTATTCAACCCAAAAGCTTAGTCTTTACCTGAAAAACGTCCGAAGCAAGGAGGGAACCATTCTCATCCATAGTTTTGGTAATTTGGAGTTATACGGTGAATCTAGGTGATTGGAGGCGCGTGGTTACTACAATCCACGAATTCTAATTCTTGTAATCGCAAAATTTTAGGTATTCTATGAACTTTGTTATGGATTTCTATTCTCTTAAATTATTGGAATTACTTTGTTATGATTTGTGTTTAGTTATTATTATCATGGAGTAGTTTTGGGATATACTTGTGTGTTGGGATGTAGTTAATCATTCTAGTGTTCTTAATATGAGATGCATGTATATATGATCTTGTTTAAATAAGTTTGTTGGAAAAATACTAGTCTTGGTTTGATTTGTTGATAAAACATGTTTTAAGAAAAAGGACCGAAAGGATTTCTCTTGTGTTTTATTCCAAAAAGTTGAGTGACAAACTAGTATGGGGATATGGTGATTGAAAACCACCATGTTTGCTTATTAAAACAAGACTAGGAACATTTTCATCACGAAAGGGTCGAAAGATTCGTAAGAACAAGTTTAATAAGAACATGTTGCAAACAAATGGAATTTCTAAAGGATAATCATTAGGATAAGGACCGAAAGGATTACCTAAATGTTTTTGTTCTTAGAATGATTTTTACAAACATATACCATGGCTGGAGATCATTTGCTTATGATTTGTGCATCACATTAAGAGTTCACACCAAACCTTCATGAACACTATTTATGATTGATTATAGACTACACACAAGTATATATATTTCTTATTATTGAATTTCACTATAGCATCACTATTTGAGGAAGCCTTGACAAGCTTTCTTGTTGAAAACTTTTCAGCAAAACAATTTCAATCAAAAAAAATCCCTTGGGACGATCTCGACATACCCAACTTTGCTATCACGGACGAGTATACTTGCTCGTATGTGTTAATAGAATTAGACAGTTAAATCGTGTTTATAAAATTTAAAACTTGCACTACACGTAACACATCAAGTTTTTGGCGCCGCTGCCGGGGATTTGATTTCAACTTTGATTTTTCAGAAAATGGTAGTATTGGAATTGAATTTGAAGAAGAAAAAAAAAGGTTTTGGTTAAAAGCTAACCGACTCGGTTGCTCTGCAACCGAATCCGGTTAGAGTTACTGGGTGATTTTTTTTTTCTTGGTTCTAGTTTACTTAGTGATTTGTGTTATAGTTCCTAGAGTAATTTTTGTCATTTTAGATCTTATTTACAAATTATGCTTTGTAGTTTAATGATTTCTTGGATTTATTTATATTTTCTTTATAAGTTGATATTATTAGTTAATTAGTATTAGATTAATTCAGTTTTTAATATTAATGATTAGATAATAATTTTTCAGTTATATGTTTAATTATCTTTATGGTAGTGTTAATTGGTAGTTAATATAGTTTTTAGTTTAATATTTAATTATTAAGTTATTAAGTATTGGTTAATGTAGAGTCTTAATTAATTTAGAGTTTAGTACACTTAATGATCTCTTTTTATTTCAATTAATATTCAGTTTTTTTTTTTTTTTTTAAATAATAATTTTTTTTCGATCTAACCGATCGGTTGCAACCCGCAACCGGATCCGGTTGATTACTTGGTCTAGTTATTACCACCAACAGATTCGGTTGGTGAGCCAACCGATCCGGTTGGTGCTCTCGGTAAAATTTTTATGATTTTTAGATTTTGAGTTTTAACTTATGTTTTTAGTTTTGTTGAGTGTCTTAACTTGCTTAGTTTATGTTCCTATAGTTTGTTCTTGTTTTTACTAACTCTAACGCTTATGATTCGGATTTTGTTTTGTTTTGTTTTGTCTTGTTTGGCTAGTTAGTATGGATAGTTTGAGTGGAATCTCGGAATACCTTCGTACTTTGGATGAAATGTTTAAGGATACCGGAAGTTCACTGGAAAAGATTGGAGGTATCTTGGAAGAGAGTAAGAAAGATTTGGGGATTGATATGGTTAATATGGAGGAAACGGGTGAAAACAAAGTTCAAATTCCCAAGAAGGGAAGAGTCATAGTATTCACACAAGCACCTTTGACGGTGTATGATTAGCCACTAATGAGGAAAGCAAATCGGAAGAAAACTTCATCAAACAAACTAACCCCAACCACAACCACCAACAAAAATGATTACACACAATCATCACCTCCCACTACAAATACTTTCAAGCCTTTAACCAAAAAACAAAAAGAAGCTATTTTAGAAAACCTAGAACAAAAGTTTCTTGAGCTTAATGAGAAGAAACCGGTGATAGAGGTACTTCAAGATTATGTGCTCTACCGTAAGAAATTGGATGCGGTAATGCTAGCAAGGGCTAGGTTGGAAGATAAGAATCTAATTGAGGAAGAGAGAGATAGAATTTTGTTTAGAGGCATGCCACGGAAGGAGAAGGATCCAGGTAATTTTGTGTTGCCAATAAAAGTGAATGGGACTACACCAGTTTATGCTTTAGCCGATACGGGGTCAAGTGTTAATGTGATGCCCTATCCATTGTTTATGACTTTAGGCCTAAGTAATCCGTAACCAAATCATTCGAAGCTTACTATGGCGGATAATTCTCAAGATAAAGCAATGGGAGAGGTGAAGAATGTGAGAGTGCAAATTGGCTATCAACCGTATTTGGCCGATTTTCTTGTCCTAGATATTCCGATGGACAAAAGTTTACCACTACTATTAGGAGACCATTCCTACTTAACTTGTGGTGCAATTATAGACATGGGAAGAGGCACAATGACCATTGATGATGGGATTTCAAGGCAAACATACTATCCGAAACCAAGAGGCCCAACTTTGGAATTTATGGAGGAGTTAGAATGGATGGAAGCAAATGATGGTTTGACGTGTTTGAAGTGGGGACGTGATAACCAAGGAAACCCAATGTATGGACCGTTAGCTCCGCCTTATTTTGATATAGAGGACGAAATGGAACGTGCATTGGCAGTGGAAGCTTTCTATAACCCATTTAAGAACATACTAGTCTACAAGAAGTTGACCGACTTTTTAGGTTCTTTGTCGGTGCAACTAAAGAATTTGGAATGGAGACCGAGGGGTGGGAACTTACAAGAGACAAACTGGGGATGGAGAATGGCATGTTAAGTTCGATATACTTTGTCCGGACGGAAGAAGATTCATGAGAAAGTTCAAAACTTTTGAAACATTCCGTGAATTGACTGGAAAATTTCAAAGTGAGGACATCCTAAGACAAGAGTATTTTGAGGAATTCTAAAGAGAAGACAAGGGACCATAATAAACAAGCAATTATTTGCTTGAATTTCATGAACTATTTCTTTTTGATTTTATGCATTTAGGATTTTTTTTTTATGATTGAGGTTATTTGGTTAATGCATTATGACTATGAGTTTTAGTTGAGTTTTGGTTTAGTTCATTAGTATGATGATTTGAATTTTAAGATTGGATGATTGTTGAAATTTCCAAATGGTGGATGAATGTTGTGTGCATCTTTAATGTGATTTTTGAGTAAAAATTGTTGCTTGGAAGGTAAATGCCTAAGTAACATAAAAAATGCAAAATTTGGCAAAATGCATACCGAAACGGTTGTGTCCATGACTGATCCGGTTGCATACAAGTATATATACCAAAAATTCACTTTTCCAGAAAAACACACACACACACTAATTCTCCAATGGTTTTGCAAAATTAGTCAAGAGAAGCTTATTGAAGATTGTTTAAGTTGTAGGAGAACATCATGGCACCCAAACAAGTAAGCATCTACATTCAATTAACTCAATTGAGGTTTAATTAGAGCATTTGATTCGAATTGCATATTAGGTCACTAATTTGGGGGTTTTTGATATAATTCGAATTAAGTTGTTATATTTTTGGATTGAGTGGGTAATTGATATAGGAATGCATTGCAAGTAGAATTGTATTGATTGATTCAACATGGATTGAATATTAGATGATTGAATTTTCGGATTTAATTAGGTTGTGCTAGTGAATCAAGTTAAGTTGCAATTGGTGATTCCTAATGGTAGATGATGTGTTTTTTTGAGTAATAGATGCCTCATTATTGATTAGAACTTATGATTTAAGAGTATAGGTCTTATTAAGTTGAGTTCTAAGATGATGAATGTGTGATGATTTGAGGTTTGAAAAGCGAATTTAGAGTAATTCAAGGATGTAGAAATCATTGAGGATGTTAGAATGCAGTCTAAGAGTGGATTGGACTTAGAAATTCGAGTGGGTAGTGGATTAAAAGGCAAAAGCCTTATGCATATTGTATAACCGATCCGGTTATGCCGAACCGACCGGTTGGATTTGGCCAAAAGGGATAACCGATTCGGCTGCTTGGCAACCGAATCCGGTTACGGTTTCTGTGTTGGAAATTTTTGAAATTTTGAAGTGGACCATAGAGGATTCCATGGACCTTCCCGTTTGTTCTAACACTCTTATATTGTCTTATATTTATGATTTCTACAGAGAATTGTTGTAGGAAGCTCAAGCTTGAGGCCAGTTCCAATGAACCCGATTGTTATGAAGTTTTGTCAAAGGAACGAGAAGAAGAAAGTTAAGTATAGCTTGAAGACGGAAGCAAATGCCAATTTAAAGTTCAAAGATCTCACCGACGGGGAGAAGCATGCTTTCCGGGAAAGGTTATCGAAATTGCAAAATAGGACATGTTTGGTTCCGAGGGTGATTAATTGGGATTTGAGTGAGGAGTGTGATTGTGAAGAGGAGTTGAGAAGAATGATGCGAACATCTTATGTGTATCCAGCGGATGGGGATTCGTTCGATGATTTGTCATGGGAAAGAGCATTTAGCATCAATGAAGAGGTTTATCGAGAGTGGTGTATGGAGTTCTTTTCAACTATGTATTTTGAAAGAAAGGTGAATGTTCAGAACTTGATGGAGAAGTTTGTGTTTGGTTTAGGCTTTGTGGAAGGGATCATGCTTACACTTTTTGCTTTTGGCGATGGCTCTTGGTTTGTATGAGCCACATGAGGTTAATCATAGGTTATTTGAAGCTCACTTTTCGAGGCTTAGGAGGTTTGAAAAAGACTTTCCTAGTATTCCCAACTATTGGAATTGAGTGGGAGATCCTTCTTGCACTAGGAGGAATGCCGCGACCATTAGGAATCCATTAATGAGGATACTTCACAAATTGATAGTTCTTGGAAGCTGTTTAATAGGTTTGGAAGTAGGGACAAATGTCGAAAACCGGACTTATGTGTTATGATGTTATTGGAGGAAACTAAGGACGGTAATGCGATTTGTGAATGCAGAAATAGTATTTGTCTAGGAGGGCCCCGGGAATCAAGAGCAATAGCAACATTTGTGGAGGACATTTTGTGATGAGGTTAGCAAGAATCTTGGGTATTATGTTGATGAGGAATTAGCTAAGTGTGGAGAGCCAAAGTATAGTGAGATGTGGAAAGCAAATGGTTTTGGAAATGCTTTGAATAGGAAATTGAAAACCTTGGGGTTATGGGTTGAACCTCAACCTCAACAACAACAACAACAACAACCACCACAGCAGCAGGAAAGTATACCAATGGGGAACGTGCAAGCGGGTACGCCCAAAGATAGTTTTGATTCGGGTTGGGAGAGTGGAACCAACATTTAAATGAGATTCAATGTAGGGATGTGTGGAGAGACTCGATGATGTTAAGAAACAACTACATCAATGATTATTCTATGCCTATTTTTCAACACATGGCTCGTGAGGCCAATTATGAGTTGCCACCCTACAATCCACCTAATGTTCCACCATATCCCCTACACTTTTATCATGGACCCTATCCGTATCCATATCCGGATATGAAAAAACCATTTCTGATCCAGGCCCGCATATGGTCGATTACCTGAGGTTGGTGGAGCAAGCTACGATGTTGGAGGATCGCCATCAGGAGTTGGAGGAAAGAAGAAGAAGAGGAGAGTTTGTTCGGAGATTATAGATGAGAACTACGTGAACGAAAGTGATGATGATGATGATGATGAAGAAGGGGATGAGATGAGCGAGGACGACGAGTGATTGTGGATCATTCGTGAATTATGGTTTCTAAGACAATGGTTATGATGTGTTAAACAATATTATTTTTATCTCTTTAACTATTTCTTTAGGATGATTATCATATTTTGCTTGGTTTTATCTTGTTTTTAGTAGCAATTGTTTTGTTTTGTGTGTTGCAGTTTTTGTTTGCAGGATGGATGTGTCGGAAGCCTATTGATGGTCAAATATTTGGAGTTGGATAACTCACATGCTTTCTTATGACCCAATATGCGTGTTGCATATTCTATCCCGTGGTATCTTTTAACTATTTCTTTTCCCATTTTCTTTACTTTGAAGTTCATTTTATTACATTGAGGACAATGCAAAACTTAAGTATGGGGGAGGGAAGAAAATAGGAAAATGATAATTTTAATTTTTATATAACTTTTGGATACAAGTTATTAGAAAGAATTCGCCCTTGATGGTCTAGTTGTTTTCGCGCATTATTGATAATTATTAAAAAATAACTTGGGAATTTCAATGGTAAAATGAGGTTTTTGAAAAATTTTGGATTTGAACCAAATTACGGAAGTAATTCATTTTGGATTCGATAGCATTTTCTAGCATGCATTATAGCCTTTTTCCACTTAATGTGAGGTTTCTTTTTGTATAAAACACATCTTTGTTTTATATTTGCTATGAGTGTGCCGGTGATTATGTCGATTCTAGAACTTGTACTAGTTATGCATTACGGTTAAAATCACTTTCGAGTGATATAAATTTGTTCAAGTGATAAGAGGCATCGAGGATTTAATCAAATGGCCTTCGTTTACATCTAATGATATATTAGCTAACCACATCGGTTAGTTAACCACTTTTATATGGACCTATTTGTTAGTGCTCATCTTTAGCACTAGATACCCTTAGTACACCCTCCTGAGTTTCCTATCTTTTCATTTGTTAAATCCAGAAAAATACAAAAATATTTTACACTTTAAACTTTAGCCAACCCTTGTCATGTCTATTGGTTTGTTGCTAGTTGTTTGGAATGTTTGGAATGTTTTTGATGATTATGAAGAAGCTACACTTTGTTTATAGTGTGTACCATTCTACATCATAGATGAAAGAGACGTCTTTCTCGATTTTTTTTGTGTATGCTTACACTAAGTGTGGGGGAACTTTGTTATGAAAAAAAAATGGTTATAGCCAATGAGCTATATGAAGGATATTGATTAGCCAATGAGCTAAATTGAGTTATACATATTTGCGGAGATCGATATTTGAAGAGGAGAAATAATCATTTACGGGATTGTGGTTTGTATGATAGCTAGCAACATGGAGGTTTAGACTTGACTTTATTTTCTTTTAACACCAATTTCATAAACCATCCCATGCCTTATCCATACCCTTTATGAACCCTTAACCTTAACGATATAACCCCAATAAAAGCCCTCTTTGATGAATTTATTTTCTTTGTTTTGATACTTGTACAAGCTTATGGTAAAAAGCATTGATCATGACTAGGCAATGAGTGATTTACATATACCCACCAATATATGAGTGTTGAGTGAATTCTTAAAATTATTCGTGAGGTGTTCTAGTTATGTTATCTAAAGTGTTTGGTTCATTTTAAAAGTTTTCACATATTAAAAGCAAACCAATGATTATCTCTTTTGGGATGATTGTTACATTTTTGGAACCATGATGTCAAGACCATTGAAATCAATCTTTGCAAATGTTAGACCTACTTGAGGGCGAGTAGAACTTAAGTGTGGGGGAATTTGATAACGTCTAAAATGAACATGTTTTTAGTAGCGTTATTGTTGGTTTTGTGCATTATAATAGGCTATATTTACTCATAACTGTTTCAAAAGTGCAAAAGATGCGTATTGTTATGTATCTGTATCCAGGTATCACGAATGATGAAGAAATGAAGTTTTTATGCACATTTGGAAGATTCTAGAGGAAGGAAGTCGAGCAAGGAAGCTTTTGGATTCAATGATTGGGAAGTACAATGATTTCTAAGTATCTACAGCAAGGAAAGATCAAGTTTTGCCTTGGAAATCATCAGCGAGAGCGAAGAATGAAGCGAATAAACAAGAAAGTCAACAAAAGTCAAAGGAGCAACACCCAGCCGTTCGGTCGTGACCCGTAATCGATCCGGCCGACAAATGGTCAAATCGCAACCGATCCGGTTGCCATCACAACCGATCCGGTTGCCATCACAACCGATCCGGTTGTAGAAGCTGCAGTTACACAAAGTTGCAGTTATTGTTGCCTTAACTCCCCATAATCATTAGAGGCCGATCATTTCTTGCTATTAACTATTTGAGAACGTTTTTGGCCAGTTGTGGAACCATACTTGGCTATATAATGAACCTAGTCCTAGTTTACTAGGTGTGACACAACAAAACGTTTATTAGTTTACTTCAAAACTAATACCAACCATATTATTCAACCCAAAAAGCTTAGTCTTCTAAAAAACGCCCGTATAAGGAGGGAACCATTCTCATCCATAGTTTTGGTAATTTGGAGTTATATGGTGAATCTAGGTGATTGAGGCGCTGGTTGCTACAATCCACGAATTCTAATTCTTGTAATCGCAAAATTTTAGGTATTCTATGAACTTTGTTATGGATTTCTATTCTCTTGAATTATTGGAATTACTTTGTTATGATTTGTGTTTAGTTATTATTATCATGGAGTAGTTTTGGGATATACTTGTGTGTTAGGATGTAGTTAATCATTCTAGTGTTCTTAATATGAGATGCATGTATATATGATCTTGTTTAAATAAGTTTGTTGGAAAAATACTAGTCTTGGTTTGATTTGTTGATAAAACATGTTTTAAGGAAAAGGATCGAAAGGATTTCTCTTGTGTTTTATTCCAAAAAGTTGAGTGACAAACTAGTATGGGGATATGGTGATTGACAACCACCATGTTTGCTTATTAAAACAAGACTAGGAACATTTTCATCACGAAAGGGTCGAAAGATTCGTAAGAACAAGTTTAATAAGAACATGTTGCAAACAAATGGAATTTCTAAAGGATAATCATTAGGATAAGGACCAAAAGGATTACCTAAATGTTTTTGTTCTTAGAATGATTTTTACAAACATATACCATGGTTGGAGATCATTTGCTTATGATTTGTGCATCACATCAAGAGTTCACACCAAACCTTCATGAACACTATTTATGATTGATTATAGACTACACACAAGTATATATATTTCTTATTATTGAATTTCACTATAGCATCACTATTTGAGGAAGCCTTGACAAGCTTTCTTGTTGAAAACTTTTCAGCAAAACAATTTCAATAAAAAAAATCCCTTGGGACGATCTCGACTTACCCAACTTTGCTATCACGGACGAGTATACTTGCTCGTATGTGTTAATAGAATTAGACGGTTAAATCGTGTTTATAAATTTTAAAACTTGCACTACACTTAACACATCACTCATGCTCACCAATTCAGCTACATCACCATAGTTCTATATCCATCAATTTTCGAAGATACCATGAAGAGGATTGATGGAGCAGACGTTGTGAAAGTAATCCTTGATACTCAGGAAGTCACAGTCTCGGTTGCTGATATTCAGGCTATTCTTCTTCTTCCAAAGAATCAACTCTCCCACTGAATATGTCAAAACTCCTACAGAAACAGAAGTTATGGATTTCTTGGTCAACATTGGGTATGACGAAGCCTCTGGCGTTATCTCTACTCACTCCATATTTGATTTCAAGAACATCCCGCAACCATGGAGAACACTCGATCTCATGATCGCCAAGTCAGTCTCGGGAAGGGATAGCGGTCATGAACACCCTAACCTGATGCTTCTACAAACATTCTGGGGAATGGTCCATGTTAACCACATCGACTATGCTAGCCTTATCTGGGAGGACATGATGCAACACCTTAAGAATGGAGGAACCAAGATCCCTTTAATCCGCTACACAAAGCTATTAATTCACAACATTCTCAGGAAGCACGATAATATTCCCAAAAGACTGAATGACCCCAACAAGTACACCATGTTAGATGAACCTACCCTCAATTCAGTTAGGTTCAAAGGGAAAACAACTCGCAAAAAAGGAGCGGAACTCCCTGCGTGCCTCATAACTGATACGATCAAAGATCTTCCATCATACAGATTATATAGGTAAGCCTTGATTGTTGGGCGTGTTGGATTCATGGATGAGATCGTTGCTCCAGTGGTTGAGACCAGAGCCAAGAAAGCTGAAAGTTCTGCAAATTCAACCAAGTCTACATCTAAGAGAACCAGCAGATTGATCAAGAGGAGAGTTCCAGCCAATATCGTCAAGCCAGAACCTTCACCTGAGCCAACATCACTACGTGATGAAACTCTACTGCTGTGAAGGAGAAAGATAGAATCCCAACTCTCACTGAGTTAAAGAAAGATATCGATGCTTATGAATCTTCAGATGAACACATCAAGTCTGACAAAGGGAAGAAGCCAATTGAAGAAGAAGAACAAGAAGATTCTGACTGGGAGTATGATCCAAAGAAAAACAACTTCAAAAGACTCTCAAACAGAAAAGGATGGAATACCAAGCAGCTGGCTTTGCGGTTAATCAACCCGACGGGCCAGGTGGTTTTAGTGGTGGTGCTCTACTTACTACAGAACCCCGTTGATGTCACCCAACCCCAAACCAATCCGGTTAATCAACCCGGTAAGGGCACGGGTGACACCACCAAACCTACCCTTCAGGAAGAACAACCAATAGAAGTTCAACAACAAGATGATGATGAAGTGATGTTAGACAATGGAGATGAAGACCATGACAAGGATGAAAGAGTTACAGATGATGATGTTTTGGAGGCTGCAGAGTAAATGAAAAGAAAGAGGACCGAAGAAGAAGCGGCTAAGGCTGAAGAGGAACGCCTAAACAAGGAAACCGATTACTACATTGTCGATAATCCCTCACACAAACCCAAGCAATCTTCTGAAGCACCTCAAGATACTTCCACCAAACCAGAATCATCTTCTCATTCATCACCTCCACCAACAAAAGAAACAACAAAGTCAACATCAAAATCTGTCAAGAAGAAGGCTGAAACATGGATGTCTCGTGTCAAAGCAAAGATTCAGAAAGCTATGTACCATTCACGGACCCGAAAACAAAACCGTCTTTAATCACAAGTAAACATACTGGCCGACGTGGTCATAGATCTTTCGACACAGATGGACACGTTTCAAAGCCAAAGAGAACAGACTCAAGCGTTCTTCTCTCGGGACGTTTAAGGTCAAATGGATGAGCAAATCAAGAACTACACCCACTCATTCCTGAGCACACGTGAAATGCTTAAGAAGCAGCTCCAACCAATGGTGAAACAAATGGTTAAGCAGGTGATCACTACGACACCAGTGGTCATGGAAACCAAACCTGTCAAGCCCCCAGTCGTCTCCGAGGAAGACTTGATTGCTGAGCTAGTAACAAAAATGGCTGCTAGAGCTCCATCATTCACCAAGGATGACGACGAACTCTATAATCTTCTTGTTGCACGTCAACTTAAAACATCTTGCAAGGAAGATGCGGGGAAAGACAAGAGGCCAAGGGATGATGAAGACAAGGACGAGGATCCAAATGCAAAAAGACAAAAGAAGACCGGTGGATTGTTATCAACTATGCCACCACCACCTGCTAAGACAACAACCACCTCTACACAATAAGCTACACATCAACCCCCATCTGAGCAACCAAGGGATACAAAATCCACACCACCTTTGGAGAAAACCGGTGATCACTTCACATACACTGATGGTGAGGATCATGACATACCTGAGCCCCAACCTGAACCACAACCGAAACATCAACCAACGCCACAACCATCACCAAGACCAGAACCATCCTCTAGACAAATGGGAAAGAAACCTTCAGTCGTCTCCTGGTTAAATGACGATACTTCAGAGGAGTACGAATGGTTCAACAACATGGTAGAGGCGCAACCACCCCTAGAAGAAGGTCAGGAGCCGGTGGATGATCAAACTCTAGAACAGGTTCAAATCCTTAAGAATGAATTCAAGATCAAGAAGATAACTAAACGGGAACTCCGCCGGATCAAGAATGATGTGTTCAACTTACTCAAAGAAAGATCCAAAGAATGCAATTGAGCTAGAATATCATTTGGACAACATTGCCCGTGCAATGTCCAACAACATAGATTGGCTCAACCCGGAGTCCAACATCGACTACTCGACGAAGGAAAACGAACCCTACTACACAGATTGGACCAAACCACTACCAACGATCAAAAAACCCGAACAACCAAAGATCCCATTCTGTTTCTTCTTCAACAACGACTTGGAATTTCTACAACACGGAAGCAATATTAGTAAAAAGTATGCTACATCTCTTACGTTCAACATACCAGCTTCCTCATTCTCCAACAACAAAGCCATTGAAGAAGACGCTACAAATTTGTTCGTCGACAAAGTTGTGGAGTACGACATCGATGCATTGTTTGGAATACATCACTGGCCAGAAAGGCGAAGGCTTTTCTACAGGAGCAACAAAGTTGGTAAATCGAACAAGGATGTGAAGCATGACCAGAGGATAGTTACTGTCATGTCAGTCAAAATGGCTACCAAGTGGGATTACTCCTTCTTGACAAAGATAGTCGTTAAAAGACAAGATGAAAAAGAGTATGATTCTCCAAGGCTGACTTTCTGGATTTGTCTCTCAACGACATCGAAGACATGTATCTTCTTAGGGTACAAGGAAGGATGCGTCAGTTTTCTACAGAGATTCAGATCAAGTACATCACTGCACTCCACGTATTCATCCGCAACAAAATTATCCAAGAGCATGTTGAAGATTTACAACTCGGGGTCGAAAGTTACCAGAAACAACGCAACCTTACCGCACCACTTCTACACTTCAACGAACTCAATCAAGAACCTCAGTAAAAAATATTACATAAACCGAAGTTTGGGTTTGTCTACCGAAGTGAAAATCATCATACGTGCTTCATGGCATTCGATGAAATTCACAAGTTCTGTGACGCCACCATGAATATGGTTCTAGATGGATAGGCTTATCGTTTGAAGGACATTGATTTGGGTAAAATCCAGACAAAGAGATGGAATTCAAAGGATCACAAGGATGTTCGTCAGTTTATAACTAGGATTGATGAAAGGTTGATTCATCGGGACCAGATGCGAATGCTGGAGAGCTATGTGGGAGGAAGACCAAGCTTCTCGATTCTGACATTCCAACGTCCATAAAAATTAGCTGGTCATTTGTAATCATTTGGTACTGGTTAACATTCTTAACTATGATTTTGATTGTTTGATTTATTTGTATATATCCATTATGGTTTATGCATAAATAGCAGTGTACAACCCAAACTTGTCATGAAAGGACCCTGTGGTACGCTTCAGTGCCATAATCCTTATAAAAAGGGAGCGAAGCTTCTTACTATTGAGTAAAATTTATCAAATCTTTCAATATTTTCCTAATTTTGCTCAAAAGACCAAGTATTCCCTCTCGTGTTTTCCAAAACCTCAAAAGTTAATAATACTTGTTGAGGGGGAGTATTTGCAAACTACTTGTTCAAATAAAAGTTCTTTGTGGAAATCTTCCCGTAAAACTCAGAATGGTCATATTTTAAATTAATATTTCATCAAAAATAACATCAATATGCCATTTTTTAGGGGGAGAAAAATTATGTGATTAAAATGTGTTGGAAAGTTAATGAAATTTCAGTGTGTGCTAAGACTTAACTCACGAATTGACGAGCTTTGAAATGTCACAAATCGAAAAGACTTGTCTTCAATACTAGTCTTAGTAGATCGTACCAATTCTAGAAACTGTTGATAGACATGAACTTTGATGGGTTTGACAACCTTTTCAAGGTTTGTTCACATCTTCAAGGTAGTTATTAGAGCTAGTTGTCACCTAAAAGCTGAAAATGGATCTCCTTAACTATACAACGTAACCGTGTCTCGCGAGGAATTTTCTATCAGGAGTTGATCAATTCAAAAGTGGGCGCTCTAACCTCACTGTGCAGATTTCAGTCAAAACTCATAAGCACATGTGGAGGGGGAGTATTTCTGAAACTATAAAACTCTCGAAGTGTTTCAAACATGTTTTCATTTATAAACACTTTGAGAGATTTTCAAATGAATGGTTTTATGGCAACATAGGATAGTCATGGAGTTATAAGGTGACTAAATTTAGGAATAAACGTCCTATGATCTGCCAGAGCTAGAGGGATCTACCCAAGGACACCACCAATAGTTAGTATTTAGAAGTCCTTATGTATGATTGAAATAGGAGAATATGAGAAACGGAGAAAGAAGGAGTTGAAGAATTAAAAAGAAAAGTTAAAGAAAAATGTGAAAAGAAATAGCCCTCCATAGGATTCAACTTAGGGCAGACACCGGGTTCAATTCATATGCTACTGGTTGTCACTAGATGACACCGGTATTGAAGACAAAGTCATCATATACCCAAAGGACGCAATGCACTAAACCTTCTAAGCCACTCAAGTTCTCTCAAAAGAACTTGTTTCATTCTCATAGAGAACCCTACGTAATCTATCAACTTTCTCTTAAAGATTGTTGGTATTGAAGAAGGAGACCCTCTCCCTAGTCTCCGCTTAGCAAAACCAAAGCGCACTAATCGAGTCTAGAGCCACGAGATTCATTAAAAGATCTCTTAAAAACACTTGATCTTTCATCACTTATTGTTCAACAATAAGGACACAAGTGACACATTCTAGAGTCCTTCGCAAATCTTAGCAATCTGCTGAGACCATTTATGAGGGGATTCACGTATGTGATCCTTAGTGATTGAATGGAAACTCCTGCCAGGGTCAACATCAAAAAACCCTGACAGTAGGTCACTTCGGTAACTCCTTGTGGGTTACGCTTAGTGTGTCTCAAACGGTCTACAGTTGTGAGGTGATGCTTCAGTGTACCTCAGCGACTTACTTGAACTGTAGATATACTTCGGTGTATTGTGTTAGCCTACTTGAGGGCCTCCAATTCAGGAACAACCTTTGTAAGAATTAGAGATGTATTTTCACACTATGCTGTTAACAGCCTCGACATTCGAACTTGTAAGTGCTAGAAATACCGCTAAGGAGATTCCTTTCAAGAATCGAGTCTTGAAGATGTGGGTCATTACTTGAACATTCAATGTAATGCCAACTGTCCCTCAACAGGATTAGGACGGCTGATTCGCCCGACCAAGGTGAATGGAATCAAGACATTCATTAGTAAAACAATCGTAGTGGTCAATTCTTTAAGAAAAGTCCACAATGATCGATTGGTATTTTTCACTAACATATTCATGCAAGTACTGATGATTGTTCCTTGGTGGAAAGACCGTACCATTCTCCACATGCTCATACCAACAACATCATACATGAAGTTCTCTCATACTCAAAGGCAACACAAAAGCCAAAATGATTCTTCCTCAAAGTCAAAGAATCTTCAAAGTTTAAAGACTCGAGAACTACATCACATTTGGAAATCAAAGTCAAAAGAAGTGTGAGCATGGTGGAGAAAGACGTGGAGACGCCTAACCAAAGAAGTTGACGAATGGCAGATAACAACATATGATCACAACATCCATAAAGAACAATAAACAAAGAAAACATCGACGTCAAGCTGATAAAGTTAAAAAAATTCAAAGCATCTCTACTCACAAGAAAGAAGAATGCTAGAAAGACGTCAAGCAACCTTATGACCAACACTTAGGGGGAGATTGTTGGGATCACTTGTAACTAATATTTCAAGTGTCGGTCATTTATATGTAATAGGTTACTAATTATGGCTTATATGTATGTATTTAGTGCTAGGCTTATGTAGTATGCCCATAGGCCTAAGCATAGGCCCAACCTAATCAAGAAAGGGACTAGAATAGTTTCCCTAGCTCCCTTGCCTATAAATACTATGTAAACTCTCATTTGAGAGTGTTGCTTCCTTTCATATTAAGCTTAAACATTGTCTTGTGTGTGAAAGAATCCATCCGTCCTTCTCTTACTCTCATTCTAATCTACATCAAACATACTTGTGTTCATATTATGGTGACCTAACAACCTTGGTCCAGGAAATGGATTGACGAATGCTTTTGAAAAACCTTTCGATGTGCTCTACAATTCTTTTCTCTAGCACATCGATTCCGCGTTAATTTCTCAAACAAAAGTATTTATGATTGAAACTTGATTTTTTCTCATAAAACCTTCACCGTATTGCAAAAACCTCTCTCTTAAGCAATACGCGGTTGTTTTTCAAATCAATTTTTCATCAATTACTGAATCTCAATTCTATGGTTCACTCACTTCGTGTTGTCTACTTTGGGACGCTCCGGTTTGAGAACGGCTAGATCAAGCTACGAAACCCTGTCAAGGAGATTCTTAGGAATTCTACTTGATCAAAGGCAGTATTTATAGTGATCAACGGGGAACCGTGGTTCTTGCAACCATATTCAACGAAAGTGAACAAAGACACTTTTGTGTGTTTTATTGCTAACTGTTGTTTGCAGGAACATTTGACGGTTGTAGCTGATCGAAAATCATGACAATCAAAACGTACAACAAAGCTTCGGCAACTCTGATGAAAAGATGTCATGATCCAAAACTGTGAGCATGTCGGTCCAAAAGTCACAACATCACATAATGGCAATACTTCAAAAGATGAGCTGGAGATTCAGTGTAGCTGATGATTTCAAAGAAAGCTCGTGATCACATGACAAAGAAACATTCATGCCAAAGAAACACTACTTAATATGCAAAGTTGATTATATGGAAGTTTTAAAGTCTACGAGCATGAGTTTGAAGTTAAAGATAGAATGCTAGGATTCAAAATGTAATTTATGGGTGACCTCCCTTAGGGGGAGATTGTTAGGATTTAGTAAATCCATATAGAAGTGTCGGTCACCCCAACTATAGTCTAGCATAAGTTAGCTCGTAGACTCAACGTTATTTAATAGTTTATATTAGTGTAAGTAACTCCGTGGAAGAAGGACGGGTCTTTACCCACTGTATGCCTGATCCACAGCCCGAAGGAGGGTGTAGGAAATATGTATAAATAGCCCTCTCCCCACAAGGGAGAGGGTTGGATGTTCAAGTTAATCTAATCTTGCAATTTTTGTTTCTCTCTCTAAACATCCCATTCTCTCTTTCTCTCTCTAAAACTCACGATCCAAACACTATTCATAAGTGGTGTTATGATATCAATAATCTTAAACATCTTATGCTTCCAAGCCTAAGATTCCTCCACCACCCAAGAAGGATAATCCTGTTAAGGTCGCAACCTGCCACCAATGTGGTGAAGTGGTCATTGGAGAAGGAATTGTCCCCAGTATCTCGCCGAGTTGATGAAAAAGAAGAAACAGTCTCTTGCAGCTAGTTCTTCAGGTATTTTCACTATAAAACTCTACTCTTTTCCTAATACATCCTTAGTATATGACACGGGTTGTGGTACTCTCATCTGTAATACTACTCAGGGTCTCAGGGGAAGTAAGAAGTTGAAGCAAGGAGCTTTAAGCATGTACGTGGGCAATGGTCAACGCGCAGGAGTTGAAGCTATTGGTGTTTTTTATTTATGTCTCCCTAGTGGATTAGTAATTGTTTTGAACGATTGTTATTATGCTCCCTCTATTACTAGAGGAATTATTTCAGTTTCACGTTTGTATGACGATGGTTTTGTTAATCATTTTGAATCGAATAATGTAATTTTAGTTTCTAGAAATAACGTTGTTTATTTTACTGCTATTCCACGGAATGGTATCTATGAAATTGATATGTCTTGTTCAAATACATATGATAGTTCTATGTTTACTATTAGCAATAAAAGAGCCAAGTCTAACTTGGACTCTGCTCTCTTGTGGCATGGTCGTCTTGGACACATTAGCAAGAAACGCATGGAGAAGTTGCAACATGATGGACTTCTCAACGCAACTGACATTAAGTCTTCTGAAAAGTGTGTTTCATGCATTTCTGTTAAGATGGCAAGAAAACCCTATACACATCAAGTGGAAAGGGCTAAAGATCTACTTGGACTAATACACACAGATGTATGTGGCCCATTTAGAATTGTGTCAAGACAAGGAGCAAGTTACTTGTCACTTTTACTGATGACTATAGTCGTTATGTTTATGTTTACTTGTTGAAACATAAACATGAAGTGTTTGAAAAATTTAAGGTGTTTCAAAAGGAAGTAGAAAACCAACTCGGGAAGACCATTAGGTCACTACATTCTGATCGTAGGGGTGAATATATGAGTCATGAGTTTTGGATCATCTAAAGGAGCATGTGATTATTGCCCATCGAACTCCTCCTTACACTCCACAACATAATGATGTGTCTGAGAGCAGAAATCGAACACTGCTTGACATGGTTCGCTCCATGATGAGTCAAACTACTCTTCCAAAGTCCTTTTGGGATTATGCCCTTGAGTCTGTTGCACGCATTCTCAATATAGTTCCAACTAAGAAGGTTGATAAGACACCATACGAAGTATGGCATGGGCAAGCCCCTAAGCTAACTTACTTAAAATTTTGGGGTTGTGAGGCACTTGTTAAGCGTGATACACTTACCAAACTTGACAAACTTGAACCTAGATCTATTAAGTGTATCTTTGTAGGATACCCAAAGGAAACAATGGGATATTCTTTCTACCTTCCATCAAAGAACAAAGTTATTGTTGCTCGAAATTCTAAGTTCTTTGAGAGTAATCTCATGGATCAAGAAGCAAGTGGGAGTCTAGAAGATCTTGAAATAATTCAAGATGAAGATACAAATCCTTCTGTAGACACTAGCTTACATCATGATGAGGACAATCAAGAAATTGATGAACCTCAAAGTGATATTATTCCAATTCGAAAGTCCGCAAGGACACGCCGTGCTCTTTATTGAATGTGCTTATACATCGATGTTGAGGAACATGAGTTAGGGGATCTTGGTGAACCCAATAACTATAAAGCTGCATTGCTGGATCCTGAATCCAAGAAATGACTTGGTGTGATGAATGTGGAAATGAAATCCATGAAATACAATGACATATGGGTTTTAGTTGAGCTTCCTCCTAACTGCAAGACAATTGGTAGCAAGTAGCTTTTCAAGAAGAAAATCGACATGGATGGTAAGGTATACACCTTTAAAGCTCGTCTTGTAGCAAAGGGCTTCACTCAAACCTACGGGATTGATTATGAAGATACCTTTTCTCCTGTTGCAGACATTAGAGATATAAGGATTCTCATACCCACAGTTGCGTTCTATGATTATGAGATATGGCAAATGGATGTCAAAACCTCCTTCCTCAATGGACATCTTTAAGAAGAGGTATGTATGGAGCAACCTGAGGGTTTTGTTGATCCTAAATATCCTAACCATGTATGCAAGCTCAAGCATTCCATTTATGGACTTAAGCAAGCATCTAGGCAATGGAATAAATGTTTTGATGATGAGATTAAGAAATTCGGATTTTCTCAAAATCAAGATGAGCCATGTGTATATCAAAAAGCTAGTGGGAGTTATATCACTTTCCTAATTCTATATGTTGATGACATATTGCTCATGGGAAACAACATTCCAATGTTACAAGATGTTAAATCCTATCTCGGAAGATGTTTTGCCATGAAAGATTTAGGAGAAGCTGCATATATTCTTGGAATCAAGATCTATAGAGACATATATAAACGATTGATTGGTTTATGTCAAAGTGCTTACATTGAGAAAATCTTGAAGAGATTTTATATGGAGAATTCCAAAAGTGAAGTTATCCCAATGCAAGAGGAGCCTAAGTTGAGTAAGTCACAGGGTGCTGAGACACCTGCTGCGAAAGAGCGCATGCAAAGAGTTCCTTACGCTTTGGCTATAGGATCTATTATGTATGCTGTGAGATGTACTCGTCCTGATGTTGCGTTCACTCAGAACATGACAAGCCGATTTCAACGTAATCCGTGAACTTCACTGGATCATAAGAATATTCTTAAGTATTTAAGCAATACTAAGGATATGTTTCTGGTTTATGGAGGAGAGACGGAACAAGAGCTCGTGGTTTTTGCTAACTCGATGTTGGATATCCGAGTGATGTCGATGACTTAAAATCTCAGACTGGATATGTGTTCATTCTAAATGGAGGTGCTGTTGATTGGAAAAGCACAAAGCAAAGTATCTTTGCTACTTCATCTATAGAATCTGAGTATATAGCTGCTTGTGATGCATCTAAAGAGGCTGTACGGGTTCGAAAATTCATTTATGGGCTTGGAATTGTTCTCACAATTGAAGAACCCATAAATATGTATTGTGATAATATTGGAGCCATTACTATAGCTAATGAAAGCGGAATCACCAAGGGTGCTAGACATTACCGTGCAAAAGTTCATTATCTTCGAGAGACCATTGAGATGGGTGACATGAAGATATCAAAGGTTCACACATATGACAACCTAGCAGATCCATTTACGAAAGCTTTAGCGTATCCTAAGCATTCTAAATTGACTAGAGGTATAGGTTTAATACCAGCTAGTAGTCTCATGTAAATATGTGTGTTAATTAGTATTTGGATAATTTTGGAATTGTAAGACAGTTATTACTTTATGATAAATAAAGATACGAGGTATTTGTTATTTTATTCATATAATCTGTTATTCCATATTTGCATGTTTAATCCATGAAATGATTTATCATTCTAAATATGTCCATTGTCAGTTAACAATATGGAAATATTGTTATGTAAGGCAAATGTGAGTGTTGGTTATATTCTAACGAGAATGTGGATTGTTCCATCCAAACTCATGTGTATTCACAAGAGATGCATATTGGTTACCCCAACTTTCAAAAATTTACTTTTGGATCCTTGTCATGAGTAAAATAATGAAAATGGTTTGTTAAAGTCGTCCTTTGACTTGAGATACAAGCAAGTTCTGTTATGTGTGGATATCATTTTTGTAAGCAAACACTATCCTGAATAAGGTAGTTATAAAAGCTATATTTTCGGAGTGATGTGAAGCAGCATCCACAACACTTGTAGTCAATAAAGGATTTGTTACTCCACTTGATATGTGCAGAAAGATACCATGGCGCCTCTCTAGATTTAATCAGATAATTGTTTAGCCAAACCCAAAGGGTAATGCAAGATGATTCTTAATTACATTTGGTATATCTGAATTGAAATCTATAACGATATTCTAAATGGTTAAATATGGAATGAGTTAGGATCCATATCCATGGTTTAACGGTATCTATAACAAAGGATGATTAAAGCAAAACATTGAATGACCATGCTACTGAGAAGATTTTATGAAACTATATCTCAGACGCTCTTTTAGTTAAATAGCGAGTGAGAGAGTTTCTAGGCGTTTCCGTCGTTGGTTTTTGTGATATTCATTACTCCAACTTCCAAGTGGGAGCTGTTGGTTTGTGGGAGTTGATACACACGAAAACGACTAGAAGTGTGTGAGCCTATAACACACGTTAAACACGAGAGTACATTATAACACGTTTACTACTTGGACTTTTATTGGCCCGTACTTGACCCGATTACATGTTGGATCCAATCCCAACTGCCGGCCAATTGAAGGGGTGTTTGAATCGGTTACAACATGTACATGGGATTGTATTTGGGTTAGGAAAGTGGGAAAACTTGGAGCTCAAGTTTGAGCCCAAGTGATGCTTGGTTCTTGAGCTATATATACACGATACATAGCTCATAAACTACCCAGGATTTACTATCCCTAATACACAACTTATATCCCTAAGTTCCCAGCCAAGTTAGTTGACCTATCTCCGAAAAGAACTCATACCCGATCGGTATTTTCTAATCCGATTAGGGTTCTTGTTTGGTTTTAACGAAACCATAAACCTTGCATTAGTTTGATCCAAGAGTGTTTAGAGTTATGTTGTTTTGGTGGTTTTGCTTATAGTTCCTGGTCGAACACAGTTTTGAAGCAAGGGGTACGTTTTGTTTGGTTCTCGGACAAAACGGGTAGAAGAAATCAGAAAGTTGTGTTCGATATCGGGTATAATACAAAGGTGTTTTGGGTGTTGTTGTGATCTCAGACAAAGGTAAAAGAAAGGTTTCTTGGGTTTTCTTTGTTCGTGGTTGGTTCAAGTATTCAAAGGTTGATTGGGTAAACATTCTCGACTAGCTTTATCGAACGTATTCGTGGTTAAGTGTTTGTGTGTGGACTCGTAGAGGTATTCGTTTTGAATACTTGGTTTCTTGTTCGTTAATTACTTGCGGGTGACTACGAGGGTTAGTTTTCTTGATCCCTATTATTTATTATTGTTTATTAATTATGTGTTAACCTAATTGCATAAACTAGATCCAAATTCCACTGCATACTCGTTGCGTTACTTGGTTAACTAGATATTAAATACCAACATTAAGATCATGAGTTGCTCAAGGGCAAGAAGATAAAACAGTTTGGCGTGCTGGTCCCGCGAGTTGGTGCGTGAGAGGCAGCACGCTGGATTTTGTCTTGCATATAAATAACACCCTCTTGCCATTCTTAGACTTCGCCACTTGCCATATATTTCCCCCTCTTATTTCTCTCTTATATCTTTATAAGTCTTTCAATCCTTCTTTTGTCTTAACATCTTCTAGCATCTATTAAAAGCAAACTTCTTCGAGAAGAGAAGAAAACACAAGAACCTATTCCACTCTTGTGTGTTTTGTCGTGTCTAGATCGAGTCGTCTTCTTCTTACTCTATCTTCTTCTATTCTTGTTGTCTTGTAAAAAAATACCTATACTCTCATTCAATATGTAACTAAGTGTCAAGTTTTACTCCGAGTGCGGAGAAGCAAGTGTAAAGTTTTATGCAGGTGCGGATAAGCAAGGGTGTAAAAGTCTTGTATCAGGTTCGGTCAAGCTTGGGGTTTGATACTTCTTTGGTAGAAGTCTTTTAATTTGTGTGGAGAGTTTGCGAGGTTTTTGTGGGTGGTTCGGTTAGGTGCTAGCTTGGGCCTAGTTGTAGATCGCTGAAAGCTAAGGTGTACGTTTAATCCACCATAAAGATTTGGTCCTAGTGAATAATATAGGTCTCATGGATTTACAACTAGACATACGGGTGATCTAAATCTCTCACCCTGAACTAGTATAAATCATTGTGTTTGTCTCTCTTCTTTTTACACTTTACTTACGATTTATATTGTTATATTGTGAACACCTTTGCATAAAACTTGACACTCAACATACTCAAATTTAAAAGAAGCAAAAAAGAACGTAGTCACCCCTTTATGGTTCTACAATATTTGTTTTTGCGAAAACAAATTATATGAGACAGATTTCAGACCATTATTTAGATTAAGATGAATCAAATACAGACCATTCAAATTCAAATACTCGAAACAACTCAAACTCAAAACTCATAATCAAACAATATCCAAATGTGTAAACAAACAAATTAAAGTAGTAATAATCATATTAAAACATATTAACAGGGATCAAATTTTACTATAGTTCTCCTACCGACATTTTTAGAATCTTAAAACCAACGCGACCTTTGCTCTATAAATACTAGCTATAAGTTCTCTTTTCTTATTCATTATACCAAATCGTTTCCTCAACAATCGTAAGTTTTCTCTCTTTTTTCCGAATGTCTTTTTATCTCATGCATGCTTTTAGTTTTGTTCTTAATCTTTTAATTTTACGTAATCTATTTTTTTTTCTTTTAAAAAAAAACTACATATGTTGGTTAATTCTAACTAAAACTAATCTTCAATTTATATTTGTCTATCAGAAACAATTTCAGACTGCATAGTAATTCAAGTTAGTAAGGCAATGGCGATACTTTCACTACGCGTTTTCATGATTTTGGTGATATGTTGTTGTGCAACCTTTGCTGAATCGATGACCATGAAGTACAAAGACCCGACTCAACCACTACGTTTACGAATAAATGACTTGATGCTGCGAATGACATTAGAAGAAAAGATCGGTCAAATGACACAAATTGATAGAGAAGTTGCTACACGTGACGTAATGAAGGACTACTTCATAGGTGAGTTGCATGTTTACTTTCTTATGTTTTATATTCAAAATACTTCAAGATTCGTATATAGATTATGAATAATAACGATTTTTGTCTTTTGGACAGGGAGTATAAAAACCGGAGGAACAAGCTTCAATATGGTGAACGAGCTTCAAAAAGGATCGTTGTCTACTCGTTTAGGGATACCGATGATGTATGGGAATGATGATGTTAATGGAAATAGTAATGCTTTTGGAGCCACCATTTTCCCTCAGAATATTGAATTTGTAGTAACAAGGTATAAATAATCATATGTAGTTTAATATGAGTTGAACTTTTGATGCATTGTTTTTAGTTGAGCAGAATGTTTGATCTTTAAATAGTGGTGATAATCAAATTAATGTAAAGTTTGTCAAGTTTTGATTATTTAAGAATTTACTCATCATTGTAGCCTAATACCAAATACTAAACATGATTATATGCGTACTGAAAACACAGTCATTAATAGACAATCACTTTCACATTGCCATGCTAAACGGCACCTTTTGACGGATCTTTTTCTTATTAGTGTGATCTTTTGGAAACTCTTGAATAGGGACCCTGAATTGAAGAAAGTTGGAGCTCCTTACTATGACGCGATACGAAAGGGTGTTGCAACCATCAAGGTTTCGTATCCAAGTCGGAATGGATGTAAGAATAAAGAACTTATAACTGGACTTCTCAAGGACAAACTCAAATTCAGAGTAAATTACTCCTTCCTTCCTCTGTTATTATTATTATTATTATCAAGATTTCCCTTTCATTATAACGTATTTACAAGGCTTTTTGTTTAATGTTTTTCAGGGATTTATGATCTCAGATTTTATGGGTATTGACATGATTACCGGTCCAGCACATTCTAATTACGCATACTTGATTGAACAAAGTGTTGGTGCTGGCATAGACATGGTATGTTGGCTTGAATACATGATAACAAAAAACTTAATTAAGTTATATTTTGTTTTCGTTGGGTGTGGTTTCTTACTTTGTAAATTTATTGCAGATCATGGTTGGAAACAACTACAAAGAATTCATCGACGGGTTAACCTCCCTCGTGAAGAACAAAGTCATCCCAATGAAACGAATTAATGATGCAGTTAGGAGGATCTTACGTGCGAAGTTCATCTTGGGCTTGTTTGAAAACCCATTAAATACCGATCTAAGCAATGCAGAAAACCTTGGAGAGCAGGTTGAAAGACAGAATCAACAAGATATGGCTATGCAAGCTATGTGTATTGACCAGTCGATGATTCCATTACGCAAAAGAACAGCGAGAATCTTGGCAGCGCCTACTCACGCTGATAACCACGGGAATCAGTGTGGTAGATGAACGATGAATATTAAGGAAAAAGTTATATTACAAAAGGTATGCATCTTTTGTTAGCATTCAGTAATAGACACAACTTATTGATTTCCTATATACAAATAGAGTAACTATCTTTATTAATTTTAACAGGCACGACCAACTAATCTGCTATAGAAGACACTGAATCCAACAACTGAAGCTGTCTACATTGTCCATGTTTGTATCCGGGCTCAAGAACTGCTCAACCTATTGGCACAACAAGTTAGAAATGTGTAATCAAGGTAAAAGCTAAAAAGGGAATTAGTATGGTGCTGCTCGAAAATGGTGTTAAGATTGGTGAACTTGAGACTAGTGAGTCATAAAAGATGGGCTACTTCGTCTCAAGTAATGTTGGTAGTTGTCGTGATTGTTTTTGTAGTGGGATACTTGGAGGAAAAACCCTGGGGCTTGTATGGGTCTGCATAAAAAACACTCCGGAGTGAAAACCGGTGGCTCGGCCTCCGTGGGTGGGGGTTTTTCTCTTGTCTCGGTTCTCTATAATTGGCAAGAGTTTTTTCATCCTTTTTGCAGTCCTCGCAGTTAAAGCCTTGGGAGGAATCTAGATAGTGTAGCTTTGTTTATTTCTAGATTGTATTTGCACTCTTTAGCTTCTAGTGTCTTGCTAGTAGCTTTTTTCTTAATATATTTCTGCCGTTAAAAAAAAAGTTAAAGTCTATTAGAATTGATCCGTATGTTTGTTCTGTTTCTTGGACTGAACAGTCTAGTGTATCAAGGTACTTGTCCTTGATCTCCAAATTGGCCATATCTCCTTTGTGATTTAAAAAAAGTTTCACGTTTTCAAAAAGAGGAAAAGATGTGTAATCAATAATGTTTTGGAGTATTAGTTTTGGTTAAGTGTTACTGGGATTTGTATATCTCTTTTATTTGTTATTAAGAATTCATTTTTTACTAGTATTTGTATGGTATTTTGTTTGTTGGAAATACAAGGGTTCTCAACTTTTCATAACACTAAGTAGAACATTAGTGAGGACATATCTATACAGAGGCATAAATCTCTGTGGATAGTGGTCTGGGTTCGTCATCAGATTCAACTGGTTTGAACCGCTGGTTCAAGCCTGAGATTGAAGCAACATCTTCTATTCGGTCAATTCAGATAGAGGAAAAGGCTATTAATGATCTTAAGCGTTTCCATAGCAATGTGAAGGTTGTTAGGAACCAGTCTTAGAAGCATTGGCAGGTTTTGCTTAACCATGACTCATTTTTGCATTCAATATGTGTAAATCGACTGTAGATACCTTTTCTAGTTCATTTGTACATTAATTTCGACCTTGCTGAAGTAGCAATCTCCAGTTTACATTGAAATTGTTAATAAAAGCTTCGCTAGAGTCGGTTATTGAAGCTCTTTCTGGGCAACTTGAGGCTGTAAATAGCATAAAGGTGCAACCTTTACCATCAAGGTTTTGGTATGTATGGTTGGTTGCACATTGCTTATTTCTTGATTTCGATTGTATTTATTGGAATACCTTTCCCAACTTTATTGAGGCATGTTATGTTGATGTTGTGAGGTAGATGGATTTATTATCTGTCGAGCAGATCTTTTCTTTGTGATGGCTTTCTAGAAAATTAGTTTCGTATATGTGACCATACTTTGACAAATTCATATTGAATAAATCTTCTACTTCTGCTATAGTTACTAGAATCTCGCAAGGTTAATATGCGTGATGTAAGTATGTTAGCTTATCTGGTTATAATATACTCCCTTGTGTTGGTATATACCGCCAACTTAACCAGTATTGCGTTCTTCGTTGTGGCCGCCAACTCCATTGCATAACTGATGACGTATAGTCTATATTCGGGTCACGAACCCGACCAAATCCCAATACTAATAAACTGGGCTACGCTGATAAGTGTTTAGGCCCACGAAGGCCCAAACCCAATGTTATTTACGTAACACGATATCAGTTATATCCTAATTATGGAGATAATCATTCCCCAACCTACTTAGGCGGGATATTGGGGAACACGGAACCAACAAGGTTTCGTGTGTATATAAAGGGAATTCCATCCCTCGTTAAAGGTACGATCTACAAAACCCTAACTCTCCTTTAACCCTAAACCGATTACTTACTCTCACGCTGGAGGATAATCATGGGAGACAATCCCACGATAAGCCTAACGGTGTTTTCTGTCTTCTTAGTGCGCCGGTCTCAAGCAACAATCATCAATTGGTACGAGAGCCGGAGCCCAAACAAGGAACGCCCAACTTTTGTATCAACAAGTGGCGCCATCCGTGGGACCATTCACTAAAAACTAAGAACTAGAATGACGAAGCATGGAAATCAGCCGATCAAGCGGACCTTACCGGAAAAGTCGCTTGGATCGCTTCTAAGCAAACTTCTGGACAACAGTGTTGCTAAGAACCGTGGATCAGGCCAAGATTTGGTCTTTCCTTCAGTGGAACCATGCCGGGACAACCTGTGCCACTGTAACCACCGCTAGCGCAGAGACCCACTCGCGACTCCTTTTGCCACTCCATTCCAAACGGTGGTGGAGACAAACTTCACAAAGCACACGATGCGCCCAGATAAAAAATAAGAGTATAGTGGTGGAAACTGATACCCCTACTCTAGAAGAGGTTGTGTCGAATAGCGCCATGAGACGAGTTCGATCGCGAAAACTATGAAACCTTGGCTCTCATGCAAAAGGAAGCAAAGAAGAGGTCGTCGAGTCTACATGCCCGGCTCGATTTTGGCGGAGTTAGAGACATCCCCATCGGCGAAGGAGAAAGCCTGGGGAGGATAGTTACCGACCCCAGTGTTTAAATGAAGTGGGAGGAGAATTGATGACGATGAGACATCCAACTCACGCTGCATCCGAAGGAAGTGAGGAGGATGAAAAGCGTACCAATGTCCACACCAGACTTGGTAGCCGGAGAATTCATGAACTTGGGCGGCACGATACTCCCAAGTGAAAGCCCTTCAAGTCCGATTCCGAGGACAGTCGGTGTAAGCGCCGAACGAAAGGAAAATTCATCCTCGATAATTCCTCGAACAACGAGGATAGCGATACGAGACATTGGAAGTCCGAAATGATATAATGACCAAGAGGAGGAAGATATATCTCCCGTGGCGCGTCAAAGGTGGATGTGTTCACTGACGCGCAGTGATTTCTCGAGAGAACAAAAGGCGCGCATGCCCGCAAATGTGAAAACCTATGATGGAACAGTGATCCCGATGATCACCTAAAATTTTGAATCAACCGCTACAATTGAAAACTGGCCACGTACCGTATGGTGCCACATGTTCAACTCACACTAGTAGGAAATGCGCGGAACTGGTTCAATAAGCTTCACGCGAAGCATTAATGGTTTTGAAGAATTGAGAAAGGCGTTTCGCCTAAACTTTACTCAACGGAAAAAGTGTGCAAAAAACCCCATTGAACTCGCCATGGGTCAAACAAAACGGCAAGGGGAATCCACAAGCGCTTTTATGGAGCGCTTCAAGGATGAATGCATGCAAGTTAAAGCGTGTCCCGAGGTGCTTAAAATCTCGTGGTTCATGAATGGGATCGGCAACCCGAACTTATCAAGAGGTTGAATGACAAGATTCCCCAATCCTTTGATGAGCTCATGAAACGCACACGGTCCTTCGTCCAAGGAGAGGCCGCTACGGCGGATAGCAAGAGAAACTACTCGAACTAACAGTCACAGGAACAACTTGGGAAACAATCCACTGACCGGAGTAGTAACCGTATGCAGAATTATCGCAACCGGGAGCGGTAGCGCACAATGACAAGTATACCCCCCGACAAAGACTCCAAAGGAGATACTACTTGCAACAGGAGCAAACTTCCCAAGACCTCCACTAATGCGCACCCCAGGAGGATCGGCGCGTAGGAAGTGGTACTGCGACTATCATGGACGGAAGGGCCACACTACTAACGAATGTGTCCAATTCCAACTCATCGACAAACTAGTCAAGGAAGGTAGACTGGACCATTTGGTCAAAAACATCAAAGAAGGGAAAGATAGAAAAAAGACTGGGAATAAGAAGGAGGGGCCCAAAGATAACGCTGATACTATTTACATGATACAATCATGGAAAAGAGTAACTAGGCAGAAGGTTAGCCAAAAGTTTTCCCATGGAAGTGCAATCACTTTTCCTACATTAACTACGAACAACGCAGTGGTAGAGCCGCTCATCATCGAAATTAACGCGTGGGGTCACGACATCCACCGCATGTATGTTGATGGTGGAGCATCTGCAGAACATAATGTAAGAACAACGCTTCAAACAATCTGCCGAGATACGCGCATCAGTGAGCCCGATTCGGCGTGACTGGCTTCACGGAGAAAAGATATGGCCTATGGGGCAATTACGACTACTGGTTAGAGTTGGTAATAACGACCACTCCCACAGCATGGCTGGATTTTATGGTAATCAAATCCCCCTCGCCATACAATGGCATTATCGGAAGACCGGAATATCACCATACGCATCACCAGGATCCACGACACGGGATGCTCAAATTTCCAGTGGAAGGAGGTGTCGTTACCCTCTACAATGCTTCCGTACCACCTAAAGAATGTAACGCGGTTACATCGGCACCCAAAGTACAAAACAAGTAGCAACCATAACTCCAAATCTAAAGGTAGCAATTCATCCCGATTATCCCAACAGAAATTTCAATCTGAGGAACGCTTGTCGGAAAACAGCAAGCCATTTATTTGTGCACTCTTGCAAAAAATTTGGACATTTTTGCATGGGAGCCAAAGCACATGACCGGAGTACCACGTTCAATCACAGAACATAAGGTGAGAATCCGACAAGGATACTCACCAATACGCCGAGAAGAAGCTGGCCAGGAGCTCCCCAGGCCAGCAAGCAATCCTGGCAGGTACACAAGCTAGTAGAGGCGGAATCATGCGGGAAGTCTACTACCATGCCTGGCTTTCTAACCCGTTATGGTAAAGAAGAGTGATGGTAGCGGCGGATGTGCATGGACTTCACCGATCTTAACAAAGCATGTCCACATGATCGCTACCCACTACCAGAGATAGACTGGAAGGTAGAATCTTTGTGTGGATATCCACTAAAGTGCTTCCTCGATGCATACAAAGGATACCATCGATCCGATGGCTAAGGAGGACGAGGAAAAACGGCCTTTCACACAAGCCAAGGCATCTATTGTTATACAAAATGCCCTTTGGCTTGAAGAATGCAGGCGCCACCTATCAACGGTTAGTAGATCATGCGTTCAAAAACAAGGTTGGCCGCAACCTAGAGGTTTACGTCGATGACCTTGGTCATAAAAGCCATACTGAAGAGGAGTTGGTGCGCGACATTGAGGAAACCTTCAGGGCACTTAAAGAGATCAACATGAAGCTAAATCCTAAAAAATGCACTTCGGTTACTTTCTGAAGGCATGTTCCAGGATACTTGTCAAAACTGATGGTATAAAGCCGTGTCCGAAAAGACTAAGGTTGTCATCGACCTTCCTTCCAGCACGACGTTGAAGGAAGTCCAATCTCTCAATGGAAAGCTGGCCGGTCAAAATAGATTCCTATCCAAGTCGTGACAAATCACTACCTCTTTTCAAAACGCCAAGAAGCGTATAAAAGGGAGATTTTTGTTGGACTACGGAGGAGAAGAAGCCTTTGCACGGCTTAAACAACACCGCAACACTCACACTTGTAGCACCCCGACCAGGGGAAGAGTTGATCATGTACTTATCTGCAACTCATGGAGCAGTCGGTAGCAGTGTTAAACGGATAGGAACTCAGTACAAACACCGATGTACTTTGTAAGCAAAGCGCTCAAGAAAGCAGAGATGAACTATAAGCGCAATGGAAAAGTTGGTCCTCGTGATTAGTATTCGCAGCCAAACGGTTGCGAGGTACTTCGGCGCACCCAATAGCGGTGATCACGGACCAACCGATCAAGCAAATCATCTCCAAACCCGACGCGTATCGGCGCATTGCAGAAGTGGAGTGTATTGCTAGGTGAGCACAACATCTCCTATAGACCACGTATCTGCGGTAAAGGGCGGTACTCGCAGATTTCATCATCGAAAAACCAGACACCGATGATCCACCCGCACTAAGCAAGAAGGAACTACAAGATCCTTGGATCTTGTTCACGGACGGATCCTCATGCGTGGATGGGTCAGGAGCAGGCCTCATCCTCACAAACCCGGAAGGGATGGAATTCACTTACGCCGCGTTTCAATTCACAGCAACAAATAATGAGGCGAATATGAAGCCTAATAGCCGGACTACGCATTGCAGCTCGAATGAGTGTACGTAACTTTGAAGCGAATGTAGATTCCAGGCTAGTAGCCAACCACGTGTTGGGTGAGTACGTGGCTAAGGAGGAAAACATGATTCAATACCTCGAAAAACCAAGGCACTAATCAAAGGCTTTGACAGGTTTACCATCAAATAGGTTCCTCGAGGGGAAACCCAGAAGGCGGATGCGCTAAGCAAAATCGCATCCACAAGTTTTGCACACCTATCCAAACAGGTGTTTGTGGAAACATTGAAAAACAAATCTATCTCAGAAATGGAAGTATCCACGGTAATAGAGGAAGGCGGACCTACGTGGATGACACCAATAGCGTAATTCATAAGCAAGGGAGTATTACCCCAAGAGCGAAGGAAGCCCAAGGATCCGGCGCCGACAAAGACAAAGGTTTGAACTTCGGGACAACATACTATATCGACGCTCTTTCTTGCAACCATGGATCCGCTGTGTTGGTCCCCTACAAGCAAACTATGTACTGCGAGAAATCCACGAAGGTTCATGCAATATGCATTCAGGACCACGATGCGTGGTGGCGCGGCTTACGGTCGATATTATTGGCCCACCATGCACGCGATTCGCGAGACTTAATCGAGAGAAGTGCGGCCTAAGTTCACGGTGCGTGCCACACCACAACAGGAGCTAACACCAATTACGGCACCATGGCCATTTTACAAGTTGGGTATAGACATCGCCGTGCCTTTTCCCTGCGGCGGGGAGGATTAAAGTTCCTCATAGTGCCATAGACTACTTCACCAAGTGGATCGAGGCAAAGGCGTGGTGACAATCCGCAGCAACCAGTGAAACGCTTTGTCTGGGAAAATATTGTATGCCGCTCGGTCTACACTGGGAAATCATATCGAACAACGGGAAACCATTCTGCGACAACCCTTTCAAGGGACTGAGTGCGAGAAGCTAAAATCACACAGACCGTGTCGGTTAAACACCCACAAACCAACGGCTTAACGTGCGAATCAAGCCGGGAGAAGGAATTAAGGCACGCTTGGATAAGCACAAAGGAATATGGGTGGAAGAACTATCGCATGTTACGTGGGCACCGCACTTCAATCAAAACCCAAGACGGGGACACCCCTTCTCTCTAGTCTATAGGACAGAAGCCGTCATACCAGCCGAAATCGGAATGCCAACTATTCTTACCGCTGAAATCAATGTGGCAACCAATGACGACGAGCGGCGTAATCGACGACTTAGACCCTGCTAGAAGAAGAAAGTGCGAACGCGCAGCTATACGGGAAGCAAAATCAAAGTCAAGGATGAAAGGATACTATGATGCTAAAGTGCGAAGTGTTTCATTCAGACTAGGTGACTTCGTTTACAGCGCCAATGATGAGTCACGAGAAGACACAGGTAAGCTTGGACCAAAGTGGGAAGGACCCTACGAGGTTACTGAAGCATTAGGAACGGGCGCAAGCTACGAGGCTTGGATGGCCGTGAACCGCATGGAACATCTGCAACCTTAAGAGGTGCTACCTATAGGAATGGCTAGGGCCCAGCGCACAGACGCTCTTGCACTTTATTGAAGTGCCCAATACACATTTATGTATTTCTTTTTTGTTTTCCTTAGTATACTGTCTTACTTATTTCTCATAAAAACTTGCAAGTATCAATAAAACGTCGCGGTTTCTAGCTAACTCCGCGACACATTTCAATTTGTTATTTCCATATACTGTATGTCTTAACAAATTTTTTATTTTTGCCTACATGGCGTGCATGTACTTAAAAAACCCGCGACGGTAAAAGGATGAGTCAACCTACTAAAGGACTCGTTGAGTAAGAGGGTTGCAAACCCATCAACATTGGATCACGTATCCTTGTTAAACACCTTGTTCTCAAGACGTTGGAATAAGTTTGTGCGCATCTCATGATGGGTGCGCAACAATGCATATGGTGCACGTTTAACAAATTAGGAACCAAGACACTTGATTCCTTGATATGATATTTTTAGTACTGCCATATATCACAACATACACGATTATGATTAAAAAAAAAAAAAAAAAAAAAGGTACTTAGAAATTATCTCTTATGAATACTATGATCTTCATACATGACTATGGATTTCTTATATTATTCACACTTGTGTACAACTTTGACACAGACTATGTCTTATACGTAAAGACAAACAGATAAGTCCAAGTTGCCATAATATGAACACACATTTCACAAAGAGAGATTTCTATTAATAACTAAGTTATTAAAAAGGATGTTCATAAACGAAAGATCCTATCTATATACTATTAGACCGCTCCAATGATGAAGTTCCCACGCGGCCTGCAGCATCTCCACTCTCGCTTAGCCTCTTCAATAAGTCCGAGTCTTGGCGAGACACAGTGGCAACACTCACTGGCACCCCGTCGGACCTTGGAAGATGAGCTGCACCAACCCCGCACATAGTCGCTTTACCTTTAATACCCTCTTTTTAGCAAGTCGGTGGCATGCGCTTCCAACACTTCCTTCAATGACATTTCTTTCTCTAAAGCAAAAGGATTTAGAATGTCCCTGGGCGAGCAAAAGCAGGCACTTGAAGCTGCGAGACATCGGGCTTCGAAAATAGTCGAGGTTGTGCTTGCATTATCAATACGATAGCGCGCTAAGGTCAACCCTTCCATAATAACAGTTATGGGATAATCTTGGTCGCGTTCCATTTCAGCAATCATTGGAAGCTCCAAAGACTTCATCTTCTCCATGGCAGACACTAGCTCATCATAAGCTCGCGCATTATAGCCGGGTACCTTTTGGCGGTACCTTCAACAGATATGCCTCATGAAGCTTCTCAGCACGCTTCTTTGCTATGCTCTAAGGCACATTGGACCACCCCACCAAATGCGTCCACTACCTCTTTGGACTCCAACATTGAGGAGCAACAGAAGGCAGCAGGCCATGGCTGATAAGCAACCTGCGCTCAGCAATAACAGACATGAGATGGGGATATAATTCCTCATCATACTCCAAATTGAGCTTACGCAGCTTCATCTCCTGTGTTTCCAGAGCACTGCTCACAGTGGCACCAAAATCTTCCAACTGCGTGGTCAAGGTGTCCTTGCTCTTCTCCAGATATTTTAGTGAGACACGAAGCCTTGTACCGATGACTCTGCGCTCTTGGTTTATTTGGCCCATTAGCGCCATTTTTCCTCACCGCTCGGCGTACACACTCGGACTCTCTGCCTCATCCTTGGCACTAGCTACTGCGCTTCCCGTGAAGCAATTTTCTCATCCTTTTGGCGCCTTGGCTGCTCCCCGACAATTTGAACCTTTAGCTTCTCAACTATTGAAGCTTGAAGCGCAGGCACCTGCACCAACTCTTCAACCAATTGCTCCACTGATGCATCCCCAGCAGACAAGTCCTCATCGTTTTGGCTATGCGGCTCGGACTGCGCGGAATGTACAGGACCCTACAGGGGCGACTCGCACTGTTCAAACCTGCATACACAGACAGAGAATTAGTCGTTTCCCATATAAACAGTTGGTGCGCACAAAATATACGGACAACGTTACTTACTGAGGGGTGAGATGACGCAACATCACTGGAGGATGATTCCACAGTGACGACCACAGGGCATTTTTTCCTCGATGAGCTAGCGCCATCCTCTCCGAGCGATCTTTTGCGTTTTAGCCCGGATTCTGGCTCCTCCTCTTCTTCTTCTTCCATAGGCCGCGCCACTGCTACGGGTGGTGGTTGCGCTACTGGGGATGGCACTATGGGGTTTGGCGCGCTTTGGTGGCGTCGCTTCCGCACTGCGGCCGAAGAGCTGGTCCTGTTTCTCCTAAATTCATTGCCAGTGTACGCCTGCGGTGGCATCCAATAGGGGCTCTTCTCCTTTCTTTCGTGGCCGTGTCCCTACACTCACTTGAATCGGCTTCGCTAGTTGCACAACTGTAAACAGATCCATCTCTGCGCAACAGAAGACAACAAATACACAGGTTACATAATGTGCAAAAAGGAAAAGAAAGCTCTTACATTAATTAAGAAAGGGGATGCGAAGGGATGAGCACCCACCTTGGCCATTAGCCTAAGAAGATTGGCATCTCATCTGTCATACCAAAGTAATTTCGGCTAATGCCCATATGCACCAGAAATTCCTCGGGATAGGAACTAATAGGGATGCGGTTGGCGTTTATCAGTTCCGCATCCTCCACGACATATGATCCGTGGGGCGCTCATCCTCGGCAATGTCCCATGGGTATAAAATTCAAAACGGTGGGAAGCACGTCATCTACCCGAAGAAACTCTCTCTCGGTTCGGAGAGCGTCCAGTTCTCAGTATAACACTTAGCGCCAGCCGGCGTTTAGCGAATGAGACCCACCCGTGCGACCACGTTGTGTGGTAGAACGCACGGAATAAGTGGATCATCGGGTTTATCGCCAGTAATCGGCAATTAACCTCGAAATTGGTAATCTTTGCTGCACCGATGCAGGTAGGATAGGTGCGGCTGGTAATAATTCAATACGTGCGAGAAATAGGGATATGGGCACACGTTGATTCGCGAACTCAAAAACGCGTGTACACCCCTATTTTCCTTCGGGAAATCTGCATAGATGCCCGCGCACTCGGAACAACCGGATGCACGTCAAGTGGTATAAAATAATCCGAGGTGAACTCTAGAAGTTCACCCTCAGTTATATCGGAGGTAAAATCAGATAACTGCTTAACCATGGTATTATGTTTCTTTTTTAAAGGCGCACGCGCGGTTACCTTTGGATTAGGTAGTTTTCTGCTTTTTGCAAATGAAAGGTTTCTTAACAATGGCGGATTGAGTTTTTACTGTGAAAAACACAGTCAAATGAGGTAGTCGGTTATATAAGTGTCCTCATCCATGCGATGAGTGACACGTGGATCCCACTATCACCAACATGTGGTTCAGATCACTTGATGTGACGCCGCTGCAGTTACTTTCCCCAATTTATTTGCGTCCATTTTAAAATACTATGTCTAGATACAATGTATAGGTGGGTATCTTTTCTGGCTTCTTTGCTACGCTTTGTAGTTTTTTATTGTCTGCGTTATTAGTCTAGCATCCGCAGATCCTTCATCGCGCATACTAGACTAGGGGGACATGATGACGTATAGTCTATATTCGGGTCACGAACCCGACCAAAGCCCAATACTAATAAACTGGGCTACGCTGATAAGTGTTTAGGCCCACGAAGGCCCAAACCCAATGTTATTTACGTAACACGATATCGGATATATCCTAATTATGGAGATAATCATTCCCCAACCGACTTAGGCGGGATACGCCGAATATTGGGGAACACGGAACCAACAAGGTTTCATGTGTATATAAAGGGAATCTCATCCCTCGTTAAAGGTACGATCTACAAAACCCTAACTCTCCTTTAACCCTAAACCGATTACTTACTCTCACGCCGGAGGATAATCGTGGGAGACAATCCCACGATAAGCCTAACGGTGTTTTCTGTCTTCTTAGTGCGCAGGTCTCAAGTAACAATCATCAATTGGTACGAGAGCCGGAGCCCAAACAAGGAACGCCCAACTTTTGTATCAACAATAACCACGTTCGTCACTTATACTAAATAAGGGTGTGCTCAGTCCTCGTCAGTGTGCAATAAAACAGAATTGCATCCAAAATCAAAATGCGAGGAATGAATGGTTTTGGGAAGCGCACATGCGGTGCGCAAATTTCTAGAAAGTGAAATTTTTTATTTGGTTCAGTTTTATGCATAAAAGAGTTTTGTATTACGACTCGTTAGTATCAATTCTCGGTGCATAGTGTGATCAATTCATTGTCTTATTCTCCTCGGCTGTCACAATCTTAGTGTTTTTGTGGCCTTTTGTTATCATCATTGGGCGTTGTATGTTATCAGAATTTGACTTTGGTTATGTAATCAACTTTTACAATACCGTGTTTTGGCGATTTAAAAGTGAAAAAATCAAAAACTAACCAACTAAACCAGTAAGATGAAATATGTATAGATACCGACGAAAGAAATATAGAAACGTAGGCTGCCTAAAACGGAACCCATCGGCCTCTATGAATATGAATTGAACACAAATTGCCTCTGCTTCGGTTTACGGTTTTAACCATAACTTAACTGGACAACTTGTTTTCACCATACATGTCTAATCTTAGGTTAGAAATAAGCGCCATCATTCTTGATTCCATTGTTTCTGATAGTGTGATTTACATATAATAGTTACATTTGGATGTGCCTTTGGAAAGCATCTATCCCACATTGCTGGAATAGCTAAAGTGAAGGATGCAGGCATGTGTATTAAAAAGGAGATGGGATTTGAGGTAAGGCATCTTTGCGATTGGGGCAATGACGCAGCTAATGAGGTAATAACCGAGGTGCGTCAATTGCTGGTTGAAGACTATTTCCAAACCCCCTCCTCGGCTTCGGGTCTCCCTTAGCCGTCGAGAATTTCTTGAAGGACTCCCTTTCATTAGGGTAAAGTCCTACAATTCTTAGTCTAAACTTCAATTTCTAGTAATGGAAACAAAATACTTCGGAATGTTTTGGTTCTTAAGATTGATTAGGCAATTAGTATTCCATTATTATCAGTTTATTCGGGCTCCATAGTTGTGCTTCTTTAGTTCTTTTTATGAGATAATCTGTTGATACTTTCGTCCATTTTTTATTTCATGACCAAAAGGGTTCATAAACATGACAATGCATCGTGGATTAAGGATATGCGTTTTTTGATACAAGAGTTCAATCAAATGAAGCTTATTAAACACGGATCATAAACGTCAATGACAACCACCATACACAACATAGCTAAACAAACATTGAAGTGGTTAGGTCAACCTCATGAAAAAGGAGGGATTTACCTTGTTTGAGTCGGTGTGACGGTGAGTTCAAACCCTGTGACGGTCAAAAGGTCGGAAACCATGGTTAGCAAAAAAAAAGAAAAAAAGAAATGAAAATCTTAAATTGTCCTTGATATGTTAATTCAATTAATTAAATTTCTTGTTGATAAGTACGTTTGCAGTTATTTCAAATAAAATTTCATAAATGCTAACTTTTACTAACCTAAAATGAACTCAATGAACCAGACTTGACCTCTGAAACAAACTAACTCATACAAAAACAGGCTAAACAAAACACCCCTTAACAAATCAGTTTTGAACAATTGTGAAGCAAATGGATGAGACAAGCTATGAAACTTTCAAAATAGCTTATTACTACTTCAATTAAGCTAACATAAGCTCAATAAAACTGTTCTCAACAACTAATATAGAGTGCAAATTATGACAAGTTGACAGTTAAAGTGCAATAATGATGAAACAAGCTATCAAAACACTAGATCAACTACAATAAGCTAAGAGATGGTCAAAATAAGCTAACTATAACAGAACTGAACTAATAATGATAGATCTAGAACAATTAAGCTATATGATGCAATTTAAGGCTATAAAATGAAAAATGGAACTCACCTGAGACCCTAGCTAAACAAGGGTACCCAATTAAGGGCAGCTACAAGCTCCTAGCTTATAAACAAGCTAGGTAAAAGTCCAACTTGCCAATCCCTTACGGCAACTTCCTTAGCTTTCCACAAATGCAAAGGTAAAACTGTTTTTGATGAAACAGTTGACTTTTGTTGACTTGTTTTTGTATTTTGTGTTTAGAACAGGTTTGAAACAAATTAAGCTTACAATAAGCTATAAGGAGCTTAAATAGTCTGAACGATTGATTGGTTTATGTCAAAGTGCTTACATTGAGAAAATCTTTAAGAGATTTTATATGGAGAATTACAAACGTGGAGCTATCCCAATGTAAGAGAAGCCTAAGTTGAGTAAGTCACAAGGTGCTGAGACACATGCTGCGAAAGAGTGCATGCAAAGAGTTCCTTATGCTTCGGATATAGGATCTATTATGTATGCTGTGAGATGTACTCGTCCTGATGTTGAGTTCGCTCAGAACGTGACAAGCCGATTTCAACAGAATCTAGGTGAACTTCACTGGACTGTTGTTAATAATATTCTTAAGTATTTACACAATACTAAGGATATTTTTGGTTTATGGAGGGGAGACGGAACAAGAGCTCAGGGTTTCTTGCTACACTGATGCTGGATATCTGACAGATTCTGATGACTTAAAATCTCAGACTGGATATGTGTTCGTTCTAAATGGAGGTATTGTTGATTGGAAAAACACAAAGAAAATTATTTTTGCTACTTCATCTACAAAAGCTGAGTATATAGCTGCTTATGATGCATCTAAAGAGGCTGTATGGGTTCGAAAATTCGTTTCTGGGCTTGGCATTGTTCCTACAATTGAAGAACCTATAAATATGTATTGTGATAATATTAGAGCCATTACTATAACTAATGAAAGCGGAATCACCAAGGGTGCTAGACATTATCGCGCAAAAGTTCATTATCTTCGAGATATCATTGAGATGGGTGACGTGAAGATATCAAAGGTTCACACAGATGACAACCTAGCTGATCCATTTACGAAAGCTTTAGCGTATCCTGAGCATTCTAAATTGACTAGAGGTATAGGTTTAATACCAGCTAGCAGTCTCATGTAAATCTGTGTGTTAATTAGTATTTTGATAATTTGGATTTGTAAGACAGTTATTGCTTTCTGATAAATAAAGATACGGGGTATTTGTTATTTCATTCATATAATATGTTATTCCATATTTTCATGTTTAATCCATGAAATGATTTATCATTCTAAATATGTCCATTCTCAGTTAACAATATGAGAATATTGTTATGTAAAGCAAACGTGAGTGTTGGTTATATTCTAATGAGAATGTGGATTGTTCCCGCCAAACTCATATGTATTCACAAGCGATGCATATTGGATACCCCAACTTTCAAATATTTACTTTTGGATCCTTGTCATAAGTAAAATATTGAAAATGGTTTGTTAAATTCGTCCTTAGACTTGAGATAAAAGTAAGTTATGTTATGTGTTGATATCACTTTTGTAAGTATATGCCAAACGCTATCCTGAATAAGGTAGTTATAAAAGCTATATTTCGGAGTGATGTGAAGCAGCATCCACGGCACTTGTAGTCAATAAAGGATTTGTTACTCCACTTGATATGTGCAGAAAGATACCATGACGCCTATCCAGATTTAATCAGATAATTATTTGGCCAAACCCAAAGGGTAATGCAAGATGATTCTTGATTACCTTTGGTATATCTGAATTGAAATCTATAACGAGATTCTAAATGGCTAAAATATATGGAATGAGTTAGGATCCATATCCATGGTTTAATGGTATCTATAACAAAGGATAATTAAAGCAAGACATAAATGACCATGCTACTGAGAAAATTTTATGAAACTCTATCTCAGACACTTTTAGTTAAATAGCGCGTGAGAGCGTTGCTAGGTGTTTCCGTCGTTGATTTTGTGTGCTATCCGCTACTCCAACTCCCAAGTGGGAGCTGTTGGATTATGGGAGTTGGTTAGTACGAAAATGAATAGAAGTGTGTGAGCCTATGGGGGCACACACGTTAAACACGAGAGTACGTTATTACACGTTTAATACTTGAACTAAATACCAACCCATTTGATATATATTTGACCCGTATAACTTAAACCCGATTGTAAAAGATCCAAGACCCATTGCCGGTTCAAAGGGGGTCGTTTGGATCAAGCTTATGGACTAGTAGAGTTGGAATAGAATAAGGAATGAGTATTGACTTGGAGCTCAAGTTTGTAGCCTAAGGAAAGCTAGGGTATATGGGTTATAAATACCCATACACCACCTCACAAAACTCATGCATACCTCTACTATTCCCAGAGATATAATAGATCAACCATCATCTTCCATAACTAAAAACCGATCGGGTTTGTTCCATCCGATTAGGGTTTGATTATTGAAACCCTAAATTGCATCGTCTAGGTCCAATCGTTCAAGGGGTTTTGAGTTAGTTTTCTGTGTGAATTCCCAGTCGAATAGTACTCAGAAAGTGGTGAAGTTACTGCTGTGTTTCTCGATCAGAAAAGAAGTCAGAAGATCTCGGATCGCTTTGCCCGATATCGGACAAGACTGTCTTTTGGTTCTCGGGTTTGTTGCTGATCTCGGACAGAAAAGAAAGAAGGTTCTTGGGTTTTTCTTGGTTCGTGTTTGTTCAAGTATACAAGTGTTGTTTAGGTAAACGTTGACGACTAGCTTTATTGGGCGTATTAGTGGTTAAGTGTATGTGTGTGAACTCGTAGAGGTATTCGTTTTGAATACTTGGTTTCTTTGTTCGTTAATAGTTGCGGGTGACAACGAGGGTTAGTTTTCATGTTCCCTTTTATAACTTATTGTTTATTAATTATGTGTTAACCTAATTGCTTAAACTAGATCCATATTTCGCTGCGTACTCGTAGTGTTACTTGGTTAACTAGATCTAAAATCCCAACACAGCCTTATTATATTAATTCCTATCTATGATACTATAAACACATATGTTAATTAAACTCTAAACAAAGTCAATTTGTGAAGGACGCGTGTTCAGATTAAATATATAGAGCTTATAGTGTTTTGAAAAGACAAGGGCATAATAGGTAAGATATAATCAAATAACAATTTTAATATAGTTAAAAGGTTTTTGTTTATGTAATTTAATGATTTAGATATATATGATATATTTTGAGTTAAAGAAGGATATATATGTAATTATGATCTTAAGTTGGATATATATGTAATTATAAAGTTTAGAAGGGATATATATGCAATTCCCCTCTACTTTTATCAAAACAAAACGAGATAGGAGCTCGTGAAACAGATTACAAAAAGGAATTACAAAGTGGTACAAGCAGTTTTTGGATATTAGATCCAAACATTCCACTTTGGACGTTGTTTCCTATTCGTGTGTGTGATCCATGTGAACTAGAGGGTTTCGATTGAAGTAGGTCTTTTCTTGGAGGCTTCAAATTAAAACATAACCTATTCATGAAATGCCAAATTATTTTTGGATGACAACATCAAAACATGGCTTGAGCCTGTCGATACAGAAACCGAATCAGACCATGTAATTAGCCAAGACGAGCCATTTGTAATTGTTTTCAATGATACCCCATCATTAGAGATGCAAAAAAAACCCTGTTCATGAACCGAACCGGGAAAAAAAACGAAATTGGTTTTCCCAAAAACCAGTTTAAGGAAAACCGGTTTCCCTTGAAATGAATCCGCGGTTTTATAACCGGTTATAGTTTTTTTGGTTGGTCGGTTTGAAACCGGTTAAAACCGGTCTGGTTTTTCGTGTGACAGTTTTTTTTTTTTTTTGAATTTTTTTTGTCCCATTTTGACAACATTTATGAGCTGAAAAATCAGCATTTGTCCCACGACTCTCACCCTAAATATAAGTGTGTTAAGTGTTGAGGTTAAATTACACTTTCAAAAAACACAAACACTCTCTAAAAACGCAAAAAAAAAAAACATAAAAAAAAAGCAAAAAAAACTCTCAAAAATGGCATTTGGGCTAAATGTTATCGAGTCAACAAAAATTGCTTTTAAACGTATGTTGAAAGATTATTTTAGTAGTAGTAATATACGATATCATAACTATATCAAGTTTTGTGATAGAACAAATTCCTTTTGTTTAGGTCCGAGTTGGGACATACCTACCTGATCGAATTCCACTTGTTTGATGTTTGAAAGTGCTTTACGAAAAAAGGATACTTAAAAAGTGTTTCATGAACAACTTGTACGAAAAAGGAAGGTTGACCCTTATCTCGTGGATGGTTGGTATACTATAGAAGTTGTTACGGAAATGTTTGAAGTTTTTAAAAATGCTACCACTTTGTTGTCGGGAGTTTACCATCCTACAAGTTGTTTAGTTTCAAACCAACTTTATTTAATGGCTTCAAAGTTAGAGGAGGTTGAATTGAAAAGTGATTTATTTAGAGAGATGGTGAGACCGATGAAATTCAAGTTTAAAAAATATTTTGAAGAATTGCCTTGCGTTATAACTTGTGCCGCCATTTTGGACCCGAAACAGAACCGAGGTTGAGGCTTTGATTAAGTCCATTGGTTATGATTTGGGTTTGTCCGATGATGACCCGAGCTATGTTTCTAGACAAATTGATCGCTTTAACCGTGCTTTTGAAAATATGTTTCAAATTTATTTAACTAAATATGGCTCAAATTCTTCACATATCCATAATATGCATCAAGAGGCGGGTTCGAGCTCTCATGGTACTAATGAGTCAATTCGAATGTATAATCTTCTAAGAAATGAGAATCAAAAACGAGCTCGAGGTAACACCCTCGTAGCGAGCTCGGAAGGTACCAATGATCCGATTACTTGTCTCAAATGACCATTGAAGAGTTTCAGAGTTTGGATAGTTTAGGTTGGTGGAAAGAACGGGAATCCCAATTTTCGGTTCTAGCCGCCATAGCCCATGACCTACTAACGGTCCAAGGAAGTACGATAGCTTCGGATGCCGATTTTTCAACTAGTGGGAGGGTTATATCACCGAGAAGATCAAAAATCTCTCCCAGTGTCGGTGGAAACTTGCATTTGTTTGAAAGAGTACCTCGATGGCGTTGAAAGGATTCAACATATATCACCACTCGAAGGCGAATTGGAACGAGTCGAAGAAGAAATACACTTGGAAGAAATATCGACCGGGATGGCCCTACCTCTTGACGAAGACGAATAGTTCAAGACGATATTTTATGTTATTCGTTTAACGTGATTCAAGAAGACAATGTTTTATTTTTATGTATTTCATATTTCCGTTTATGTATGCAAGAAACAATTTGATATTTGATATTTAAAAATAAACCAGAATTAAGGGACTTTATTATAAGTGAAAACCATACATCAAGTTCAAGAATCGTTGATGAAGTTGGCACTCAAGATTCGGAAAGAAATGATAAGATAGTGCACCAAGTCCCATGCAGAATAACACTCATGGTGATATGTCTAATGATGAGATTAAACCGGTCCCCAACAGGTTCGGTCCGGTTTGGGTTTTCTTTGAAAAAAATCGGTTTCAAACCGGTCCGGTTTGAGTCAAAACTAGTTTTTGACCATGTTGACTCAAACTGAAACCGGTTTGAAACCGATTCGGTTTCGAAAATTACCCGATTTGTTCACCTCTACCCACCATCGTAAAATTGGGGTCCAAATGTCACAAGCAATCAGACAATCCACAAAATACATGTTGAGTTGCTCAATCCAGTCATCACTGTTGGGATTTTAGATCTAGTTAACCAAGTAACACTACGAGTACGCAACGGAATTTGGATCTAGTTTATGCAATTAGGTTCACACATAATTAATAAACAATAAGTAATAAAAGGGAACAAGAAAACTAACCCTCTTAGTCACCCGCAAGTATTAACGAACAAAGAAACCAAGTATTCAAAACGAATACCTCTACGAGTTCACACACAAACACTTAACCATGAATACGCCCGATAAAGCTAATCGTGAAAGTTTACCCAAACAACCTTTGTGAAACCTTGAACAAAACGAACCAAGAAAAACCCTAGAAACCCTTGCCTTCCTTTTCCGAGATCAACAGCAACCCGAGAACAGAAACTATGTTCTGTCCGATATCAGATGAAACGATCCCATATCTTTCTGCTCTTTTGTCCGAGAACGACTCAACAGAAAACCAATCTTTTCTTGCTCTCTTGATCGACCAGGAACATGCAAGAAAACCACCAAACAAAACACTAAACAATCTTGGATCAATGAACACGCAAGTTTAGGATTTCGTAGCAAACCAAATAAACCATAATTTGATGTTTAAGGAAAATCCGATCGGGTCTTAAGGACTTTGATGATGGATCGATTGTGTTTGTAGAGATTAGGGATAGATCATGCGTGAGGAATGAGAGCACATATGTGTGTATATATAGCTCAAGAAACCTAGCATTACTTGGGCTCAAAACTTGAGCTCTAAGCTATAATCCAATCCCAATCCGATTACAAGTTCTCATGGCCCAAGGCAAAAACCAAACCGGCCCATATTAGAAGAACTGGCCAAAGGGTCCAATTTGGATAGTAAGTGGATCACAAACATCGCGGGTCAAATATTCAAACGGGTTGAATAATAGTTCAAGTAGTAAACATGTTAAACGTACTCTCGTGTTTAACATGTGTGCCCCCATAGGCTCACACACTTCTAGTCGTTTTTGTACTAACCAACTTCCATAATCCAACAGCTCCCACTTGAGTTGGAGTAGGCGATAGCACAAAACCAATGGCCAGCGCCTAGCGCTCTCACTCGCTATTTAACTAAAAGTGTCTGAGATATAGTTTCATAAAATTCTCTCAGTAGCATGGTCATTAATGTCTCGCTTTAATCATCCTTTGTTATAGATACCATTAAACCATGGATATGGCGTTGGATTATGGGAGTTGGTTAGTACGAAAACGACTAGAAGTGTGTGAGCCTATGTGGGCACACACGTTAAACCGAATCGTTATTACGTTAATACTTGAACTAAATACCAACCATTTGATATATATTTGACGTTATAACTTAAACCAGATTGTAAAGATCCAAGACCCATTGCGGTTCAAGGGGTGCGTTTGGATCAAGCTTATGGACTAGTAGAGTTGGAATAGAATAAGGAATGAGTATTGACTTGGAGCTCAAGTTTGTAGCCTTGAGGAAAGCTAGGGTATATGGGTTATAAATACCCATACACCACCTCACAAAACTCATGCATACCTCTACTATTCCCAGAGATATAATCGATCAACCATCATCTTCCATAACTAAAAACCGATCGGGTTTATTCCATCCGATTACAGTTTGATTATTGAAACCCTAAATTGCATCGTCTAGGTCCAATCGTTCAAGGGGTTTTAAATTAGTTTTCTGTGTGAATTCCCGGTCGAATAGTACTGAAAGTGGTGAAGTTCTTTGATGTGTTCTCGATCAGAAAGAAGTAGAAGATCTCGGATCGCTTTTCGAGATATCAACAAGCATCTTTTGGTTCTCGGGTTTGTGATGCGTCTCGGACGAGAAAGAAAGAAGGGTTCTTGGGTTTTTCTTGGTTCGTGTTTGATCAAGTATACAAGTGTTGTTTGGGTAAACGTTCACGACTAGCTTTATCGGGCGTATTCGTGGTTAAGTGTTTGTGTGTGAACTCGTAGATGTATTCGTTTTGAATACTTGGTTTCTTCGTTGCGTTAATACTTGCGGTGACTGAGGGTTAGTTTTCTTGTTCCCTTTTATAACTTATTGTTTATTAATTATGTGTTAACCTAGTTGCTTAAACTATATCCATATTCAGCTAGCATTTTAAGTGTTACTTGGTTAACTAGATCTAAAATCCCTACAGTGGCATCACGAGTCAACTCGTGTGATTATGGGTTTGCGTTTTAATAAACACGCTAAAGGCATGAAATCTAATTAGTTATTCGTTTTATTTTTGTTTTGACAACTATAATGCAATACTTGTCAATTATTAATAAAAAAATACCTAGACACAAACTAATAAAATTAAATTGTTAATTAGAATTAAATTTTTAGTTAGATACATAAAATAGCATAATTAAAAGTTAATTAAGTTTGCCATGATATTTTATGTGTTTTTCGGGCTATAAGACCCACTCAATTGCTTTTTGTGATGTATGGGGCGATCTAGGTATTGCACCTAGTGACGGTCTTATTGTTCTCCTTTTAGGGAATACTTGCGAGAGAGCTCGAAACCATATGTGTTTATTAATGTTTTTTGTTTATATGTTTGTGATTCCATATGTACGTTATTGTTACTTGTTTTTGACACCTAATTGCATGCAATATTGAATAATACATATCGTAATCATAACATTAATAATGGTCTTAATTTACACGCCTAAATACCATGCTCATTGTGACCTGCTATTTGATTCGTGGAAAATTGTTTTTGTAAAATTAAGTGGAGTAAGGATCAAATGAGGAATAAAATTAAAATAAGAAGGATGAGAAGAAACCACAACCGCACATTTCAGATGCACCTACAAAAGTAGATGCATCTCTCTTTAATTTTCTTCTTTTTATTTGAAATGTGTGGCCAATAATATTTCTCGCTCTTCTCATTTGATTTTCTCTTCTCACTAGATCTCTTCCCAAATTAAGTGACCTAATCTATTGAAACAAGTTTTTCATGAATTTAAAAACTAGACGCTATGGACACTTGAGATGTACGGCTCACCCATTAGAACATACTATAAAGGGGGTTTAAGGTGCTTACTGATGCACCTAAAGGATTTCCGGTTATTGCCTCATTTTGGTTCTCGCGCCTCCCTGAGTTCAATTGGAGCTACTGTGAACCATGATGATCACTGATGTCATTACCATAAGTTTTAAAATAAGTGTTACAAAGTTGTTTTGCATGCTTTTTGTACGATTTTACCACATTTATGTGAATACCCTATGTGTAAAATTTTAAGTCCATGCCAACCAACTATGAACACGTGCATTTGGCTTGACCTCTTTTCCATTCCAACCCATGATGAGTATTGCTCATTGGTCAGACCTTTGGTGATATTTGCAAGTTCTTACTTGGCCGACTTATTTCGAGTATGCTTGGTGGACCACCGGACGAGGAATAAGATGAGACTAAACATGCTTCTGACATTATTACTTGTTTACTAATGCCTTAATCAGTCTCATAAAGTCTAAGAGTTGCATTCTGCAATTAACGCTCGTCACTTACCTTTTGCCCCACTTAGTTACTCATTGGTCAGACTTATAAGTGGGAGGTCAAGATGGATCTTAGTCTTATTAGTAATTAACTGGGTAGTTAATTCTTTTAAGAAGTTAATTATCGAAAATACTAATTATTTGAACTTTTCAAAATTGAGATGACTACCCAGTCGAAACAATTCGGTGTCAGGAGTTTCTTTGAAACAAAACTCAGCTGAACCTAACTTCATTGAAGGTATCGCCAGACGCATATCTTGTCGGTGAAGATAAGGAAACTTATTTGGAGCATCCCATCCCAACTGCAACTCACATACCACTCCCTGCCGAGGCTCTTGCGGCTCTCACTGCTTGCTTGGGTCAGGAGGCTCAAAGGACATAAGCGCCTCAAACGAAATCAAATCATCTTGGTGCTTATGCATGCTTGAGGAGTTGAAGTCCATGTTTTCCCAACAGGTAGAACAAAACTTCACAAAGCGCCGTGAATTTCAGCGTTGCAAGCGGGAAGAAGGTCAATTTGTTAGCTCGTATGTTCTAAAGATGAAGAGCTATATTGACAATTTGGGCGTCTTGGTTACCGTTTACTCGAACTATGGAGTTAGTTTGATCTTAATTGGTCTCTATAAAGAGTATGTCTGGTTTAGAGAACTTTAATATCACAGACATGGGGAGACTGTAAATGATTACATGCTATGCTTAAGCAACATGGCGAGGCGTTGCCGAAAGATGATGCACATGCACTACATAACATACGTGCAGGAAAGGTCCAGAAAAACCATAAGAAGAATAAATCGTTTAAGGCTTGGAAGCATAAGATGGTTTATACTCAGGAGCATAAGCCAACTTGTACTTTCCATTTCCTTGGTTCCCCTTATGTAGTGCAGGTGCAACATCTTTCTTTGGTAACGTCTACTCATGTTGCTTAAGCATAACATGTAATTCATTTCTGCGTCTTCCCAATGACGTATATTAAAGTTCTGCACAGAGACACGCTTCTAGAGAGACCTCAAACTAACTCCAGTAGTAACTAGTGACAAACGTTCCAAATTATCAATATAGCTCTTCATCTTTAGATATATGAACAGTTGACCTTCTTCACCTTCTTGCAGCATTCATGCGGAGACTGTAGAATTCATGTTGAGCAAACATGGACTTCAACTCATGGAGCATGTCATAATCACCAAGATGAGTTAGATTTCGTTGGATAACTACATGGTGGCATGGCATGAAGCGTATGTCCTTTGAGCCTTTGACAGCGATTAGTTCTGGCGGCGAGCAACAGCCAGGGGATGAAATAAGTTTCCTTATCTTTGGCTGACTATCGCGGTGGCATACTGATAATTAGGTCAATGAGTTTTGTTTCTCGAAACTCTTGAGTACGGGTTTCAGCGTAGTCATCTGCAATTTAGAAAATTCAAATAATTAGTATTTTCGTAATTAACTTCAAAAAGGTAACTACCCATTAATACTAATAAGACAAGAATCTTATCTTCAACAAAACTGTAAAATGAGCGTGAACAAGTGAACGAAACCAGCGACGGCGTTAGTACATAATTAACTCTTGAGACATGAGCTGTAAAACGATAAACAAGTAATAATGTCAAAGCATGTTTAGTCCCTCTTATGCCTACCGAAATAATGGACCAAGAAGCTGCAAATATCACCAGGTCTGACGATAAACTCATGGTGGAATGGCTGGAAACCGACCAAAGATTGGTAGAATTACGCGTGTTCATAGTTGGCATAGACTTAAAATTCATAGGGTACCACGTGGTAAAATGGTATTAAAAGCATGCAAAACAAATATTGAACACACTCAACTGCAAGCATCATGCACCAGAAACTCAAAGCTTTTTTTGGCTTCTTTCAATAAGTAGACCAGCCGAAACAAGTATATATACAAGTTTTTTATAGAGGCATTTCGCCTCTTTCAACCCTCATCATTTTATCCGGGCTTGGGACCGGCTGAGTCTACATGAGGCCCAGGCAGATTTAAAAACTTGTAAACACCTATTTTAAAAAAACAATAATCAAAAAAAAAATAAAAAATAAATAAATAAATAAATAATAATAAAAATAAAAAGGAATAAAAAATAAATAAATAAATAAAAATAAAAATAAATAAAATAAAAAAATAAAAACAAATTGAAAAATAAAAAACAAAAAAATTAAAAATAAAAATAAAAAAATTAAATTAAATAAATAAATAACGGTATACAGTCTAATTGGTATAGGTTTGTGCCAAAAACAAATGGGTAACAACAAAAAGAGCAGCCAACTAAAGTTACTTATCAGAATCCCAAACTGACACCACGAATTCCTTGATTGCCGTTATTTACGAACCCAAACCTAATTTCATGAACCTACAAAATTTTAACCACACAGTTCTGTTGTAGCTACCAAAATACTATCAACTGAAGTAAGTCATAAGTTACCAACAACTCGCTGCATAAGTCTGTGCACAAAAGAACAAATCTCCCGGTGAATCTGCCACTACAGACAGATTTATGATCCACCATACCAAATAGCTTTGCAGTCAAATTTGATTCATCGCCTGCAAAACCATCATACCCATCCGATCTGCCAAGTTGCAACCAATACTGAAGTATAATTAAAGGAAGAAGGTACCTTATGCAACAATATCTATTATCTAGTCATACGTTCTCCCACCTACAGAGCACAATAGCCAATGCATCCACCAGAACAAATACTTTTAAGTCGGAAATAAACTATAAGTTGTAATAGAGGGCGACACAAAAAGAACCTGAAAACCGTTACCAGAACTCATATTAGCTGCACCCGTTAACAAAACCAATAAACCTACCATCACACAAAGGACGACCAAAGTGAAATCGTAGTTGGAAACAATAAGTTACAAGAACCTGGCATCCACTGTCATCAACACTTCAAATACTGAACCTACGAACCAACCTTAAGTGACCTTAACCGTATACAGATCTAATTATTGAGCCTACAAAACCTGAACCCCACAGTTCTGTTGGATAAACCGAATACAGTATTATTAAAAGAAAGTTCGTCATAATTTACCCGTTACCAACAACTCCCTGCATGGCTGCATATATGTATGCACATGTGAACAAACCTCCTGATGAATCTGCGATGAAAACAGATATGCGATCCACAATAGCAAATAATCCAATATCACAGTAAAATATTGATTTATCACCTACAAAACCAGACCCAACCGATCTCCCTTGACAGATATGTGTAACCTGATCTTTGATATGTGCACATCTCTACCAAAAACAAATGGGAAACAACAAAAAGAGGAGCCAACTAAAGTTACTTATCAGAGTCCCAAACTAACACCACGAATTCCTTGGTTGGCGTTATTTACGTACACAGGCCTAATTTCTTGAACCTACAAAACTTTAACCATACAGTTCTGTCGTAGCAACCGAAATACTATCACATGGAGTTAGCCAGAAGTTACCAACAACTCCCAGCATAAATCTCTCGGTGAATCTGCCACGACAGACAGATTCATGATCCACCATACCAAATAGCTTTGCAGTCAAATTTAATTCATCGCCTGCAAAACCATACCCAGCTGATCTCCCAAGTTGCAACCAATATTGAACTATAATCAAAGGAAGAAGGTACCTTATGCAACAATATCTATTATCTAGTCATACGTTCTCCCACCTACAGACCACAATAGCCAAATGCATCCACCATAACAAATACCTTTAAGTCGAAAATAAACTATAAGTTGGAATAGAGGGTGGCACAGAAAAAACCTGAAAACAGTTACCAGAACTCATGAGGCGCACCCGCTAACAAACCCAATAAATCTACCATCACACAAAGGGCAACCAAAGTGAAATCGTAGTTGGAAACAATAAGTTACAAGAACCTGGCATCCATTGTCATTGACACTTCAAATACTAAACCTACGAACCAACCTTAAGCGACGTTAACCATATACAGATCTAATTCTTGAACCTACAAAACCTGAACCCCACAGTACTATTGGATAAACCGAATATTATTGAAAGAAAGTTGGTCATAATTTACCCGTTACCAACAACTCCCTGCATATATGTATGCAGGTATGAACCAATCTCCTGATGAATCTGCGATGAAAACAGATATGCTATCCACCATAGCAAATAATCCAATATCACAGAAAAAAATTGATTTATCACCTAGAAAACGAGACTTAACTGATCTCCCGTGACAGATAGATGAGGAATCCATACTGAACTATGAGTCTATGACCGAAAAGAAGGACTACCTTTTTTTCCAGGAATGTTTAGTCAAAGTTTCTCCACCTACAGACGAATAACCAAATGCATCTACCATAACAAACACCTTTAAGTCGGAAATAAACGATCACTTAAAATAGAAGGCGACACAAAAAGAACCTGAAAACCGTACTTCTCGGAAAACAGTTAACTAATAATTGGGCACACCCGTGAACAAACCTAATAGAACAACATCACAAACAAACATGGCAATAGAAGTATTTATATCATTGGACACAAAATTTAACATACTGAATTGATGGACCTATAAGCCTATTGACCAGCCATACGATATATTTGCAGTTAGAATGTGGTTTATAACCTAACAAAAAAAACGACAAGAACCTGAAATAGGTAAGCTGATCAAGCCATAGCAAACACTCTCGTACCTACAAATCAACAGCCCGTTCAATCCATAGCAAATAACTAAGGCAAAATATTAAAACGATCAATAAACCGAGGCTGCAGTGGTAATAACTAAGTTACTAATACAGATCGTCATGTATATAAATCTGCCAAAACTAGTCTAACATCAAAGGCGTAACCTACATCGAAAAATAGCTACAAAACCGATATTATAGAATAATAGCTGAAGATATCGAAATCTTAACCTAAATCGATCGATGCATAACTAATAGCGAATATAAAAGATGTGATTATAAATGATAACCAAATTGCAATTATCGATTGATGCGTAACAATTAGCTATCGAAGTTTATATAGAAGATAAAAATAATCTAAAAACCGTTTGGCAAATAGGTCGATTATATCAATTAGGTTATGCGGTTATGCATAAGGCAGGGTGGATGTGGGTGGGTATTTATAGGTATCTCTGTCGGTTAGGAATATTGCTGACCACGCGTAAGTCAAACACGGGTAAGTTAAATATCTTAAGGCGGTTTTGACGCGAGGTATTGTCAAAGCTTGATGGGGCTTCGACGCTATTTTTTGTTTAGTAATTACTATATATAACTAAAAGGCGAGCAACAGTGCTTGCAAATGCAAGCATTAATTGTCAACTTTCAAAAGTTGGCGAAAATAGTCTTTGAGGTTTAAGTTATACCGTTGTAAAAAAGTAGGTAAGTTGGCGAAAATAGTCTTAAGGTTTTAAGTGTATTTAAAGTAAGTCCTTTATATGATTTGGCAAAAATAGTCCTATCCAAATTCACTTTTACAAAGCAATCCCGTACGTGGCAGGTTCCCACTCGTTCTTGTCCTGTTAGATAAAAACGGTAGCTAAATTGTCTTAATAATTTAAGTAAGGGCTAAATTTGAGATTAGCTCAGTCGCTTGTTAATTTATTCTAGATTCGTTTTAGTTGTTTTTTTAAAAATAGATCGAGCGATTATCGACTTTTTTACTTTTAATAAGAACGTAACAAATGTCATTAAAACATTTGCGCAACTAACTCTTTTTTCTGTCATGTGTAAGGTGTACTTTTTGAGCGACCAATGTCCAGCGACTTTTTTTCACTTTGAGCAACCTTTTATTTTGTTCTTTTTCTATCAAAAAAGTCAAACTTCCAAAAAATTTATTTTATTCACTTTGTTTGTTCTCAATGTTGAGCAACCTAAGCGACTTACGACTTGGTATTTTAAGTTACTTTTTTACTTTTTACTTTTGTACTTGTTGCAGTACTTTAGTCGGTACACTTTTTAAAAGTATTATTTTTAAAATACTTTTTAAACTCTTTTTTATTTTAAATTATTGAACGACATAATAAAATAATTGAGCGACTTTGCATACTTTAAGCGACTTTTTTTTAAACATCCACACAAACTAACCCAAAACACACATACACACAATCAAACTACCCCAAAACACACGTACTCAAATTCTTTCATCTTCACTTACCAACCCAACTACTCAAAATCAAATCCAAAATTAAAATCAAAATCAAAAGTTTAAACCCTAACTCTATGCCAATTTGAATTAAGGGATTAATCTACTCAAACCCTACTCGGTGCCATTTTAATTATTCAAGCCTTAAATCGAAAATCTAATCGGATTCTTTCATGCTAAGATAACTGTTCGTTCTAAGGTACATTTGCTTGGAAAGATTAAAGGTAAGTTGGGAAGGAATAAAGATCGAATTAGCTTGTTTAGAGAAACTGTTTTCGAGCCATGGTTAGATATTCCATCTGATGCAAATGAGAATCATGTGCTAAATTTCGTTTTACAACATCATGTATATGTCCCAAAATTGCTTGATTCTTGCCCAAAAAAAATTACCTACAGAATTGGTAATTATATTTTACAATTTGGTCGTGGAGAGTTTTTATTGATGACGGGTTTTCTTTTTGGTCCTTTTCCTGACCCTATAGAAGTCGATTATAGCCCTTTTGGTTTGCTTGTCTTTCCTGATAAAAAGTTTCAAAGAAAGGTTACTGTAAAAGATAATGAGCTTTAAAACTGTTTGAAAATGATACACTATTTTATGCGTTATCAAATGAGGATGCGGTTAGAGTTTGCCTTTTGATAGTAGCTGAGGTCGTATTTATTGGTCATGGACCTTGGTACAACGTTCCTAGTCATTTGTTGCAATTGGTGGAGGATTTTTCGGCATGGAATGCCTATCCATAGGGTGAGTTCTTGTGGAGACGTTTCTACGTCAATTTAGCCATCGTGGTTTCTAGGCATTATGAATCGTATTACAAGAATCTTTCTCCCACTTTGGACTAATTAGGAAAGAATTGAACTCAATAACATATTATAAATTCTTTCCCTTTCTTTCCATACTCCCCTTTTCTTTTCTCCACTACCTCTTCTCTTCTTCTCCTCCCTTTCAAAAATAACTCAAGATTACACCGTAAAAGATGAAATCTTGCTACAAAAGTTGTAATTGTTGTTGTTGGTCGAAAAGTGGGTTTTTAATTGGAATTTTTGGTGTTTGGTTGGATTTATAAGATGTAGAAGATAACGTTGAAAGAAATGACTAAATTACCCTTAAAGATGTGTATATAAAAAGCTTTTATTAAGTAGAAAAAGCATAATGAGTTCTCAGTCATAGTACATAGAGTATTTTTTGCTTTTAACCTTTCTAAAATGTTAGGGTTGCATTTATGCAAAAGTTATTTCTTCAAAGATTTAACTCAAATCATCGGATGAAAACTAATGTCATTTGGTAGAAAAGCTACAACTCTAACATAAAAAGGCAAACAACTTTTGAAAAACTTTTTTCATTAGAAAAAATCTTTCATTAACTTGCATTTAAGATACTCTTATATGACAAGTTCATGGGGAATAGACTAACGAATCATACAAAATAAGGGTATCTTTAATAAACTTATAGCTCCGTCAAATAAGGCAAATTCTAATACTTTGAGTTGAAGTATTAAAAACTTCTAAAACATAAAAAAAAAATGACATTTGGTATGATTAAACAATGTTGAATTGGTGAAAGTGTAATAATTTGCGTTTTTATTATTCAAATGTATCCATTTTATATAACATCTAGCCCATAAATAGGTAAAAATCATTCTTTTAGGATTTTGCTAAACACAACCCTATATTCTTTTAAAGGGTAATTATAAGAATGTGCTTTTTGCTCAAGTTGTCAACACTTTTTGTTCAAAGTTTGCGTTTTTATTATTCAAAAGTTTGAGACCTGCGACTTTTTCCTTCCAATCTAAGAGTGCCAAGTGTCCTGACAATTTTCAGAACCCAATTATTGGAATTACCTTTTCGTACCTATGATTTATAATCGACTTATATCCAGCGACTTTTTAAGATTCGGGCGACTTTTTTTTAGATATTTTCGAGGAAAAAATCAAACTTTAGAAAGTATTATTTTATTCCTTTTGCTTCTTCCCAATGCCGAGCGACTTAAGCGAATTAATTTGAGCGGTTTTTTAAAAATTGTACTTTTGTACTGTTATCCATTTTTTACACGACTGTAAAATACTTTTTACTTAAGCGTTTTTTGTTCAGCGCTTTTTCATATCACATATATTTCGTAATCTTATTCAATGAATTAGAATAACACATACATTACAAAATACTCCTACAAGTCAAGAACTATCCGTCTTCTCGAAATCATGCAAACAAATGTTTCGCTTTTGTATGTATTTCTATCTGATATATATATAAATTGTTCAGTATCTTTGTTTTTCCGTATTTTATTTGAAATTAATCATGTTTAATAGTAGTTTTGCAACAACAATTTAGTTTATTTTAGTTAGCAAAAGGTTTTAGATTGTGTTGGGGTTTGTAATTTATCTGTTGTGCGGAGATGTGATGCTTTGTTGTTGTACCTTTTGCAATAAATGCATTAAGGAATGAAGTAATATATGGTATTTATTACAAAATTGTACTGTGAGGCTTGGATGATTGAATGCAGCTTTGTTACTCCCCTTATATGTAATTAAGTAGAATATGTTTTTGATTTGTAGGAATATGAGGCGAAAATCATCATCAGAAGTAAACCAAACTACTTTTCTTTAATAAAATCCAAGTTGGATAAAAACGAAGGAAGTTGTTTCGGGGAACTTGTTTCGGTAAATGGTTGGACCTTTCTTATTTTAACCACGAAGCACATATGATAGATTATATTTTACAAAAACAATGTTATTCGAATGAAAATCATTATGATATGCCGATTGTATATTATATTGAAGACCGTCCCTACATTTCTCGTCCGAATTTTCGCTTATCACTGGTTTTCATTTTGGAAAAGTAAGTTTTGAAAAATATGGATCTGGACACCTCAATTTTAGGTCAAGGGTTTTCCCAAAGCGTTCAGGTTCAAAAATTACAAACTTAGATATTCTTGGCCTAATTGAGGATGAAGAGGCATTTGGTATCATATGCGACGAAGATGCAGTACGTCTTTGTCTATTGTTAGCTTTGGAGGTTATCTTCATGGGCAGATTATTGGTTCAGGAAGTTGATGATTCTCTCATGCGATTAGTTGAAAACCTAGATGATTGGGATGCCTTCCCATGGGGAGAGCATATTTGGAGGCATTTGTATGATGAAATTTTGGATGTTGCGGATAAACACAAGTGGGAGTTCCAACCTATACACTGTCAGGATTCGTTTGGGCTTTCAAGGTTAATATTTTATATATCAGTATACACTGGAGTCATTTTATGTATCAATATTTTATGTTATTATTTTTTATTGAAATTCCAAAATCCGTATAGATATGGATACTGGAGTCTTTTGAAAGAACCATTCTATGGTGGAATAAAGTTCCTGATATTATGCCAAGAGGAGTAGCGTGGTCAAAGAATACACCCTTCAAAAGATCTGATTATAAGTTTCTTTCTGAAAATGTAAAAGTAATATTTAAATTTTTCTTATTAATGCAATCTTTTATTCTACATTAATGCAATCTTTTATTGAACATTATTATTTGATTTTTAAGGATTTCAATCCTGTTAAAGAACTTACACCGACAATAGCTTAGAGGAGATCTGATTGGTATATAAAGTTTACGGCGTTTTTCCATGATTACATGCCTAGAACTCCACCAGTCAAAACCACACATCTTTACGACGAGTGGTTGAAGAAGATGGCCGCAGCACACAAACATGGCAAGATTGAAAGGAAACATTTACCTATTATACGCAGGAGTGAGAGCAGTATAATAGAGATAAGCATAACACAGGATGGTGTTATTACAGAGTTAAATAAGCGTTTGTTCAAACTCGAGACAATTATTCAGGTTATTTAAGCTTTATATTCTCCTCATAGACCCATCAATAATCACACGACTACTGATAATAATATACGTCCTTAATATTTTGTATGTATTTATTTCAGGTTCTTGCTCGAGAAAGAAATGGGGTAATATATCCTTTTTTTTTCTTATATATACTTTGACATCCTTTTTTGTTGATCGTCAATACGTTTGCACCAAATTTACAAAAAAGCCCCTCAAGTATCCATTATCAGTAACCTGCTTGCAGTGGATTGAAAACCACTAGCAGTCGATACACCAAATTTACAAAACAGACCTTTAAGTATCCATTATCAGGAACCTGCTAGCAGTGGATTGAAAACAACTAGCGTGGTTTGAAAGACTGTAGAGGATACAACAAATTTTCAAAACAGCCCGTTAAGTATCCATTATCGAGGAACTGCTAGCAGTTGGATTGAAAACAACTAGCAGTGGTTTGAAAAATGTAGCATGGATACAGCAAAATTTCAAAACATCGTTAAGTATCCATTATCAGGAACCGCTAGCGAAGTGGATTGATAACCACATAGCATGGTTTGAAAAACAGTAGCGATGGTTTGAAAGACTGTAGCAGTGGATTGAAGACCACTAGAAGTGGATTCAAAAATTTATTTATCTTTCGTATATATGCTTTTTATAAATATTTTTTTTCATTCTTAAGAGAAATTGGAGTTAACTAATGATCTTCGGCATCTTAGTGCACAGTTTTGTGATGAGCTTAATCATGATTTTCTTGACTTGTTTGAGTCAAGTCAGTCAAGCATTGATACTAGTTCATCAGTACGGCTAGATGAATTTTAGATGACGATGTTGCAAAGGTAATTTACAAAATCAGTAAACAAGTGTAGAACCCTTTCCATACCATAACATATCATAACTATAGGTTCTTTATAAACGCTGATAGGAATTTATTATCCAAGAAGAATTAAGGTTGCGACATGAAGAATTACAAACTGCCTAAAAAGCGCAGATTGATACAACAAGAGAAGAGGTTAAGGATGGAAGAGGACAAGTTGATAAAGCGGAAGAGGAAAAGAGGTTGCAGTATGAAAATGAACGAAAGAAAAGGGGAGAAGCAATCATCAATTCAGATCATATGAAAGCCAAAGTAGAGCGCGTTTTGCAGTTTCCAAAAGGAGTGAACAACGTTTGGGTGAAGCTAATTCGTATTATTGGACCAAGGCATATGCTGAAAAGAAAAGACGATGCTCTAGCTTACCTGATCTAGATATGAGTGAAAAACTTAAAATTGTCACGCCTTGGGTTGAGGTATGAAAAATACTTCTTGACAACCTTTTAAAATATATCTTGTTAATGACAATTGATTATAAGTGTAATCGTTTCATATACTAGGATCTTGCACGCTCCAACAACGCTGTCAACAGAGTTCATTTTACAAATGAATTTGACGAATTTCTTGGACAAATTGGACCGCTTAACTGCAAGTTTCCTTGGTGTGACGATGTGTGTGTGGATAGAAGGTTTTGGGAAAGTTTGGTTTGCTTAGACCCGCCTAGGAAAGGTTGGCTAAGGGATGAGGAAAGTACTCATACAATTGTACCTATTGAATTGATTTCTTATAACGTTTATCACACTCATTCATGTTTTGAAATTTACAGCACATAGAGTTGTGGGTTAATTACCTTTGCCATGTTAGGCCGTCTACGGCTGATTGGCGATGGTTAGTAGCTATTTTGTTCACTTCTTTACAAAATTCTTTTCCGTTGTGGTATGCTAATGGTGAAAGATACTCTATTCCATGGTCTGACATTAAGCACGTAAGTGACGATATATATATTTTATTCTAGTCCAGTCTCATTCATTTAATTATCTTGTTTAGCTTTTGCCATATATTAATGTTATGTTTGTGACCCAAATGTTGTAGGTTTTCATGCCTATTAATGAAACGGAAGCTCATTGGTGTCTTCTGGCGTATGGAGATAGACACAGGCATTGTTACCTTTTATGATAGCGGTCAAACTTTTGAAGAGGAATGGCGAGAGTTTTATATAAAACTGAGGGAGTGTTTACAGGTTTGACTATTTATTCATATGTCATAACAATTAATACAGAACCGTTTAACCAGGTTTTAAAACATTATATTTTTTAAAACAATGTAACTTTTGTCCACAGCTACAATTACCTGAGGTCCTAGCACAAGCGCAAGTATTTGAGAAGAAGGCATTGATCCGCAAGTTATTTCATTACATTTACTATCGCTGAACAAGTACCGGGTCGGGATATTTGGTGATTGTGGTATTTGGGTATGTATTTTTTATACCGCTTGGCTTTTGGTCTATCATTGGATGTGAAGGATCCTATTCAGCAGCTTTCATACCGTGAACAAATGGCTAGGTTTTTTTAAACACCGTGTTTGTGTTTAGTGATGTTCTAGTTTTGTTGATGTATTACTTGAAACAAATTGATAACCATATGCTTCCTCGAATGCTATTAATTTTTGTATTCAGTATGTTGTATTATATTGTTGTGTTCAAACTAATGTAATAGGATAATTAGAGACGCTACAAAATTTGTATACTAGTAAAAAAAGCACACACCAAACTATGGATATACAAAGTAGGGCTAACCCATGCATGCTACTTTACAAGTATTGTCCATTGGGTAATAGGCATTATCCAACATGTAAACTAGGCGACTTTTTTTTGTTGAGTTTGACTATATCTTATATATATCACTTGAGTATGGTTGTACTTTTTAGACACTTTTCTATTGTTCACTTTTTTTGTACCTTTTGTGCCTTTTGTAGCTTTTGTACCTATTAATAACCAAAACTAAATTTTATCTTACATATATTTTGTGTTTTTTTCAGATTTCTACTTTCTACTAACTATGGCATCACAAAACACAGAATCAAAGGCCTGTTATGAATTATGCTATCAAGAATGGCTGTAATTTTGTCCATTTACTTTTTTTCATTAAATTTTATCTTAAATATATTTTGTTTTTTGAATTATTTCCATTGTTACATAGTATGTCTAACAGTCAAGATCTTGGGTTTGATGTTTATTATGGCAGTCGGTTCTTTTTTTATCCCTTAAGTTATCTAGGTGGAGATGTTTTACATTTGAGGTTACCTAGGTTGAGTAGGTATCGTATTCTCAAATATGTGACAAACTGTTGAAAGAAATTAAGGAGGATATATGGGCTTGGTTTTTTTGTCTTCCAAGTAGTAGTCTAGAGGAAGGCTTGACCCTTGTAGAAGGTGATAATGATGTCAAAAAGCTGTATGACATGGGCTCCATGGTCTAGTTGAGATCTCTCTTTGTCATCACCCACAGGGTTCATTTAGTTAGCTACTATCACAAGAACACGTCTTTTGATTCCTCGACGATGAACCGACATCTAAAATTAAAAGTCACGAAAAGAAAAAACGATGTCGATCGTCTGTCGTTTGAAGAACTAATGGCATGGGAAGAAGAGGAAAAAAATTCACCAGCCTACCTTAGGACACCTTATGTCAAGCCTTTTGTTGAAGCTAGTTTATTCAGAGGAAAGTCTGAATTTGGTGGTAATAATGACCTTGAATACATTCCTCCTTGTTTAAGGACTACAGTCCGACCTTATGTGTCGAATGACTTTTAAGATTCTTGGACACGAGAAGTCCTTTACCGCTTTCCGATTGTTTGTCAAACGAATGTGGGTTCGAGATTAGTCCGTTAAGAGGTAAGAACCTTTTTAACGACTTTCAGGCTATTGGTAATCATGACCTTGAGGATCCACATTCTACTAGTTTACTCCCATCTATTCAAACCAACCATTTAAAGTGTAAGAGGCTTTTTAATGATATTGATGGCCTTCCTACAGTTGGAAGCTCTCTCGTAGTTCAATATGTGTCCAAGAAAAGTCGTTTTCAAACTGGTACCTTGAAATCTAGGAGATTATTTGATGAATTTGAAGCAGTTGGTAGTAATCAATCTGATGATATGAAGGGTGATGAGGCAACCAGTTTGGTTAATGATCAAGTGATAGTTGAAGGTTCCACACCTGATCCAAGTAATTCGAAGGTATGATGAAGGCTACCATGTGGTAGTTATTTGATCTTCCAGGTGGTATGTACTGTTAAACAATTTGTATTTTGTTCCTTTCCGGGCATGATGACTAGTTAGTGTATGTTTCAAACTACACTAACTAGTCATCATGACGAAACAATTTATTTTCATCGTGGTGAAGGATAGTTAGTGTATGTTACAAACTACTATGTGATGATGGTTCTGCTACCATGTGTATGTTACATAGCAATCATTTTGATTAAATATGCGATGTCTATTTAGTCGACTTGGTTCTCATCAGCACAACCATCTCAATAACAAAACTACAACAATCATCTTATTTCATAGATAAGATTTTCAACACAACCATTACATTCTCAACCGCTACATTCATATCATTCATTATTCAACCATTACATTCATTCAAAGAGTACTGCAAGAACCACATCCTTCTTCGTTGCTTTCCCTTTCCTTGAGTTTTTCAAAGAATTCTTCCAGATCTTTAATCCTTTTTGCCAATGCCTTAACTTTTTCTGGTGTAATCCCATCTTGGTTCTCCTTATCCGTAACATCACCATGTAGCTTTTTCTTCACAGATAAGTCGAAGCCATTGTGGATTGTTGTATGTGTACTATCGAACTGCCAGCTAGGGATCCTCTTTCCTGTTTGGCACTTGTTCATAATTACCTTTTCCAGACAAGTTCCAAGCCATTATGGGTTGTTGTATATGTTCTATAGAATTCAGTGTATTTATGCTTATTTTGTTGAGTTGTGTTTAGGCGGGAATTTTTTTTTCGCGGGAAACTAGATAAGAAAGCGAATTTTTTAGCGATATAGGTCCGGCGACTTTTTTATAGCGATTTATGATACACTAAAACCTTATCTTTTAACTATTTCTGGCCACATCCAATTTCTACCTACCAGAACCCTAGCTATTTTCGTAAATGCGTCATTTTTCGTTCAATTATTAAAATTGAATTTCTCAAAAGGTTCGTGAACCTTTATTGTCATGGTCCTCCATATCAATATTGACGTATTTATGTTTCAATATTCATATCAAAATTTTGGCCACTTAACTTTACATTATTGTAATTGTTTATAAGGTAATCATGGCAATCGAGTTTGTGGGGCGACCAAACATAGCTTTTACCTGGGTTTCTTAGCTTCCTCAATTTGCTCAACGTGCTTTTAATGGAATCGGCATTTATATTTAACGGAATTCAAAGACAGGTAAGGATTGTTGCTTGGTTAGGAGGTCCCATTAGGATTGTAGGTAACAAATGGGTAGAATTTGTTCATGAAAACATGTATACGGATGTTCATATGTTACACTTTGTTCAAGAAGGTGATGACTCTTTTACGTTCTGGATATGATTCTAATGGGTTGGAAGTTGAGAATATCTGGTGTAGAAAGTCGTCATATAAGGTTTCAGAGTTATCGGCTGCCATACCCTCATAGTCCACAGGTTATTTATAAGAATTAATTTTTTTGTTTACGTTTTTAAAATAAGTGTATTTTATTCTTGTATATGTTGTAATTGTCAATCATGTTGTTGTCTCATACATTTCCCGGTAATTTTCTAGATGGTATTGGGTTGCAAGTACTTTGTTGTTGTTGTTGTTGAAGGAATGAAGTTTAATGTGGATGTTACTTGGGGGCTATGAAAGAGGTCGATCCCGTCCTTTGTATGTTATGGATGATGAAATGTGGTGTTGCTGCTTTCAATATTCGATATTGAATTTGGTGATGTTATTGTTTTTACTAAATTGGAGAACAATAGCTTGAATATAACCGTGTTTGGTTTCGATGGTAGGGCAAAGATACAGGGGCAGTTTCTTGGTGTGACACAATTGTTTTTCCACAAAATGATCTTGATAATGAAGATGGAGGTAGGCTTGAAATCTCATAATCATATTCAGTAATTTCATAACATTTATCTTTAAGATTTATTTTGATATTTTTGAAACAGTGATGAGAATGCAACACATTTGCCAATGGTTTGGTCACCTTGATCATTTTGGTGAGCGAACTGATGTCTTTTACAGAAGGTCTACTGATATTCTTTCGTTATGTAGACTTGTAAGTTTGTGTTTTGTGTGTACTTTTTTCTCTATGCATTTATATAATTTTATATAATTTTTGTAAATGTTAAACACCATGATATTCCAGACCATTTTCTTCACAATCATCCTATGCATTTTTTTCAAAATGCACTTTTTAGAATGATGTCGAATACATGGTGCGATCAGATTGACTATCATAGAGACAATCATCATAGGGTGAATCATGTGAATGCACTAGGTGACTGGACCCACTTTTTTGAAGATTGTGAGTTTGAGCATGGAAAGATGATAAGGTTTAAGTTCTTGTATGTAGATTGTTATGATGATTTGGAGTATCCTGTTTTCCATATTTGTTAGGAAATCGGTTTAAGTTCATGTATGTACATTTTAATTTTTATTTTATTTGGTTACATGAACAAACTTTCAGTGGTGGGTGTGTATATACTTGTATTCGATTGGACTATTTAGAGTATTACAAATTTTAACAGTTTAAGGTAAGTACTTTTCAACATGGCCACTTTATGCGATACTATTGGTTAAAACCCGGTCAACCCCATGCGTGAGTTTCATTACCAAACAAAAAACATTTCAATAACATTTTTCACATATATATTTTCAACACAACCATTATGTTGTAATCCTTTATATTAGTGCATAATATCACTATTTTTCGCCTAGGTTTGGTTGATGTAATCTTGGTCCACAGTTGGAGTGTGGTTGGTGTATCCACTGCTAGGGCATTTCAAACCACTGCTAGAGTTGATGAAACCACTGCCAGAATAATGAATCCACTGCTCGAGTTAAACCACTGCTAGTAGTGTTGTTAACCACTTGTTAGTATATTGTAATCCTGCTAAGCGACTTTTCGGTGTGAAAAAGGCATGAAAGTGATTAAGATTTTTAGGTAAATATTAAAGCAATTTTTTAATCGTGTAAAGTACTATCACATAAACCAAAATATTCTGGCGACTTTTTAAAAGCGTATTTTTCAATTTTGCGATTTATGATACACTAATACTTTATCTTTTATCTTTTGTGTACATTCACTCCTTTCGACCGAGAACCCTACATGCTTAATAATCTAATTCAAGTGTCGTTTTCGATCAATTATTAAAATTGAATTGTGCGAAAGGTTCGTGATACTTTATTGTCATGGTCCCCCATATCAAATTTGTCTCTATTTAATGTTTCGATATTCGTACCCAATTAGGGTTTACATTTAAAATTATATATATATATTTTTAAAGTATTGTATCTTATGTGTTCTTGTAACAGGATGGCACCTAGTTGGACTTGGATCCTCGTTACGTTTGGCGTTCATGTTTTGGTGAGTTTTATTTCCAACCGCTGAGGTATGAAAATGGGGGTGTTTTTTATTGGAGTGTGTCCAAGGATAGGAAGGTGGACTATAGTAGTATGTGCCAGTATCTTAAAGAACATACTGAGCTAAATTTCCATTCCTTGTTTTTCTGTTTACCACAATGTTAATTAGAGTGTGATAGGGATGTGGCTGTCATGTATGACCTTGCTGATCGATATGGGAAGTTAATGATGTATATGGCACATAATCCCCAAAACTTATTTGATTTTTATTATCAAAATCTTAACTTTTATGATTCTGAAGATGATTATACAACTAAATTCATTATACATGGAAGAAGATTAAAAGATGCAAGCAATATGACATATGATGAGCTTATTGCCGGGCGAATAAGAGCGAGAGCCTTATTGCTGTTGATGTCGATAATACGGTAGCCATACGGATGTAGTTGCTAAGCCTAAGGTTAAGCGTAAGTTGGTTTTCATTGAAGAGCAAGACAAAGCCTTTGCAGGCAATCGTAAAACTATTTACATTTGTTAGATGCTACTTTGTGACACATAAATCTAATAAACGGCGTATATGTGTCACAAAGTAGCATTTAACTTCCAGAAATATCGTCGTTTTTCTTTTTTATTTTGTTTACTTCTATTTTACAGTGCGTCAAAGTTACCAATTAACTCATATGACACTTACCCGCGGACACGTATCCATCGATTATACATTATTTTAATGATGTAGGTTATGTTTTCAAAACTACGTTGCAAGGCAGCATATCAAGGGAGCAGGTTATAACACGGGTATGTTCCAACAAAAGTACTTAGACAAACATAAATAAGTAAGTGCATATATTAAAATATCCAACAAAATTAACCTTACTAGGTTTAATAAACATCTATAAGCATAAACATAAACTTTATACATTCCTTAAACCCCAGCATTACAACCATATTAAACCCAAAGACATATGAAAAACACTAGAAGAAACGGTCGATTACACCATAGACTTGAGCTTCTCAATGAATGACATTAGCTCCGTTGCTCTCTTCTACTTGTTACAACAATACCAACATGTTTGCAATGTCTGCCAAATCCTCATTTTGTAAAATATTCAACTATGAAATACTTTTCACACCTGAATCAAAGGGATACAAAAACTCCAACTCTGCAATCACGAAATCCCTCTCAGCAACACGAGCCCTAATATCTTGGGCTTTTAGTTAATGCTTCGTCCACCCTAGTGACAGTAACCTTCCTCCGAAACTTCTCCACCATCATGTCTCTAACGAGACTAGAACCAGCAGCAGCGGTAATAACTCCTCGCAGAAGGCATTTTTGTAGTTAAATCTGCTTCGTCCATCATTTTCTTCTTTTGTTATTTTCTTTTTTTAAACAAAAAAACAGTTAAAATTTTCCTTTGGTTTATGTGTGTTTTTATGAGTTATAAGCTGTTGTCATGTGATAGCCACGCATAGTAATTATGGCCTTTTGACTTATAAGCCCTTTTGATTTGATAGCCAACTTGAACCAAAATAACTAAAGTAGACTACTTGATGAATTTGTTTACTTGATTGCCAGTTTGAACCTTTTTTTTTCTTTAATTTGACAGGTTTCCATGCCTTGATAATTGTGACATTAGAAGCCAGGTTTAAACATATTGCAAACGTGGACTCCGAGAATAGTTGTATAGCTAAATTGTATATTTGACAATTGTATTTAGGTGCCCAAAATTTATCTCTCTATTTAGTTTTCTTTTCTTTTTAATTGTCGAACAAAATTAACCTTGTTTTTAAACAACTTTTTAAGCGATATTTTTTAAGCAATAAACTTTGTCGTAATTCAAAATATTTTTAGCATGTATATCACCCAAGTATCTACAAGAAAGTATGGTCTTTATATACAATAAGACATGTTTGATAAAAATACAATAAGACATGTGTTTAATAGTAGTATCACGTAAACCGATATATTCTTAGCGACTTTTTAAAAGCATTTTTTTTCTTCTTAGCGATTTATGGCCACTATCACACCAACCTCTGACAAGAACTCTAGGTGATTTCAATTCTAAATTTAGTAACAATGCAAATGCAAATCTTTTTTGTTGACTCCGTCACACAATAAGAAAAGTGTAAAGTATTATCACATAAACCAATGTATCATGTAAAGTACTTTCATATAAACCGATGTATTCTCGGCTTTTTAAATCGCCATTTTCATCTTAGCAACTTAGACCGACTAGACAAACATATTATGTTTTACTAACCAAAAATTGGATACAAAGATTTATGTGGTTGCTATTTTATTTTATTTTTTATTTTAATTATGTCGATTATGCTATATATTTTTTTTTTTGTAATTCAACGTCAATGTAGTTTGTTTACTAAAACACAAAGACAAATATGATTAAGATTGATAACAACATAAACAAAAGTAAATACACTTAACTAGTACATCAACCCTAGGTACTAGTCAACTTTTACCATCAACCGCATCTACACATACTACCTTCATAACCATAAACTAACCTAAATCAAAGCTTTACATAACCTAAACAAACATAAACCTAACATGAAGGCTTCACAAAGTCAAAGGACCATTGACTCAAGATGTTCAATGAAGGATAACAAAGAAAAAATGCGAGCACGCCTTTCTAAGATGGAGGTGCTGCGCTTCCAATCTGCTATCTTCAATTTGCATCCTTCTCATGTGTTGAACAGTCGCAACAGACGAGTTAGTTGGACCAACAACCAACAGCTCTCCAATAAGCACATCCCTCGTTGTACCACGGCGGTTAGCTCGTCAATCTTCTCTTGCAGATCTAATTCATCCCGAATAGTATCCCTAACTTCTCCCCAATATTCCACAATCATCATAGACTTGACAGTTCGAGAGTTTGCTGTACGGGATAGTTGATCCAAGAGGGAAGACGGGGGTTGGCCATTGTTGTTGTTGGTTGAGATAAGTTTTTTTAGAGATAGCAGTAATGGGAAATAGTGAGTGTTAAGCACAAAATGTGTTGGTAGTTGTGATAGGAGTTGTTAGAGCGGATTAAATAGAGTGGAAACATAGAGTGTTAAGCACAAAATGTTTTGTCATTTAGTAGTTTTAAAATAGAAGTGTAAAATGTATATTGTTTAGAAGTTATCCTCATTTTTTTTTAAACATGATGGATGTTTCTCATATATGTTTTGACTGTTCATTTCCGCATGGGAAAAGGTGTTCATATATATGGTTGGATTTGGAGGACATATTTATGAAAAAGGATAAACATTAAGTGGTCTAGTTAAGTAAAAATTCCCTTGTTTTCTATGTCTAGTTTTGTAAAACATAAAAATGCGTTTAATCGATATTTGTATTTTCTATTTTGAAGAAGAAGAAGGAGGGTTGGGGATTACAAAGGAAAACTAGGAAAACAACTAAAATTTGTTTTGTAATTTTTCTTGTTTTTTCACAAAACATTTTGTAGAAAACAAAGGTGTTTTTCCGCAGAAGTTTTTTAATTTTGATATTAAAATTGTATTTTCAAAAAAAGAACAATTTTTTATCCGTTTTTTGTTTTGTGACAACAACACAAATTCGCTAAATATAATTTCATATATAACCATCAATCGATAACATAAATGTGTTTCCAATCGCCAATGGTCGAAACTATACATAAGCTACCTATACGCAAATGGTCCAAAACTATCGATTATAATCCATTTAGCGGTAATCCTAACCATGTTATTCTCTCAAACAAATCATAACACACGGTAGCCGCGAACTCGTGTTAACCATTCGGTTTTGTCAGTTGACTTCGATATCTTCGCTTCTTCGAGTTTGACCAAAGCTTAATCTGCGTATTTTAAATAGCTTAGGGTTTTAGGTAATGAGAACTATCCAAGCATCGGGTATCAAAAGACCCGTTAAACCATTAAGGTTAAGTTGGTCATTTTAACAATTAGGGTAGAGGTAGGATGGTAGATTTTGGGCATAAACCAAGTTCTTGGCAGGGTGTTGGGGTCCACCCCCTTTCATGTGTAATAACACTTTAACTAGGTTAATGAGATCATGTTGTGTTCATATGCTTGTGATACAAAAGATTTGATCGTGTTTGCGTATGACTATTTGAACAGTGTGTATATGGTTGAGGGTTCTTGAAAACAAAGGAATGATGTTAGTGTGTCTACTTAAAGTGATATTATACCATTTCCCGACACCATTTCCTTATCCTTTTAACAATGATCACTCTAAAAACTCACCAACAATTCTCTCCTATATTATGAACCAACAAAATTGAAGTTTTCGTCGGTGACACGTGGCTTCTTTGATGGTTTACGGCGAGGAGGTACACGGTTTCCTGGTCCATGATACAGGAAAGTGCAACACATTTCTTGTTACGGTTTGTTATGGTTACACGATGATGAGAGTTGAATCTTGAAGGGTAGAAAGGTGGTGCAAAGTGGTTTAGCCATGCGTTGAGAGTTCATAAATGTGTGTGTATGTTTTTAGTGTATGTTTTTTGGTGACAAAGTCCATGTTTCTGTATGACAAAGAGATGTCAGAGATTATAAGAAATAGATGACAGGGTTTGTAATGATAATGATGGCGAGTGAAGTGGAGTTAATGAGGCACCCGCACAAACCCTTTCATATCTCTCGCCACCATTATATATCTATCATTACAAACCCTTTCATCTCTCTTGTTATCACCTCTGATCTCTCTCTGTCACACAGAAACATAGACCTTCTCACCAAAAAACACACACCAAAAAACACACACTAAAAACATAGACCCATAGATTCCATAGGTATACGCTGGATATGATGAAAAGACGGAAGATTCAAGACCATCCAACTATTGAAGACAAGAAAAAAGGTGAGTAAAACTCCTACTTACTAGGAAACTTTATTGAATAAAGTAGGTTACTAGAAAAGCACGTACGATATAACACTAAGTACTTGGAAATCAGATACATTATAACACTAAGTACTTACAAGGGCATATAGTACTCTTAGTTACTAGGAGATCACATACGATATAACAGTTAGTACTTCGCATATCTGACAGTGCTTATAGCGGCAACGTACCCTCAAGCTTATGAATAAAGAAATTCTTGTTTCGAGCACTCGGCTCCGGTTAACTGCCAAGATATTCATTTGCATCACTTTGTGTTCACTAAGGGCTTGCTCACTGCGAAACTCAACAGTTTTTTGTGGCACCTTCTTTCGCACAGTTGCCATCTCTTGAATAACGGCAGCCCTTTCACGATTAAGTCTAGCCAATTCTTTAGTTAGGATGTTCACCTTTCTTGCCAATTGAACATCTTCGATTGCAGCGGTACGGCAGTAGTAAATCATCATGTCTGTCCAGTTGTTAGTGTTAGCAGCAGCTCTTATCTCATCACATTTAGGCAGACCTGACATTGTTTTTGCTTACTTATTTATGGAATGATGTTGTGTGAAAATATACTTGCAAGTTTGCTCTTAAATAGACAAATTGAAAGGTAAATAAATAGTCACATGCATACCATTGACGTTACACTATATGCCTAACTCCTATATGTTTTTATAGAAAAGAACAAAAATATGCACATGTTCAACAGTTGATTGTATAACATTCTCACAAAGTAACATAAAAAAACAAGCACTCACGTAGCTATTATTATTCAAGTAACAAACATTGAAAATCCTAGATGACTGATAAGTTGTGCTTCCATTGTGTAAAAGTTCAAATTGAAATAACAACTATAAATCGTTCAAATGAACAACATTTCAGTCAGGTTTGTGGCTGAATGTTGTTAGGAACGTTGTTTTCAGGAGTAGATGATTCACATTTCCATACGAAATCATTGTTTGATTGAACACTTGATTCTCCCTTGACCTCTACAGCGTCCTCCGTCCTCCGTGTGGTTCTTGTGCCACTTGCTTCTTCATTAGTTGTGGGGTGCGATTGTGAGTTTCTTTTGTTTCGAGATGTTTTGTTCAAACAACCATATCAGTAATTACATACAAAATTATATACATTGAAATAAAATATAGAAACACACTTGCCTTGCTTGTCATCAGCGGTTCATTACATGACTGTCTTGTGTGTCTGCCTTTCCACACCTGCCACGAGGTTTTGCTTTCTGCTCTTCCCCGTGATCGGATACGTGTTTTCTTTGGGTCTTCCGGTTGTCGCTTATCCATAGCGGTGGTTTTGGTTTGCAAGTCATCAGGACCATGCCACAAGGATACATCTTTTAGAGGATAAACCCTTGCTTCGTATGTATTTTTTAGTGACGTTTTCTTAAACCAATCCATCGGCCCCTAGTGTCAGTCATCCCTTCAACTCTAGACACAGCACAAACATGACCACAAGGTAGACCAGATAGCTGCCATTTGCGGCAAGTGCATTCTTTGTTGTCAAAATCAACAATATGAACATGTTTCGGATCAGTAACTTGGTAAATCTTGTGCATCTCAATTCCGTTAACACCCCAGTTAGCACTCTTTGCCATTCTATTGTTTACTTTTGCATTTGCCCATTCGGTAAGTTCATCCGTTGGAGCATCTGAAATAAAAAAATAATAATACATTTTCGAGCGATGTGCCAAATATGTAATAAACCAATTATAATAGACAGTTTTTTTAAGTTACCTTTGTATTTTGCTCGGCGTTCAAAATACCATTTTTGTAGAAGCCTTCGGTAGTACTCCATTAGCTAGGTTATTGGAATCTTCCTAACATCTTTGGTTACGAGTTTCTTGATTCAGCACTATTTGAGGTCATGTAATTGTACCTTTTGCGAGGCAGTAAGCGCGACCATTTATCAAATCCAAGCTTCATCTTTTAGTTTTTATACACAGGGTTTTAATGATTCAATCTCGAAATTGAAGCATCAAACTCCTGCTCTGTGTAAGCTTTGCATGTCCTCCAATATATAGCCTTCCACTTTCTAGTTTTCAAATTGCAGTTCAACATTAAATGACGACAACATAAACCATGAAACGCGTTGGGAAAAACGGTACTACATGCATGTGCAATTGCGGATGCAGCCGAGATGATGGCCAAATCTTTTACTTCACCAATGCATTCTTTAAGTTTTCTCAAAACCAGTCCATGATTCATTGGTCTCACCTTGAGAAACACGGTTGCAATAGGTATAATCAGTTGTTGCCGTCCATCCCAACAAGAGCCGATTCGTACCAAGGTATCTCCCTTTAAGATGTGACATCAATGATTAGCAATGGTGCATAAAACGTAAACTCGAATCTATTTTAAATCAATGAGAAATTGCTTAATTAATATTATTTACATAATAATGAAGGTATTAATTAGAAATAAAAGATAATAGAATTTATGAAAAACTTACAGCAACACTGAAACCAATGAATACCATCTTAAACCGATCTGTCTCATCTGTCTCAATGTGTGTTACGTCCCTCATTTTGCAACTTTAAGTTATAAAGCATACGGCAACTGCTCAAAAGACTCCCTAAGACAACCGTTCAACAACGTAATGCAATGGTTTCCCACCCCAAGCTCGGTGAAGAAATGTCTACTTTCAATCAACATTAAAATCTTTTTATGTCCGCCATTATAGACCCTTTTGCAATTCCTCAATTTATCAACAAGTATGTGACCCACTAATTTTCGGGTAGCATTTCGATGATTAGGATGAATTTTTGTTCTGGAACATGTATGACAGTCGTTAATGGAAGTAACATAGAAGTATCGGTTAACAACACTTTTTCGTTCGTTAATGTACCAGTTGCAACCTTCTGCAAAACAAGCTACCCTATACCTTGTCTTACATGAGCTAGTAACTTTATACTCAAACATATCAACCAACGCTTTTATTCCTATTTCATAAATGCATCCTTGCTTATCATCAAACCGACTAACCACCTTTAATTTAGATACTACAGGGTGTTTATGGTTACTTAGCTTATTAATTTTGGGATCAGCTGAACGGGTGGATGGGATATTTAGAAATGTGGTTTTTCGCCAACTAGACGCACATCTACATTAACGTTTGCTTTGCACCCTCGTTATTATGATCTTCAACTTTTGGTGTTTGAAAATCAGATTCTTGAGGCAACAAAGGAACATTAAGATCAATATCAAGAGTCTTAGAAGAGAAGCGGCTTTACCCGGAAGATTTCTCGATAAGTTTGATGTATAGTTATGCGGATCACGTTCGCTTCGCATATTTCATGAACGAAGAAAGAAACATCATCATCGTCACTCACATCAATTTTGGTTGAAGCGGACATGTAGTATAAACTGATGATCTTGTCTTTAATCTGATATTTGTTAGTGAGATAGGTAATCAGATGTAGGTAGGTGATGTTAACTGGAAGTAAAACTCCACGAATTGATCTCTCAAAATCCAAATAAAGTTTGAATTTTGGGGAATTAGCTGAAGTCATTTTTATGGGATTTGTGTTCTGGGATTGTACAAAACAATAAACCCAAAAAATTATTTTTGAAAAGAGGACCTTTTAGTCGCTCAATATAAAATTCGCTTAAACTTTTCCCTCCACATTCACAAAGTATATTTCCCGCCAAATTTGATGACACTCTACTAGAAAAGCGTCAAGTTTACTCATTGGGTGAAATAAAACAATGGATCCCTCCTCTGCCTCTACTTCCAGATTCAATCGAAAGCCCTTGGAATACTACATCAATGCTACACACTGCGAATGTCCAAACCCATTACCGGTGGTAGTACGAACCTCTTGGACGGACTCATCCGGTAGAAGATTCAAGGCTTTGTCAATTTATGTAATATTATGCATTATAATTATTTTACTTGTTAGGTTTAATATGTGAATTTAACAAATCTTATTTTAGGACAAAGAGACCAAATGTAACTTCTATGGGTTCCTAGACCCGGAACTACCAAGTCAATATTACAAAGATTTGTTTTACAAGGAACATGAGGAAAAGAAACATTTAATGAAGACGGGAAAGTGTTCAGTCTCGGATGAAGTTATTGAGGTTTCAAACAATGATATCATGCAAATGTTGGATGAGTTGACTTTATCAAGTCAAAGTGCAAGTTCATGACAAAGTTGTGTTGGTTTTAGTTTGGTTGTTCTCGTCAGTCTGTAGTTTGGTTATGGTAATAGTAGCAATAAGTGTTATGTAATATGTATGTTATAGTCTTTTAGCAATAAGATTGTTTGTAGTCGTTTTTTCAAATCAAATGGATGTTTGTAAAAAAAAACATTTTAGCAATTTACACAAAATGTTTGTTGCAAATAAACAGTATCACTACACGTATATACAGAAACAAAGGCTTAAAGAAAGCCTACATGGGTGTTAGGAATATACCAAGTTGCACTACGGACATGCATAAGTTGTCTTTTGATGTCCTACACAGACATACAGTTTGTGGTTACATTTGGTTGAACAACAAAAGTCGAACCCATTACAAGCCATACCCAAAGAGATGAAATGAATCTTTATTCATCACTTGTATGAACACCACCTTATACTTCCAAAAGTACTCCACCATATGCTCTCGATACGCCAAAGCAACTTGAAGAGGGTCATCAACCTTCATATTTAAGTTGTTACCCAGCCTGTGCAAAAAAATACATACCCAAACTCCACAATCACCGTATGCATTGGCTTGTATAGGGACATCATCCGCAACTCGAAATGTGATCTTATAATTAGAAACAGATATTGATTTGGCTTGAAGAACTTTACACAAGTTTAGATACCGTGGTAGCATTCTCTCAAAAGTGACCCTCATTTTTAAATTCTTTCCTCTCGTCAGTTCTGGTACCTAGTGAGTCATAAATTGTTATAACTCCGGTGCAATTTGTAACTCGGCGAGAAACCATTTGTCGAATGCGTTCACAGAAAGTATACCTAAATGTGAACAAATATACCTTGTCATAATTCATCACATTTTGAGCATGTATATATTTACCCAAGTATCTAGAAGAAAGTATGGTCTTTATATACAAACCTTCTTGACACTAGACCATGGCAATGGATAGCGTTTACGGTGATGGCATAGCGGCATAGACCCATCAAGGATAGAAGAAGAAAAATGGTCAAGCCATAGCCCAATCGGCATTGCCGGCTGAACGCCACATTAGATCAACCCAAAGATCCAGATCTGCAAATTTTTTTATAAAGAAACATACCGTTAAACTAATTCAAATACAAATTAATTATTTTATGGAAATTAAATATCTATTAAGTACCTCATCTCCAAGCCATCCTTTTTTATTGCCCCTTCCATAACCCAACAAAGCCAACCAAAATTTTCAATGAACAACTATGTCGCCAAGACCCCAAGGAAAGTTATGCGATGACTTAAATTTTTTTTATAAACATATCCATACGGTTTAGTAATCTTGTTGATATCGCAACCTTCGGGGCGTGACAGATCCGAAAAATTTTAAAACCAGATTAATATATATGTCTTTAAGATGTCTTTGTAAATGTAGTTGCTATACCTCTACCCATGGTTCCAACTGATTATCTTCACCACATGGGGGATTAATATCTTTTCTCAGTCTTTTGGAACGCCGTTTCGGCAATTGTGGAGTCGTGGGAGGGATGTTCACGTATGGGTCCTGCAAACACTTGCCTACCGCTTTTTTGAGTCAACATCTTCTTTCAAAACAGGAGTACTCTCTTGGGTAACTTTGGCATTACTCTCTTTGGTAACTTTGGCCTTTCTAGTTTTCTTTATTGCTAGGCCATTATAAGGTGACTGTCTGAACTTACTTGCATTTCTCTTCCTTTTAGCACGCATGAAAACATCCTATACAAAATAAATTCATCATTGAAATAACATCAAACTTTTGAAGTACATGTGGTAAGTTTAATAAATAATGTAGCTGTACCTCAGAAGCTGTAGTCAAAGGCTTATTGGCTTGTCCGTTAGAATTATGAAACATGGCTGTCTTGCTTTAACACATCATTATCAATTTTTCTAATACCGCCTTGGTTGACAACTCATTTGCAACCGTAACTCAACCGCTGACTTTCTCATTAACGTGGCCATCAACATTGTGCGATTCATTATGAACAACCATCTCTCCAAGATGATTCATATGCTCATCCCCATCCACGCCATTTGTAACACTGCTTCACTTACTTTCGGCAACATTTAACTTACGCCTCACGATCATGAGAGTGTTCATCAGCAGCATTGCAATCAACAATGTCATTTTCATTAACTTGAACACCCTCTATAGATTTATCATCCACATTTAAAACTACTTCACCTACTTTCTCACGATCATGAGAGTGTTGATCAGCAGCATTGCAATCAACAATGTCATTTTCATTACCGTGAACGCCGTTTACAGATTTATCATCAACAGTAAACACACCTTCATGAGCATTTATTTCATGTGCTTGAACCGCCTCTACGGGTTTATCATCACCAGATTTATCGTCAATGTTAGACACACCTTCACTTACTTTCACCGTAACATCGGAATCATGAGGATGTATCTCAGTAGCTTGAACCGCCTCTCCAGGTTTATCATCACCAGATTTATGATCAACGTTAGACGTACCTTCACTTACTTTAAGAGTAACATCGGAATCATGAGAATGTATCTCAGTAGCTTCAACCGCCTCTCCTTGTTTATCAGTACCAGATTTTTCATCAACATTAGACACACATTCACTTACTTTCAGAGTAACATCGGAATCATGAGCATGTATCTTAGTAGCTTGAACCGCCTCTCCGGGTTTATCATCAACACTTTTACCTCACTTGGTGTTTTGCCATCTTCCTTGTTTTCAGCAGCCTTTTGTTCATCTAGCTCCACTGTTTGTCCGATATTCGGAAGGTCTATAAACAGAGAAATCATCTTCTAGCTCAATCTGTTCATCTAGCTCCAGTTGTTTGCCCTGTAATTATACAAGAAAAACACAACTATATGGATGACCAAATCTAGCAAACATGTATAGATAGTGCAGGTGGAATTAATATATACGTACTTCAATAGCCGATTGAGAAAATTTTTCATTCAAATTAGGTAAATACAAATGACCGGGATCATGATGCGGAATGTTATCAACTACGGCAATGGTTCGTCTTGAAGACAATAATCGCAGCTGCGACATATACGATGGAAGCGGCAGGGTCTATATAAGTAAGGCCACCTTGTTCGTTTTCAGCATTAATACAACTCGATTTGTCGCAATTCTGTAGTTAAGAAAACTGATTTAGGTATGTAACAAACTAACGATAAAAAAAAGTACTATTAAAAGGAACATAACCTTTTTATAATCAGCCGAATGAACATCATGAGAATGAAGATCAAACAAACTAGGAGTTCCATTCCAGGTTTCATTATGAATTGGACTTGAAGTGTCAATTTCCATGGCATTTTGGCCAAAACAATCCTCAACCGATTTGTCGTGCATATGAGTTGAAGTCTGAAATTTAAAATATACAATCAATTATACTACTAAAGAAACGAGACCTAAATGATTAACAAATATTAAAGGAAATTACCATGGCATCTTTGGAAGCCAAATTTTCATCAACACATTGCCTTACTTGCAATTGATCCTAAATAATGTATATATATAATCCAATAGTTGGTGAAAAACCAATAAATATTGCTATCTAAATGATGTAGATACAAAATGAAGGTAAAAGAGCATGTTCACCTTTGGACGTTGTATCTTTAGAGCTTCCTCAACAACGGCAAGTCTATTTTTAATATCATTAAGGACCTCCACATTGGCTACGGGTTGTATCTTTAGAGCTTCCTCTACAACGGCAAGTCTATTGTTAATATCGGCAACCTCGGCATGTATGTCTAGACGATTGGAACTTTGATCTTTATCGATTCTGGCATCATTATCAGCTAAGGCCACCTCTTTATCATCTAATGCCACTCTCTCAGTTATCACCACCTCTTCATGTACCTACAAAGCAAGATCGAAACAGAATGTGCATTTGTCAATTGTCAACATGAATAGTCGCACAAACCGTAGTTGATAGGATGAAAAATAAATGATACAAAATGGGCAACTTACCTCATTGGTGGGATCATCGGCAGGTAATTGATCTTCTAGACTATCCAAATGGCTAAAATATGCATTACTTGGTGCAAACCATGGTTGTAACATTTCCGCATTTGTTGGAAGAAGATCCAATACTGGAATAGAACCCTAGTAAACAAACAATTATAAAGTAAAAAACAAATATAACGAATTCGTGACTTATTTGACAAATACAAACCAATGGAAATGCTTACAGGACCAAAAAGTTTGCCATACTGGCGTTTTCCAAATGTTTTACCCGACCAACAAAAGACAACGTGGTATCTTTGACGGGTCTTTGTTCCACCATGAAGTGCTAGTGGGATAACTCTCAAGAATCCATATCTAAAATGAAGGAAAAGAATATAAGCATTGTATGAACTGCTAGTAAACAAAAACTGAGATGTTCATAAATGTCTACACATCTAACCTTAAAAGCCAAGAAAAAGCCAGAAATATTATATGTTGCAATTGTAGAAGGGTTTTCTTGCAATTTCTCTTTGTAGTGAGCATTGTAATGCCGGTGTACCACATTGGCTAAATTTTTTGTAAAACGGGTCCACAAGAACTCTCCCTATGGATATGCATTCCATGCCCCAAAATCCTCAACTAATTGCAACAAATGATTGTCAACGATGTACACCAAGGTCCACGACCGACCCGACTAACAACAGACATACCCTTACATCCTCAGTGATAACTTTGAAAATTGTCGTCATTCCCAAACAAATCTAAAAGCTCATTCCCTTTACGTTACCTTTCTTATAAATTGTTTTTCAGAAAGACACGCATAGCAAAAGGACTTCGATCAATTTCTGAGGGAGGCAAACGACCAGAACGAAAACCGGTCATCAATAGAAACTCTCTCTACTGAATTTCAATACATTGTTCCCAATTTTGTATAAAATGGGGGACAAGAATCAAGCAGTTTGTCGATATATACCTGGTGTTGTAAAACGAAATTAACCATATGATTGCCTTTACCTAGCTCAGGAATATCTAACCATGGCCCAAAAATTTGCTCTGAAACAGCCTCATTCGATCTGGATTGCTTAACAATTTAGACTTAATTTGCGAAAGCAACTTAACCTGGGAACGAACCGTTACCTTAGCATCAAAATATTGGGGAATGTAAGTCATTTGGGAGTTTAATTGACTGAAAAATTAGGGGTTGATTTAGGGTTTAACAATTTTGAATTGTGTTTTTCTGCTAGTAGAGTGTTAGTGTGTGTGTTTGTGTTTGGGTAAAAAATTTAAAAACAGGGTAAAAATTTTTTTAAAAAGTGTAAAAATCTGTTAAAAGGTACTAAAAGGTACAAATAGTGTAAAGTAAAAAAGTCGTTTAAATTAATTCGCTTAAGTCGCTCTGGCATTGGGAAGGAACTAAATGTATAAAAAAATAATTTAGTAACTTTGACTTTTTTTTACTAAATGACAAAAATTTCATAAGATTCTTAATGAAGTCATTTGAGATTCGATTCATTTGTAAAATGATAGCTGTAAAAGTCAGAAACAATAATTGGGTACACAAATTACGAAGGACACTTGTCAAGCTTATATGAAAAATAGAAAAGTCGCAAGTCTCAAAGTATATTTTGAAAATACCCAAACTTTTTTTTCAAAAAGTGTTGACAACTTGAGCAAAAAGCACATTCTCATAATTACCCCTTCTTTTAAATACAAAACTCGATGTGGACGAAACTTGGAACATGTTAGACACCCAACAGAAGACAGGTAAGTCATCCGAAGAGAGTCACCTTTGTTTCAAATTATTTGAAAATCCACACTTATTTGATCGTAAACCATCAAGTAGCATGTAAACTTCAAAGCTCTAATGAGGTTAATAGATGTAATCTCAAATTTTTAATATTTTGTTTCATATAATATCCTTATAATAACTTCAATCTTTTCAATCAGAAGAAGGAAACGTCGACTATAATTAACGGCCAATTTTTCATAGTCATATTCTTAGGTAGAAACTGTAATAAATATTCTAGAACTCATGATTTTGCAGGTAGAAATCTAACACCGTAATAGGCAAGATTGATTTTCTCAGATTATACGAGTCCGTACCAACAAATATTGAACAATAAAGCACAATGAACATGCTCAATTGCAAATATACTCAAAGCTTTTTGGGCTTCTTTCAATAAGTAGACCGGCTGAGTCTAGATGAGACCCAGGCAGATCTAAAAACTTGTGAAGACCTATAAAAACGAAACACCAATGAAACACATGCAGCGAAACCAGGTATTCTGAACCCCAAAAAGAACCACCCACACGAAACTAAAACCCACCGGGTATTTCAAAGACTTGGTGAAAAGAACAAGACCGTTCCAAATCAATTGAGGAAACTAACCAGAAAAAATCATCTACATTGTTAAATGCTGTTGCAGAAACCAGAAGAGACTATATAGTCTCGTTACTTGTTAGCATCTAGTACCACTTTCTTACAAGGTGCAGAGACTTTGCATAAGATACTAGCCATGGATGATATCGCTATGAAATCCCATCTAGCAAAGTCCTACTCTAGAAAAATCAAAACAGCAACACTGTTTCACTTCCACATAGGCATCAACAATTTGATCGTGCAATTTATGCAAGATAGTTTAACAATGAGACATAATTCTATCATTTTAATTATTGAGAGCAGAAAACCAATTTGTCGAGTTAAGTGGCCTATTTATCGCCTTCTCAAGAAAAAATGGCCCAACTATTATTTTTCCGCGTAGATGGTGACACATTATTATCAGGTTCACAATGTAGAGCAATAAAGAGCTGGCCACCAAAGAAATTTCAAATAAATGAAAAGCAAGCAAAAGATACCAGCCAACAATTAAGTATTAGGTTGTGATCTACAAGAAATCCAAATCAAACTATGCGAATGTAGGCCATTATGTCTACATCATATCACAACTCTATCGATACAAGGATACTAAAATACATGCATAAGTGAATAATGACAACATACTGGGGCACACCACACCCAAATAGATGGTAGAGTGCAAATATACCAGCATTCTTTCATGAAACATTCTGGTTGAGGGTATGCCGGTACACTATCTAGCCAATATACTCAATCATACTTGAAAATTCAGTACCAGCAAGTCTTTTCAAGATGATATGAGAAAGGGCCAAGTATTGCGATGTCTGTCTTGCAACGAGGTGTATGAGAGACCTCGTCTTTGATATGTGTACTAGGTCGAGACCTCGTCTTTGATATGTGTACACCAGGCCGAAACCCAGTGTTTGATATGTATACCAAAAACACAGTGTTTAATATGTATACCTGGCCGAAACCCGGTGTTTGAAATGTATACCGGGCCGAAACCCTGTGTTTGATATGTATACTGGGTTTGTCTTAGCTTACGAACTGAACATCCAAAGGATGAAATATGGTGCATCATGAAAACTAAAGAAAAATGCCAATTCTCATTATATGCACAAATGACGCTCATGTTTATGAAGTCACGTGATGTTGGAAAGACCCCCTTGATTTATAAAAATGATGATCACATTATCAATTTAAATATGTCATGTGTGTATGAAACATTTATAATTGTCTCTAGTGGTCAAATGGTGTTGGCATTGATTAAATTTGTGAAGTACGGTGATTTGTTTGAATGAGATGTATGAAGTATGTTAATCCTCAAACTGGATATACAAATAACATGTAGCGAACATTTATTCATGTGATTCTATCAAGACATTTCATTATGCATTTCACTGACTAAATGAGCTTAAGTAATGATTCTATTCATGTATTCTACCATGACATTAAAAGTCGAGTGTTTTGAATAAATAAGTAATAGATGTCCATATCCTTTTATCTTATAGAGTTTGTATCGTTGAAGACTCTATATCAACTATAAATATACCTCTTTATGAAATGAATAAAACTAATTTCTCTATTCTCTTTATCTTTGTTATTGTTCTTCATCTTCTTGTTTTTATTGTTTCACAACACTAAGTACTTGTCTTAATAAATTTGTTTTGTCAAACTTTATAACCTTACACTTCAAAAAAAATAAAAAATAATAATAAAATAAAGTATTTCGTACTTTTTGCTTTTTAAGAAAAATGTTAGTCATGGTATATATATATATATGAATAACATCCCTTTTTGTAAAATATAAATTCCATTTATTTTTTACATGTTATCGAACCCATAAATTCATATGTAAGTATGGGTGGCTAGGTAATATGCAAGTATCGTGTTTCAGTTAATAATTAAAACATGATGCTAAGTTTTGATTTGATGATGATAAGTTTACTAGTCAGAATAATTAAATTTAGTGACAAGTCATTCATATGTGGGAGGGTTAGTCATTAAAATTGAAGATAACAAGATATCTTGTTGAATCAATTGCAATGTTGAAGATGTGAATTTTTAGGCAATGCACTTAGGTTATGTTTCTTTTTATTTTTGCACTCAGACACTTATAAGTATATGTGGGTTTACTGTGGGTCTTATGTCTGTTGCTAGCTCTTGTTGGGGAGGAACTCACATTTTAAGCCTTGGGGTATCAGATGCAATAGTGGAAATTAATGAGCTCTATGTACAAAAGAAACATTATTAAATATGTGTGTGGACCCAATTCTCCCCATATACTCCGTAGTAAAAAGAAACACCACTTTAATCATCTTAGTGAAGACGGTTTAAAAGAATCTTAAGAGGGTCGGGTACCCTGCGCCGTGCTTTACGTTTTCCCTCAAAACGCCACTCGAGCACGCCCCAACCACATCGGGCCTCGCGTTTTCGCGTCCTGAGCCGTCACGACCAGCCCAAATGGTCCCGGAAAACGTGACGGGACGGCGCCACAACCACATCGTGGCTCGCGTTTTCCCGTTTTTGTTTGGCGTTTTCCTTTTTTTTCCTCTCTTTTTTGGACGTTTGCTAACGGTTGGAAAACTGAAGTTTGGGTTGTGTTTGTGAGATCTTAGTGTACTGAAGCAGAAGAAAGAAAGTATCTGAGTTGGTACTGTTATTAAAAGAAGCAAGCACCAAAGAGATTTTGTTGGTGTGGTAAGTGGTAACTAAAAGATATGGGTGGAGTGTGTGGCTGCGTGAATCAATGAGAAAAATTAGGGCTAGTAGTAATTTATATTGCAAATATTAGTTGTTATGTATTTGGGTTATTTGACTTTAAAATAATTGGGCTTAAGGTGTATCAGTATTTTTTTTTCTAATGGCCTATTTTTTATTTTTGGCTAATGATATAATGTGATTATTTTTTTTATATAATGTGGTATATCCTTGATATTTATTTTTTGTATTTTTTTAATGTATTTATTTGTTAATGAATTTTTAATTTTAATTAAATGTGTTGTAATATTTAAATAAATGAAAAAAATATATATGTGGGGTCCAAAAGTGCACAACTGATATAAAAAACTAGTGTTATAGGAGGGAGTGGGTTTTGGTGTTGTGATGAATTCTAGTGTTATGGGAAAAATTGCTGATGTGGCAACACTTTTTCTCACGACGGCACACGATACCTAATGCTCTAACAGGGAAACTATTTTTTGGTATTTTCGTATATTTTATGTTAGCAGTAAAGATCTCAGGCTGAGTTAAAATTTAACGAAAAAAGTAAAAATGCATAAACGAAATGTGATGAACTATTTTGTTGTTTATTACAATTATCTTTCACATGCCATTAACTTCAAATTTTATGCAACTACTTTAAACACACTATAAACAATAAACAGAAAAAGGAAATATTAGCTATAAATTCAACCAACTTTTCATAGCCATTCTTGAGTAGTTGATGATTTAGAACTCATGATTTTGCAGGTAGAAAGTTAATATCGAGACTTGTGTACGCAAGAGCAATGTTTCTCAGATCACACGAGTATGTAGGACCCTTCTCAGATCTCCATTACCAACAAATATTGAAAATAAACCCGGTCCACAATGAACACACCCAGCTGCAAAAACCAAGGACACTAGAAACTTATTTAATGGCTTCTTCCCAATAACCAGAACAGCCACAACAAGTATGAATACAAGTTTTTTTATGGAGACATTTCCCCTCTTTTAACCCTCATCATTTTATCCGGGCTTGGGACCAGCTGAGTCTACATGAGACCCAGGCAGATTTAAAAACTTGTAAACACCTATTTGAAAAAGAAAAAAAAAATAAATAAATAAAATAAAATAAAAGTTAAAAAATAATAAAATAAAAATAATAAATAATAAAAAGAAATAAAATAATTAAATAAATAAAATAAATAATAAAAATAAATAAATAAATAATAAATAAAATAAAAATAAAATAAATAAATAAATAGATAAATAAGTAAATAAATAAATAAATAGCGGTATACAGTCTAACAGGTATACACGCCTGTCCAAAAAACAAATGGGAGACGACAAAAAGAGCAGCCAAATAAAGTTACTTGTCAGAATCCCAAACTGACACCACGAATAAGTTACTTATCATAATCCCAAACCAACAAAACGAATTCCTTGATTGGCGTTATTTACGTACCCAGGCCCAATTTCTTGAACCTACAAAATTTTAACCATACAGTTCTGTCGTAGCAACCGAAATACTATCAAATGAAGTTAGTCAGAAGTTACCAACAACTCCCTGCATAGGTTTGTGCACATAAGAGCAAACCTACCGATAAATCTGCCACGACAGACAGATTCATGATCGACGATACCAAATAGCTTTGCAGCCTAATTTGAATCATCGCCTGCAAAACCATACCCATCCGATCTGCCAAGTTGCAACCAATACTGAACTATAATTAAAGGAAGAAGGTACCTTATGCAACAATATCTACTGTCTAGTCAATACTTTCTCCCACCTACAGAGCACAATAGCCAAATGCATCCACCATAACAAATACCTTTAAGTCGAAAATAAACTATAAGTTTGGAATAGAGGGCGACACAAAAAGAACCTGAAAACCACCGTTACCAGAACTCATATAAGGCGCATCCGTTAACAAACCCAATAAATCTACCATCACAAAGGACAACCAAAGTGAAATCGTAGTTGGAAACAATAAGTTAAAAGAACCTGGCGTCCATTGTAATCAACACTTCGAATACTGAACCTACGAACAAACCTTATGTGACGTTAACTGTATACCCAGATCTAATTCTTGAACCTACAAAACCTGAACCCCACAGTTCTGTTGGATAAACTGAATATTATTGAAAGTAAGCAGGTCATAATTTACCCGTTACCAACAACTCGCTGCATATATGAATGCACATATGAACCAACCTCCTGATGAATCTGCCACGACAGACAGATTCATGATCCACGATACCAAATAGCTTTGCAGTCTAATTTGAATCATCGCCTGCAAAACCATACCCATCCAATCTGCCAAGTTGCAACCAATACTGAACTATAATTGAGGGAAGAAGGTACCTTAAGCAACAATATCTACTATCTAGTCATACTTTCTCCTACCTACAGAGCACAATAGCCAAATGCATCCACCATAACAAATACCTTTTAAGTCGAAAATAAATATAATTTGGAATAGAGGGCGACACAAAAAGAACCTGAAAACCATTACCAGAACTCTTATTAGGCGCACCCGTTAACAAACCCAATAAATCTACCATCACACAAAGGGCAACCAAAGTGAAATCGTAGTTGGAAACAATAAGTTACAAGAACCTGGCATCCATTGTCATTAACACTTCAAATACTAAACCTACGAACCAACCTTAAGTGACGTTAACTGTATACCCAGATCTAATTCTTGAACCTACAAAACCTACGAACCAACCTTAAGTGACGTTAACTGTATACCCAGATCTAATTCTTGAACCTACAAAACCTGAACCCCACAGTTCTGTTGGATAAACCGAATATTATTAAAAGAAAGTTGGTCATAATTTACCCGTTACCAACAACTCCCTGCATGGCTGCATATATTTATGCACATATGAACCAACCTCCTGATGAATCTGCGATGAAAATAGATATGCGATCCACCATAGCAAATAATCCAATATCACAGTAAAATATTGATTTATCACCTACATTACCCGACCCAACCTAACCTGATCTTTGATATGTGCACATCTGTACCAAAAACAAATGGGAAACAACAAAAAGAGGAGCCAACTAAAGTTAGTTATCAGTCCCAAACTTACACCACGAATTCGAATTCCTTGGTTGGCGTTATTTACGTACACAGGCCTAATTTCTTGAACCTACAAAACTTTAACCATACAGTTCTGTCGTAGCAACCGAAATACTATCACATGGAGTTAGTCAGAAGTTACCAACAACTCCCAGCATAAATCTCTCGGTGAATCTGCCACGACAGACAGATTCATGATCCACCATACCAAATAGCTTTGCAGTCAAATTTAATTCATCGCCTGCAAAACCATACCCAGCTGATCTCCCAAGTTGCAACCAATATTGAACTATAATCAAAGGAAGAAGGTACCTTATGCAACAATATCTATTATCTAGTCATACGTTCTCCCACCTACAGACCACAATAGCCAAATGCATCCACCATAACAAATACCTTTAAGTCGAAAATAAACTATAAGTTGTAATAGACGGCGACACAAAAAGAACCTGAAAACCGTTACCAGAACTCATATTAGCTGCACCCGCTAACAAACCCAATAAATCTACCATCACACAAAGGGCAACCAAAGTGAAATCGTAGTTGGAAACAATAAGTTACAAGAACCTGGCATCCATTGTCATCAACACTTCAAATACTGAACCTACGAACCAACCTTAAGTGACGTTAACCGTATACAGATCTAATTCTTGAACCTACAAAACCTGAAGCCCACAGTACTATTGGATAAACCGAATATTATTGAAAGAAAGTTGGTTATAATTTACCCGTTACCAACAACTCCCTGCATATATGTATGCACATATGAACCAACCTCCTGATGAATCTGCGATGAAAACAGATATGCGATCCACCATAGCAAATAATCCAATACCACAGTAAAATATTGATTTATCACCTACAAAACCAGACTTAACCGATCTCCCGTGACAGATAGATGAGGAAGCTATACTGAACTATGACCCGAAAGGACTACCTTTTTTTCCAGGCAAATAACCAATACCTTTAAGTCGAAAATAAACGATCACTTAAAATAGAAGGCGACACAAAAAGAACCTGAAAACCGTACTTCTCGGAAAACAGTTAACTAATAATTGGGCACACCTGTGAACAAACCTAATAGAACAGCCATCACAAACAAACATGGCAATAGAAGTATTTATATCATTGGACACAAAATTTAACATACTGAATTTATGGACCTATAAGCCTATTGACCAGCCATAAGATATATTTGCAGTTAGAATGTGGTTTATCACCTAACACAAAAGAAACGACACAACAACAACAACAACAACAACAACAACAAACCCAATCCCGCCAGGGCAGGGTATAGGGGAGGTAGAATGTAGACAGATCCTACCCCTACACCAGGGTAAACACAAAAGAAACGACAAGAACCAGAAATAGGTAATCCTCGTACCTACAAATCAACAACCCGTTCAATCCATAGCAAATAACTAAGGCAAAATACCAAAACCATCAATAAACCGAGGCTGCAGTGCAGTAATAACTAAGTTAGTAATACAGATAGTCATGTATATAAATCTGCCAAAACTAGTCTAACATCAACGGCTTAACCTAAATCGACATAACAGAGATTATAGAACAGAATATATAATATTACATATACCTAAATCCAAAGCATCAAGCACGTGTAACAAATAGCTGTAGATATCGGATCAAAGAATATAGAGGTAACCTAATCGATCGACTGCTTAATATAAAAGATGCGATCATAAACCTAAACAATCGATAACAAATTGTGAATATATAATAAGATGCGATCATAATAGCATAAAGTATAAACCTAAACAATTGATAACAAATTGTGAATATATATGATAACCTAATTGCAATTATCGATAGATGCGTAACTATTAGCAATCTAGATTAATGGAATTTATATAAAAGACTAATATAAAAAAACGTTTGGCAGATAGAGATCGATTATGACGGTTAGGTTATGCATAAGGCATAAGGCAAGGTGGATGAATGAAGTATGAGATGGGTGGGTGTGTGGGTGTATTTATAGATATCTGGGTCGGTTAGAGAATTATTGTTGACCACGCGTAAGTCAAACGCGGTAATAAAATATCAAAAGGCGGTTCTGGCATTGCCAAAATAAAGAACCAAAGCCTATAAATACTGCAAGCGCCTATTATATACATTAAACCTTCAAGTCATTCTCTCTCAAATTCTATAACTGATCGAATAATCAGAGTCATGGGACACTGTGATACAATTCGAAGACCTTACAAGAAACAAAAGTCGTCATACTGTAATGAAGAACACAAACTTAAACCCGATCACGCCAATCGCCCATTATGGGCTTGTGCAGATGGACGTATATTTCTTGAGACCTCGTCGCCTTTGTATAAAGAAGCTTCTGATTTCCTGACTGCTATCGCCGAACCGTTTTGCAGACTGGAGTTTTTGCATGAATACAATCTCACTCCCCAGTCACTTTACGCGGCTGTGTCGTTAGGGTTAGAAACTGAGACCATTATAGCTTTTCTGAACAAGCATGCAAAGACCAAGCTCCTTAAGGAGCTGGTCGACTTTATTCATGCCTCAACAGCAAATTACGGAAAAGTAAACTATCCCTTGTTGGAGGAGTATGATTTCGAAAATGATACCATCAATCCGGACCTTGAGATAGAATTAAAGCCTCATGCACAACCAGGGCCCTATCAAGAGGAGAGTCTTGGTATTATGTTTGGAAATGGTAGAGCAAGGTCTGGCATCATTGTGTTACCTTGTGGGGCTGGAAAGTCTTTGGTGGGTGTTTCTGCAGCCTGCCGTATAAAGAAAAGTTGTCTCTGTTTGGCGACAAGTGCTGTGTCGGTGGATCAGTGGGCTTCTCAGTTCAAGTTGTGGTCAAACATTCCTGATGAACGTATTTGTCAGTTTACGTCTGATAGCAAAGAAATGTTTTGTGGGAATGCTGGAGTTGTTGTGACAACTTATAACATGCTTGCTTATGGTGGTAAGCGATCTCAAGAGTCTGAAAAGATCATGGAGGAGATAAGGAATAGAGAATGGGGATTGCTACTCATGGATGAGGTGCATGTGGTACCTGCATCCACGTTTCGCAGAGTCATTAGCGTTGCTAAATATCACTGCAAGCTTGGGCTTACTGCTACACTTGTTAGAGAGGATGAAAAGATCACGGATTTAAATTTTCTTATTGGACCTAAACTGTACGAGGCAAATTGGATGGATTTGGTCAGAGGAGGGTATATTGCCAACGTACTATGTGCTGAAGTGCGGTGTCCAATGACAAAGGAGTTTTATGCTGAATATCAGAAAAAAGAAAATTCCAAGTTCAAGAAACGGGCATTGTGTGTGATGAACCCGAACAAGTTTAGAGCTTGCGAGTTTCTTATTCGATTCCACGAACACGAGCGTGGGGATAAGATAATCGTTTTTTCCGACAATATCTTTTCCATCGAGAAATATGCAAAGAAACTTCACAAACCAATGATTCATGGTGGAACAAGACATGATGAAAGGACAAAGATATTAGAGGCTTTCAAAACCAGAAAGGATTTTAATACCGTGTTTCTTTCAAAGGTTGGGGATAATTCTATCGACATTCCTGAGGCAAATGTAATTATTCAGATTTCGTCTCATGCTGGTTCGAGACGTCAAGAAGCCCAACGGCTCGGGCATATTGTTAGAGCAAAGGGTACTCTCCAGGATAGAATGGCGGGGGGAAAAGAGGAATACAATGCCTTTTTCTACTCCTTAGTATCTACAAATACACAGGAAATGTACTACTCAACTAAGAGGCAGCAATTTCTGATTGATCAAGGTTATAGTTTCAAGGTGATAACGAGCCTACCTCCACCAGACAGAGGAACCGAGTTGTATTATCATTGTCTGAAGGATCAAAATCAACTTCTTAATGAGGTTTTAAGTGCTGGTGATGATGCAGCAGCAGGCATGGAAATATTGAAAGATGGTGCAGATGGCAAAGCGCCTCATAAGGCTCAACTCAAGGGATCCATGAGTGCCAGGACTGGGCAAAAGCACGCTTTAGCAGAGAGCAAGTCCAAGGTTCCAGCAAAGAGAAATCAACTGTTTGCTAAGCGTTTTAGTCGGAAATAGCATCTAGTATGAAAACTAGAGCCCACCTGTATAATGTTCAAAAACCTATCAGCTACAATGTAGCTTTTTTTATCTTGTTGATCTCTAGGCAGACACATATAGCGGCTTTTCATACTAGAAATGACAATCAATGTGCTAATGATATGTTGTTTGGTGTTCAGTTTTATCAATTGGTGCTTAAGAATGTCATGGGTAATAAACTCTATAGTTGAATACGCAGAACAACCTCAGTTATTGAAAGTGATGTTGATTCTACTATCCATTAGATGTGAGGAACCAAGATTTGTAAAAAACTATTAACCGAAAGTGACACATTACCAAATTTTACCATCTATGGCAATTGACAAGACGTTGATTCCTACTTTTGTGTATGACAGGAGCAGTAATGCAACACTATCTTACACTTTGATGCGATAATGGCTGTGTTTTGAACATTGATTCTTTAGGGAAGGTTATCTTCATTTCATCTATTGTTTTCATGTGACTTCATTAATTAGAAGAATCTTAATTAACTTCCAATACAAGCATCATAAGCCATAATTGCCATATTTGTCAACTACTGATATATAACTTTTATGGCGTGACTCTAACTAAGCCATAGCTTTTATCGAGTTATTTGAGCTTAAGCCCAAATCATAAAGACTCATGAAGCTAGGCTAAGGCTAAGGTCATCTAGTATGAGCTTGGATCAGCTATTTTCAAGCCATAGCCGCAGTCAAATAAGATAAAGCAAACTCAATCAAGATTTTAGTACTTAAGCTAAAGTAGGACCCATGATTATACAAGAACTGCCAGGCTTTGTGAGCTACAAAGTTATCTTGGATTCCCGACATTTCAATATCGTCATCTTACATATATGATAGCAATGTCAAAATGTCTTCCATATAAGAAGATACGGCATCACTCATTCTTGCTTCAGACAAGAGAGATGCATGAGGGGGGAATTAGATTGAGCAATTGAAAAAAGTTAGAGAAAGGGCTATGGTCACCAGAAGAAGACGAGAAGCTCGTTAACTATTTTACCACCTATGGTCGGCATGGTTGTTGGAGCTCCGTTCCCAAACTTGCTGGTCTCTCTCTTTCTCTGTCTCCCTCAGAATACAAGAATCGAGTGATCCTAGCCCTCCAAAAATTAGGGGTGTTTGGCTTAATAGTCTTAAATATACACTCATATCCTTCCGTTATTAAACTCATACCCATAGTGATTCCTAAGTGCCAACCAAACGCCGCCTGATTCACCCTACGACCCACGTGCATAAATCCAAACATCAATGAGTTAGTATCTTTTAGTTTGATATAAATTTGTATTAACATATTCACGGTTTTCTTTTAGAGCAGGGTTACAAAGATGCGGCAAAAGTTACAGAGTATGATGGAATAATTATGATGGAATAAAAGATGCGACCTGTTTAAGAATAGGAAACTTTTCTTAGCAAGAAGCCACACTCGTAATGGATCTGCACAACACCTTCGGAAACAAGTATAAAGGACCAGGAGCTATTTTACTTGCAGTTATTTGGTATGATTTCATTAAATTCTTAAAGACGTTGAATTCTTTTGTTAATTGTTTAACAACAGATGAGCACGAATAGCAAGTTACTGACCAGGAAGAACCGATAGTGTTGTAAAAAACTTCTGGAGCTCCAATACAAAAAAGAAACTTCTTCAGTCCCAAGTGCAAATAGTCAATGATCAAGAGCGTCGTGTTGATCAAGAAACGGAAAATGAAGTTGATCTTCCTCCTCTTCCACCATCATTCATGAGAGAGTATTTTGACCCGATACTTGATCAAAATTGGGATCCGAATCATCTGATAACGCAAGCTAGAAGCGAGAGCGACAGCATGAATTTGATCACTAGTAGTCAACCGAATATTCAGTTCATAGGTCATAACTTCAACAGTATTTGAACTCTCAAACTATGTATTGACAGTGATTCATGAACATACTACAAAGCAATATTTCCCAATAATAAAGTAAGCATTTATCCGTGCTCCAAGTTTTTGACAGTGATCGAGTGTTTTGAACCCTGATTGACGGCCATATTTGGGATTCGATTTGCATGTTTTTGACCTTTTTTTTAGAAAAAAAATTGACTGGTTGTTCGTACAGTACCACAAATCCTATCCAGTGGGCAAAAATGAGATGCTTAGACGCAGACACAGCATTAATGATTGTGTGTTGGGTGGCTTTCTGGGAAACATCAAACTGGAATAGTCTTTTAAGCTGATTGAACCTGTTTTTTTTTCATAAAACAAGATGTATAACAAATTCTTGTTATCGAGTGTTCTTGACTCAACAATATCAATTATGTGCTGCAATATCTGAAAGCGTCACTTAAAAAGTTGCCGTTCAGTTGAACATAAATGTATCTTTAGAGAGTGAACTTAAAAAAATAATTCTTCCTCTTCATCATCCTCATCCATTGCTTCATCCACATCCTCGTCGTTTTCTTCACCCACGTATTCATCATCAACTATGAAACCACCCAACGTTTCATCATTTTCATCTTCAACTTCATCGTCCATCGGATAACTCTTTGCAGCATCAGTGCCACTTTTACTTGTACTCGCTCCCTTTCTGTTTTTCTTTTGGTCCTTTGATCTAGTTGAATACTTGGGTTTATGGTCATTTTTCAGTTTCTTAATCAATTCAGCGTCTTCCTCACTCTCACCCGTCCACACATCATCATCCTCGTCATCATTCGCTGCACCTTTCCCTTTTTTGCTTTCTCATTATCGACTTCATATTCGTCTTCATCACTCTCTTCTTTATGTTCTTCAAGAAACCAATCCCAATTCCTAATGTCACATATCATTTTCTTCGGGTAGCTATCGTCCCATAACAACAAAACTGAGCTCTGCATTTCACCTTAACAAGATTATAATCAGTAGATACAGAATAATAAAAAAAAATCAAACATTTGGTGATTGGTTTGGCCCATCTTAAATCAAATATCACCACAAGTCTTACGCACGCCACTTGGAAACCTTTCAACAAAATTCTTTACTTCACATGTTTTAGGGAGTTCGATAATTATTTTCAGTATTTTGTTTCAATTAGTATCATTAAATTATTTTTTACAGAACTTAAAATTTTATGCAACTACTATAAACAGAAAAAGGAAAAGTTTCTCAAACATATATTCATATTCATTCTTGGGTAGTTGACGATCAGCAACCAATTTCATTCACAGTCGATCACTTCGAGATAAGATTCAAACTTATATTCTAGAACTCATGATTTTGCAGGTAGAAATTTAAAGCCGTACAAGACTTGTGTAGACAAGAACAATGTTTCTCAAATTACATGAGTAGATAGGACTTAAAAAGTATTCTCAGCTTTCCATTACCATCAAATATTGAAAATAAACCCAGGTCACAGTGAACACACCCAACTGCAAAAGCTAAGGACACTATGAATACAAGTTTTTTTATAGAGAAATATCCCCTTTTTTAACCCTCATCATTTTATCCGGGCTTGGGACCGGCTGAGTCTACATGACACCCAGGCAGATTTAAAAACTTGTAAACACCTATTTAAAACAAAACACCAATCAAGCATGCGCAGCAAAATCAACATATTCCAAAGCCACATCAACCCCAGAGAGAAAACCCACATGAAAACCAAAAAGAACACAAGGATTCAAATCAAGGGTGAAAAGAATTATCCCATATTAATTGCAGAAAACTAACCAGAAAATATCAGCTACATATTTATATTAATATGGTGGCATATAGTACGTTACATGATAGCGTCCAGTACCACTTTCTTACACATGGTCTCATCACATGATAGCATCTAGTACCACTTTCTTACACATGATCTCATTACATGATAGCATCTAGTACCACTTTCTTACGAGATGCTGAGCATTTGCGTAAGAAACTAGCCACAAATAATATTGCTAAATAGAGTAACAGTGCACCAAAAATGTGATCATGCAATCACGCAAAATAGAGTAACAGACCAAATTCAATGACTTTGCTCTATTTTCAATCTTTTCACCTGTTGCTTACATAATAGCCTCTTTCGTGTTTAACTGTTGAGAGAAGAAACCCGATTCTCCGACTTGAGTGGCCTCTCTGCCTGGATGGTGACACAATATTGTCTGCTTCACTAAATAGAGCAATTAATAGTTGGCCACCATAAGAATTTCAAGAAAATCAAAAAAGCAGAGCAACATACTGTGACACACCACACCCTTAATAGAAGGTAGATGGCAAAGCATACCGACATTCTTTCATGGGACTTTCTGGTTGTGGGTATGCCGGTACCTTATCTTGCCAAAACACACAATTATCATGCTAAGGGATCTAACCAGAAGTGCTTTGTTATACTTGAAAGGCGGTGTCAAGTATTGCAGGTGCCTCGTCTTACAACAAGGTGTATGTGGGGGGGGGCTGGCAACTTGATAATCTCATTCTCCTATACTTTAACTAATCATGATCATGCTGATATAACATTCATACATGATATATTGTCAACGTCTACAAGAAAATATCCACAAATTTGATCAGGAACAAACCGAAGAATCAACTTGACATAATTCTTAGCGTGAACATATAGCTTATAGTAACAACTACATTCTCCACCCTTTGTGTTATCCTTGCACAGAGATGATCTAAGTTGAGATTATTTTGTTCTTGCGAAAGAAAGCAAATCCTGATAATGATACAAAGCTGTCATTGTATAGCAAGTCTAGAAATTGTGATGGTGTACATCATATCGTTTACAGTGACTGAACTTTGTTCGCGTTTATGCACTTTTACAGTTATTACAGTCTGGAATTAAAAGTATGGCACTTCCAGGTTAAAGGCTCCTAATGCAATTTGAATACTAAAAAGAGGACGAAACACAGCTTACAGTCACTGCAAGTGTAAATGATCACAATTAAAAGACTTGCATACAGGGAGCAACAGGATTTGCAAGCTTTCACAACTTGACAATAATCTCATCTCAAATCAACTCTAGGTAAATGTCAAACATGCGTCATAGAAAACGTAACATCCACAGATCCTTGCATAAAAAAAGGAAAAAGCAATGCCCGAAACAATTCATAGGCCAGTAATAATGTTAAGGGAATGGGTAACACCCATGGATCCAAACAACATAAAAACTGATGTTAACTAAACGAGAAGTCACCAGAACTACTTTTATCTCTAATCCAAAAGCATAGATGAAACTAACGCCACAGTTCTGCTTACCTTTCATACCATAAATATTCTCATTATCATATGACGGCACCACACAAACCTTCTAATGATTGCATCTATCACTGAAGTTATAGAAAAGAAGAACCGAGAACTCACAGAACCCAAAACGCGCCAGTGATTCAAGCGCCAGCAAAAGCAATGTCCCAATTAATTTCAGTCTGCTCTGAACCTAGAAACATGTCCGTCACGTATCACGGCCACAGAAAGAGATCATGAAGAAGAGCACATGCAGAGGTAACAAAATACCCAAGATACCCATGACCAAAAATAATAAAATATGAGATATAACCAGAGACCAATAAAAGTATTCAGACTGATAATTTGTTTGCAACCACAGGAGGACATATCTGCAACCCTACAAATGAAGACCTACAAAATCTACAAGATAGAGCTCTAACGAACATAGAAACGCAGTGTGATGAGGGAACAATCACAAGTAATAACCACCAGTTTTGCTTCCAGCTATGCTACACAAAGAAAACCACCAATTTGATAATACCCATTTTATCATTTAACCTAGAAAGGCAGAGTCGATATCATACTTTTAACTTCTACATTTTTATAATGAAAAAGACAAGGTCGAAAACATACTACATAACCGTCAGAGACAGCAACAAACCAAGAAGAAAAATGGTCCAACCCATGCACAAGCTCTTAGACCTAAGCAATCGAGATGGTAATAATCATCAGAAAAAGACAACGAATAGTGCTAAAATAGCAAACTACTGTAAACAAGATAGCAAAACCAGCAGACAATCATTTTTTTACACCAGGCAGTGTTCAGCACCAAACACACCTACAGATATAAAACAATCTCATCATGCAAGTTTCCACAAGAGAAACTGAGAAATCAGATAATGTAAAGTCTAAAGTACAAAAGAATGAAAATTATCCTCTGGTTATCTTCGATTGACACATTTATTGTAGATATTGTCTTAAGTTGTGATGACAACAATGCATCCTCAGGAATGTGGGCCAAGCAGCAGTAACGAGAGAACACAGACCAGAAAAGCAAAAAAAATTAGATTAAATGAGAGGAAGGCTGCAGCCACAGAAAGAGATTGACCAAGAAACTACTCCATAGCAGACCATATTAACGATAGCAGGTAATCATGGCCCACTTAAGTCGACCTACAAAATTTTCAACAAATGGCATGGAGAGCATAGATAAAGCCAAACTAAACAAGTGAAGTGTTGAAGAACAGCAGCAATTGACTAACCATATTCCATTCATCTTATTTATATCCTGAGGTATCACACGAAATTGAGCTTACACTACTACTATCCAAAAGTAAGCCCCGGGATCAGAAAGGACTTATCATTAAACAATGTATAACAAGAAACCAGAGATGACACTGCTACAATCCATGCATAGCTTCCATAGACCTATTAGTAAACAGCACGATAAAAGGTTCTCATAGTCATGACCATGAAAAAACTTGAAACCATTAATGTCAAAATAGAGAGCATCCATAAAAAGCGAGAAAAATCAGCAACTTATGATCATGACGACCGGATTGCAGTACTTGAAACCAGACAAACTTACAAGCATAAAACCTCTCATCCTGCAAGCTTACAGGATTATACTCGAGAGAACTCAAGGAACATGAGAATTAACAGGGTAATGGTGAGAAACAAAACATCCATGCGACTGAACCACCAGAAAGAATGATTCAATCATCTGCAGTACTGCAGTACTGACAGAACCTGCAGTAACAATAATGTACCCTTACGCACTAGGCCACAAGAAAGAAAGCAAAAAGAGCCCTTGTAGCATTAATAATAACACCTAGCACAAGAAAGGCAGAATTCAAACAAAGTTTGACTACGCCATCTTCTACCAACCAACCATATTGACAGGTACCCATGTCCACTGATGAAGTCAGCCTACAGTAATGCAGAATACAGCAACAGGGCCCATAAGCCAAGAATTCGATCGCAAATAATACCAGTCAAGTACTCAATTTCATATGCTAAAAGGCTTGGAATCCATGAACCTATATATACAAACCGAGCTGTGGTTTGTCATTATGCATTCAATATCAGTTTTTGTAAGCAAGTATTTTTCTGATTAATTGGAGAGCTTATTCCAAGTAACATTGGGTGTTTGTTGTTTGATTAGTTCCTGTGTGTTTTTTGTGTTATCTGTTTATGAACTTCGATTCAGACTTGGGACTTGAATTGGTATCAAGAGCAAGGTTCAAGTTAAGTCGATCACAAGGGTTCCAAGTGTAGTCGATCACAAGGGTTCCAAGCAGAAGTCGATCACAAGGGTTCCAAGAGTAGTTGATCACTGAAGGGTTTCCAAGCAGTCGACTAAAGGGTTCCAAGAAGTCGATAAAGTTTCAAACTTTACACTTGGTTTACTTAGGCAAGAAGTAAAACAAGCGTGTTCTAGGGCTGGAAGTCAATCCAACTACACCGGTAACTTACAAAAGGCGTTCAAGAAGGATGGTGCAAGGCGAGTCGAGTCAACCACCTCCTATTGAACATTCTAAGACGGTTCTTCAATGTCCAATGTTAACAAGCACGAACTATAACATATGGGCAATAAGAGTTAAAGCGGTATTCCTAGTCCATGGAATACTGGCGCAATGGAACCGGGGAAGGAACACAAGTTGTTGCTAAGCAAGATCACATGGCAAAGGCGCTACTCTTCCGTGCGATTCCAAGAACTTGTTTTCAAGTTTCACAATTCAACACGTACCAAAGAAACTGGGGAGCTTTGAAGACCGTGTATGTGGTGTTGATCGGTTCGAGACATAAGGTTGCAAACCTTGGAGACGGAATTCGAATCTTTAAAGATGAAAGTCAACGAATCAATAGATGACTTTGCGGCTAGGTCAGCAAAATTGTAACCGGTTACTTGGGAACGGTTTATGAAGACAAGAAACTTGTTAAAAGTCGCTTGCATCCGTTCGGATAGGTATGTTGCAATTGTTGCCTCAATAGAACAATTTGTCGACTACTATGTCTTTTCAAGAAGCAATTGGAAGGTTGAAAGCTTTCGAAGGAAGAATGAAGGGTGTTGACACCACTTCTGAAGATCAAGGCAAGTTGATGTTCTGGGCGGTGAAAGATATGATAAGAAAGGTCGAGGAAGGAATTCCTCTTGTGGCAACGGTAAAGGTCAAAACTTTTCTTCTCAAAACAAATCTCGTGGTAGTGGTCATTAATAACCAACCGTGGAAACCAAAACAACTCCGGAGCAATACGGATCAAAGAAGAACAAAAGTCGAGACCTTTCAAAGATTCAATGCTTCAGATGTGATGAATATGGTCACTTTGCTTCAAATTGTCCCGAACGCAGTTGTACAAAGAAAAAGCATGAAGCAAACCTTTGAAAACCGGAGGATGATGATGACCCGACACTTTTATGATGAAAAGCGCTCAAGAAGTAGTTTTCGAATGAAGAAAAGATTATCCCAAACCAATTGAATACTAAGCCAAACGAGGAAGACACTTGGTATTTGGATAATGGAGGAAGTAATCACATGACGGGATCCGAATACTTTTCGGAGTTGAATGAGAATATCTCCGGCAGAGTGAAGTTTGGTGATAACTCCTACAGCGAGATAAAAGGGAAGGGTTCGATAATCATTGAAGGGAAAACGGGTGAGCAACGGTTAATCACGGAGTCTATTACCTACCCGAAGCTAAAAGCAACATAATTAGTCTTCAAGCAAGCTCACCGGCGGATGACATTCAGATGAAAGGTAACCTTCTTACTACGCTGACTCGATGGCAAGTTTGATGAAGGTTCCTAGAACAAGTAATAGACTTTACAAGATTAAGCTCCAAGTTGGAAGTCCCGTGGTCTCAAAGCAAAGATGGAAGATGATGCTTGGTTATGGCATGCTAGGATGGGTCACATTAATTTCGAGACGATGGAATTAATGGCAACGAAGGGCATGGTTGAAAAGTTGCCAATAATTCATCAAGAGAACAAGTTGTGTGAATCTTGTTTGGTAGGAAAACAAACCAAGAAGGCGCTTCCTAAAGTCGCAAAATTTAAGGCAACACATCCTCTTCAACTTATACATGCCGACCTATGTGGACCAATTTCTCCACCATCCATAGCACGAAATAGGTACATATTTGTTCTTATTGATGACTTCTCACGGTTTATGTGGACTTTTACCTTGAAGGAAAAAGGTGAGGCATTTGAATACTTCAAAAAGTTCAAAGCTTTAGTTGAGAAGAAGTCGGGAAGCAAGATTATAACCCTAAGGACCGATGAGGAGAGTGAGTTCACCAAAAGAATTTACCAACTTTTGTGAAAACGAGGGTATAACAAGACATCTAACCTCCCTCCATAACCGCAACAAAATGGAGTCGTGAAAGGCTAAACCGCACTCTTATGGGAATGACTAGAAGCATCTTGAAAGCACGAGGACGCATCAAACTATGTGTAATGAAGGAGTTAGACACGCTACATTCTTGATTAATAGAGTTTCAACTCGAGCTCTAGTTAATCAAACTCCATACGAGGCTTTCAAAGGAAAGAAGCCTAACTTGGAGGGTTTCGGGTATTTCGGTGGGCTTATGAATCGGGAACAAGGCCATACTTACATAAGTTAGACGACAGTCAACACGACTCATTTATATCGAAACGAAGCCATACCTAAAGGTTTTCAATGTTCAATCCAAGACTAAAGAAGATTATAATATGTCGTGATGCGGAGTTTAATGAGGAACTTGGCGAAGTATGTTCACTGGAAGCGAATCACACGAAGCTAAACCCGTGTATGTTTGTCATAGAATGGCACGGTCTATTGATACGGTTGTGGATTTGTTAACCCGTGTGAGACCGATGAAGTTGAGGTCGAAGATCAAGAGGTCGAAAATCATCATGATGTGATGAAATTCAACCGCCATCAACAAGAAGACCAAATCGAGGCGGTAATGACCTAATCCCGCATGTAAACTCAATCAATTATGAGGCGTTCTTCGAGGGTTTCAACTAGGCCAACAAGATTTAATGACTTTATCATGGGGTCTAGTTCTATAACCTCGATTGTTAATGAAGATCAAAACTGCTGATTGAAGATGATGAACCAAGAACGCATCAAGCAAAAGTCTCAAGCAAGTGGATGTTTGCTATGAAGCAAGAGATTGAGTCTATCGAGAAAAATGATTCATGGGAATTAGTTGAAGCTCTGGTTAATGTTAATCCCATTGGATTAAAGTGGGTGTTCAAAATTAAGAGAATCCGGATGGTTCAATTAATAAGTTTAAAGCTCGCTTAGTAGTAAAGGGTTATGCTCAAAGGAAGGAATTGACTATGACGGTATTTCCCAGTAACGGATTGAAACGCGCTTTATTGATCCTTATCGGGTCGCGAAAAGCACGGGAGCTACATCATCCGGATGTAAAGTCACTTTTTACATGGAGAACTAAAAGAGCAAGTGTTTGTTACACAACCGGAGGGGTTCGTGAAGAAAGGAGAAGAAAGAAAAATCTACAAGTTAAAAGGCTTTATAGACTTAAACAAGCACCAAGGGCGTGGAATACAAAACTTGATAGAGAACTCAAGCAAATGTCTTTCAAAAGATGCCAACACTAACAAGCGGTGTATGTGAAGAAGACAAACAAGTCAATCTTGATTATTGCGGTCTATGTAGATGATTTCTTAGTAACCGGTTCAAGCTTAGCGAATGGTGAATTTAGAGACAAATGCAAGAAAGGTTCGATATGAGTGATTTGGGAAAATTAAGCTATTATCTTGGCATTGAAGTAAAGCAAGAGGATTCGAGTATCTCAATAAGTCAAGAAAGCTATGCAAAGAAGATCTTGAAAGATGCTGGGATGCATGAATCAATCCTACTCAATGTCCATTAGAACCGGAATGAAGTTAAGCTTGGATAAGGAAGGAAAACCATTGATGCAACTTTGTATAGATCGATTTAGTTGGTCCTAAGGTACTTACTACATAATACCGACTGATTTATCTTATTCTTGGTTGGTTAGTCGTTACATGCAAGAACCAAAAGAATCACATATGGTACCGTGAAACAAATACTAAGGTATATCCAAGGTAGTTTAAATTTTGGAATACGATACAACCAAGAGAAGAAAGGAGTTGAGGGTTTAGTGATAGTAGTTTTGCTATGGACCAAGATGATGGTCGGCAATAACCGGGCATGTATTTTATCTAGGTAAATCACCCATCATGCTCACAAAAGCAAAACACGGTGGCTCTATCGCCTCTGTGAAGCCGAGTTCATGGTCGAATTCACCGCTGTAAGGGATATGGTTACGTGGGTTGTTGAGTGAAATAACCGGAATGGAAGAGAAAGTGGTGGTCTTATTTGTTGAGAACAAATCGGCTATTGACTTATGAAAATCCAGTCTTTCACGGGAGATGCAAGCATATAAACACACGTTATCATTTTATCCGAAAATGTGTTGAAAGAGGCCAAGTACAAGTTGAGTTTGTAAGAGGTGACGAATGCGTCGAGATATTCTCACGAAGCTCTCGCAAGGATTAAGTTCAAGGAAATGCAAGAGTTACTTGAGTTGAAGACCTACCTATCTCGAGTCGAAATTGGGGGTGAATGTTGGGCTAATGTCCGACCGAGCCATGGGCGCATGCAGCCTATTGACCCGAGCCCATGGGGTGTTTTTTTAATATTCTAGTTATATTAGAATTGTAGTAGGATTAGGAAAGCTTGTTCTATTCCCTATATATACAAACCCAGCCGTGGTTTGTCATTATGCATTCAATATCGCTTTTGTAAGCAAGTATTTTTCTGATTAATTGGAGAGCTTATTCCAAGTAACATTGGGTGTTTGTTGTTTGATTAGTTCCTGTGTGTTTTTTGTGTTATCTGTTTATGAACTTCGATTCAGACTTGGGACTTGAAAGAGGTGAACTTGAAAAACTTAACAAGTTTTCCACTAGCCGGGACCGGGACCATGAACCAATCTAGCATTGTGAAGATCAACAAAGTATACAGCGCATTTTGATTTGTTGCCTAGCAATTCAAGCAGACAAGAAGCGTGAAGAAATGACTTACAAAGAAACCACCATGCAAACAGAATCTAGCAGATTAGAGCATCATCCATAATTGTGCATGCAACAATACACAGAAGCAAACCACGTAAGTAGATTAATAAGGCCACCAAGCTTCTAAGGTAAAAAGAGAGTGAACTGGGAGTCATGGGTTAACTAGTGATCAAGCGGGTGCACAGAAAAACCAGAGATGAATGAGCAAGGACACCTACTCCTCATGCACTCTTTTTAGAGTCTAAAAGGAAACAGAACAAAAACCAAGTACTAACCATGCTCATGACGTCAACAAAACCCAAGTACAAAAATCCCTGAAGAAATCAAGAAGCACTACTAGCGGTTAAGAGGTTAATGGCAACCTAACCCCAACCCAAAAAAGTGAATACTGAAAATCAATCTGGATCAGCAAGTAAAGCAATTGTATTCAAATATGATGCACTTACAAAGACCATTAACCAAAAGTAAAACCATCTGAGGTCATCTTCTCTAGCCACCAATGCCACATGGGTTCCTACATCAAATATGAACTTCCCTATTTGGCTGCATAAATGTAAGAGGGGAAGGTAAAAAATTTTTTTTTTTTTTTTTGGTTAAGATGGTCACTGAATGAGAGAGGAGAGCTTTAGACAACATCAAAACAATAAACTTTAGACTTAAAACACAAAAACAACTAGCCCTCTTAGTGCCTAACAAAGACGAGAACAAGCATAACCCTTTCCCAATCCAGCATTAAAAGGTCAATAGAATCGCAATTATCATACCAAAAATGTCAGTAGTCCACAGAACTGTCTTAACGAATAACTTACCTCATAAGCAATAATCCAAGCATGAAAAAGATTGGACAAACCCACAGACAACTGTAGTTATTAACCCATAAACAAACTATTAGATCTATGTACCTTCAAACATATATAAAACAGCAATAACTAAGGTAAATAGATCAAATGATACTAGATATAACCATCTATAGCTTTATAATAATAAACTGATACCCATTTGTCTCCCAACACCAACAGAATCCTGAAAGCGAACGAGAAATGATCTTACCAAGCCCTTCATTGAGGTGCCAAAAACCAACTAGATAAAAAGCCACGAGAAAGAGAAACCAGCTTATCAAGTGTATGCAACTCAAAACGATGAAAATCACAGGTTACAGAAGAGCCACATCACACTGCATTACAGCAATATCTAATAATAGCAGAACAGGGGACAACAGAACATAACCAATGACTCTGTAGTTATGGCTTTTTGGTTAGCTTTTCAACTGAACTGACTCTAATGTCATGAACCTCCCTTGAATAATGAGATTGTCAAATCCTAATATCCGGGACCTACAAAACCATAACTGCACAGCTCTCTTGTGACGATAGGTTTGCAATCAAAACTGGATTATTACCGAAGTGAAAACTTACCAGAAGAAGATCATGAAATCATTTATCAAAAACTATTTAGCCAATAAAACTGGTTTATCCAACCCATAAGCAATAACCGAGTGGATCCGCATAACAAATGGCTATCAAACAGGAATCAAATTATTACTCAGTATTAGATGATACATATAGAAAACCTGGAACCCACGAACTCCTATAACAGTTAATAGATGTTCTAAAGTGGTGATGAACCAAAAACCTGAATTAGACCATCAGAAGTTGCTTCGTGGTCGAAACTACTGTTTGGGCATGAAAATATCAACTGAGAAACAATATCTGGTCACAATTTATCAAACATATGAACTAATACCCTTGCCACCGCATATATCCTTACCAAATTATAACTTCTAAAACCTATGAACCAACAGCCTAACCACCGTGTGACAAGTAGCTTGCAGATCAATATTCCAAGATTAAGAAAGGTGCTTAGTAAGAACCTGGATGGTGTTCCTTACAACAGCGCCAAAAGCTGATACAGATATCACAGCAGCCAAAAGAAAGAAACAATAACAATAGCTACAGGGGTGTTTGGAATTTATTTTTCACGCTTATGCTTCTGCTTTAAATAAGTACTAATAGGCTGCTTAAAAATAAGTAATTCCAAAAATAATGTTTGGCAAGCCTTTTTTTTTGGTTAAAATGCAAGAATGCAGAAAAACATGATTTTTGTTGAAAAATTTAAATCAAATCATTTATAATCGGTTACAGATTAATATTGTTATTAACAGGTAAATTTAACTTCAGCTAAGATAAAATTTTAAAATAAACAGGCTCCCAAACTGCTTATCACAATCTGCTTTTTTGAACTTAAAATAAGCAGACAAGCAGATAAAAATAAGCAATCCCAAACACCCCCTAATAAAGACAAACCAGATCGGACACAATCATCCAATTCTTACAAAATGCCGGAATGATTCCCAGCAGCCTCTAATCACAAGAACCCTACAAGATAAGAAGATACAGTCTAGCCGCGATACGTCTTGGTACCAAAGACAAATTGAACATGACAACTAAAAAAAGCAGCCAACTAGAAACTAAATCTTACTCCTGGTGAAAAGGGCATCATGTAGAACCTCGTGTGTTGATAAGACTTAAAAAGGAATACCGGATAGTTTGCCAACTAAAGTTACTTATCAAAATCCCAAATCTGACATAATGAATTCCTTAGTAAATGTTACCGGTGTACCCAGCCCCAATTTGTTGTACCTACAAAACCTTAATACCAGACTGCTGTCGAAACGACTGCTATATTATCAAAATAAGTTACTCAGAAGTTATCAACTACCAACAGCTCAATCCATAAGTTAAAACACAGCTGAACCGACCTCCTGCTGAATCAGACAGATTCACGGTCCATCGTACAAAATAGCTTTGCAGTCATCACCTGCAAAACCAGACCCAACCGATCTGCCAGGTTGCAACCAATACTGAACTATAGTTAAAGGAAGAGGCTACCTTATGCAGCAATATCTACTATCTAGTCAAACTTTCTCCCACCTACAGAGCATAATAACCACATGCATCCACCATAACATATACAGTACCTTTTAAGCTAAATATAAACAATCAGTTATAATAGAAGGCAACACAAAAAAGAACCTGAAAACCGTTACCAGAACTCATTTAGGCGCACCAGTTAACAAACCCAACGAATCTGACATCACAAATAGGGCAACCAAAGTGAAATCATAGTTGGAAACAATACGAACCGATAACCCTACTGATCTGACATAAATTCCTTATGTGGCGTAATCTCTATAGCCAGCCCTAATACTTGAACCTACAAAACCTTAACCCCACAGTTGTGTTGGATAAACCAAAATAATTTTGAAAGAAAGTTATAAGTTGAGACATTACCAACAACTCCCTGCATACATTTGTGCACATACAAACCAACCTCCTGATGAATCTGCGATGACAAACAGATATGCAATCCACCATAGCAAATAATCCAAATATCACGCAGTAAAAATTTGATTTATCACCTACAAAACCATACACCCAACCGATCTCCTGTGACAAATAGATGAGCAATCCATACTGACCTATGACCGTTTTTTGCCAATAATATTTAGTCAAAGTTTCTCCACCTACCGACGAATAACCAAATGCAGCCACCATAACAAATACCTTCTCAATCGAAAATAAACCATAACTTATAACAGAAGGCAACACAGAAAGAAATTGAAAACCATTACCAAAATCATAATTCATCGTACCCGTCAACAAACCTAGTAGAGGAACCATCACAAACAAACAAGGAAAAAGTTAAATGGATCTAGCATCCATCATCAATTCATCATTAACAGTCTGATTACAGATTACAGGTGTAGCGAATAGGTCATATTTAAACCTGGAAACCGGTGCGCCTATAAAACCTAAATCGAAACTATCAATAAATAGCAACAAAACCACGATTATACAAATAGCTAAAGATATCGAAATCAAAGAACATAGAGGATACGAACATAATCTAGACCGATCGAATGCGCAACAAATAGCGAATGTAGAAGATGCGATAATAATAACCTAAACCAAAACAATGGATCGCATAACAGATAAATAAAGGATGGGACCGCAATTAACCTATATCGATCGATGCGTAACAAATAGATATCGAAATATAAAGAAGACGATCAAATATAACCTAAAAAACTAGCAGATAGAGGTCGATTAGACAGGGTGGATGGAATAACATTTGGGTTTGGGTGGGTGTATTTATAGGTATCTGTGTCGGTTAGGAAATTTGTTGAGTACGCGTAAGTCAAACGCGGGAATTAAAAGTCAAATATCTAAAGGCGGTTTTGGCGCATGGATTGGTCGGATCTGGAACGTCGGTTTCTGTGGCTAATTATATCATTGCACGTGGTGATTTAATATTTTCTCTCTTTTTTTCTTTACTTATTTATTAAATTACACCTGTCAGTTTAGCAACCGAACCGACTAGAACCAATAAAACCGAAATCAAAATATAAAAACCTAAACCGAAACCAATCATATGGTTTGTTTGGTTCGGCGAATAGTCGGTCCGTTGCTTTGGTTTGGGTTTACGAGTGTTTGTGCATGATTTTTGTCGGCTTCCGACCGAACCAACCAAACCGAAAATCATAAAATCAGGTCAAAACCGAACCGAAAAGGTTTCGGTTCGGTTCGGTTTTTGTCGGTTTTATCGGTCTGGTTCGGTTTTGGACCTTCCATGCTCAGCCCTAGTTTAGTCGGATTTAATGTTTAGTCACCAGTACAAAGTAATTATTGCATGCCTCACCAACATTTGATTTTTTATTCGCCGCTTGTCAAAAAAACTAACGCTAGTTAAATATCCTCGTTAAATCCCACACGTTAGGTTAAAGAGAGTAGTCATAACTCTTTTACTAGTCACATCGATACATCATTTTTCTCTCTCCTCTCATTTACTTTCATTTTTTTCACCTTTCACCCATTTTGGTCACATTCCCATCACCATTCATTAAAATAACCACTTTTTTGAAATTGGACACATACTCACAAAACAAATAAAAAAAATTTACTTTTGAAATTGGACCCCGCATTTTTTGCACACTCACTATGGTAACGAGCTCACCATTCAAATGCAATTTGGGCGTGACCTTGGACTTCCGTTTTGGTGGTCATTCGTGACTTGAGACTAATGGTGAGTGGCTCACCGGCATTCCGGGTAGTCTTAGTTGCGCACGAGTGTAATATAGTCATTTACTTTTGTCCTATTTATGTATTATTCAAATGAATAAAGTTATCTCATCTTATTAGACTGGTAGCCAAGATGGGTGAAAATGGAATCGGTGAAAACCAAAGCCACCTAGTTACCCATGGCGCGTCATAAATTCACTTAGTGACTTTCGGTTTTTAAGACACAATTCGGTGACTTGGTCACCTAGTTTACAAATGAAGTGATGTGAGGCCCTCATTTTTTTATTGTTTTTTATGTTATTTGTAAGTGTGTGCGGGGTATTTCGTGAGGTATATTTGTATAAAATGTGTATTTTAATAAAAGGTGAGTGTAAGGTGACCATGTCCACAAAAAAATGAAAGGGATTGAGAGGAAAGAGAAAGTTGATATTGCGCTGATGTGTAAGATAATAATGTTAAAAAAAACTAAGTGATCATGGTCACTAGTCTTAGCCACATGCACTTACTATCTCTTTGGTTCTTGTTACTATTGTGTTAATTAAAAAAAAAAAAAGGGAACTTGAACAAGAATAATACATATTTATCATACCAAACGCTCAAATTAGTATATATAGTAGTGTTTGTTTTCTATAAAAGATGCTTTAATAATTCTCCTCGAATCGAACTGCTCGATACGGTAGACATTTTCCGTTTAGACCGCTTGTTTGTTTTTCCGATTCAGACGCCGGGTCGAGGCGAAGATCTTTGGGGTGTCTTAATGCCTTTGTTGGCACAAAATAACCAAAAAAAAATTAGTAATGAAAGCAAAATGTGAGGTTCAAACATGAGTTTTTTTCCCCGTCCATATGCGGTCAGATTCATACATTTACGTCTCAGATTCAGATTCAGATGTGCGGTTCAGATTCAGATTCAAAGCCTCTTAAAAAACAAACACCACCATAGACTCATACTCCAAACACACAACCTAAATTTTCCACCAAAAATCATTTCCATACGGCCCTACCGCCATGTAGCTCCACCGTGATTACCACCATACGACTACGGATTCACCATGGCCGCCACCAGTTCCGGAAATAGGTTATGGGGGCAAAATTTTTTGTGACAATTGCAATAAAATGCGGAAGAAAAAACTATGATCGAAATAATAATTCGAGTATTGCTACTTAGAGATGAAGGATTTATATTGTTTTAGAGTGTTGAATGTTTGGTTTTAGTATGTGGGTGAAGGCAATTTAAATTTTGAGTGTAGGGCACTTTCGAAAAAAGCTCAAAATAAACATTAAATCTCATCTTTTTGGACTAGCCATAGAGGGCATTACCCCCATACTATACAAGTGCATCTGCCCCTGGCCGCCGCCATTGTTGTTTGTAACTTTTGTAAACTTTCCATTATTTGTAGCTTTTGTCGTAGCTCCACAACATCCACTTGTTAGTTATAAAGGCATTTCCAAACCAATAATTCACTTTAAAACATACAAGGAACGAAAAAGAGAATTTTTTGAAGTTGTATTTAAATTTAAATTCCTTAGAGCTAGTGTTTATGTGTATGAGTCGCTCGATGAAGATGATGATGATTTTTTTGTTGGTTTTGATTGAGGGACTATTTAGTTCAAATGGGTCTGAATTGATTAGTGTTGATGGGGTAGACTATTTATGTGTGTGTTAGTTAATGAATATGGTATTGCCTTTCAAAAAAGTTAAATATGGAAAATGAAATAATATTCTTTTAGGTTTATGGTTAAAGGTTGATAAAGGGTTTTTTTTTTTATTTTTTTTATGAAATGAATTTAGGTTTATAATTGTGCATGTGTGTGTTGTATGAATGAGAAATAAAATAATGAGTATGGTGTCTGGTGTTATTTTAACAAGGAAGAAGGCGCCCGTTGCGTTGCAGCGGGTTATTTTGTTCATTTCCATATTTAGAGAAAGGCGTAAGGAAGGACTAAAATATTTTTGACAATAATAAGATAACCCAAATTAGTTACCTTTTAATAAGGTACGAAATACATATGAATAATGAAAAGAAAAAAAAAAATCCTTATCGGAGTACTGATGGGCCATGCATCCTTGTTTATTCCATGTGGCAGCAAACTTCATTCTAAGGTGTCTTGTCATAAAGTTATCAAAAAGTTCCTTCATTGTTGAGCTCTTGCATTAGAAGAGCCGTAGGTGCTAACGGAGACCTGATAGTATACAACAACAAATGATAAGTATTAGCTATTACATATTTAGACGGACTGTTGCACTGCATGTGCTATAAAATTAGTAGTTATGTTATAATCTACAATGTGTTGCATTACTTTTATCCAACAGGTCCGATCAAGCTACGTTTTTTTCTGTAATATTAACTAAACTTTATAGCGTGACTAATAATTTTACTAAAGACACGTACATGTGTTATGAAGCAAGTTACCTGATATATTTTCGGTATCAAAAGGATCTACATCTTTACATGTCATTGTAGCAGTCACATTTGTGGCCGACAAACATTCATTTTCAAGTTTGACGATTTAACGATGTGATCCATAATCTGCTGACGTTCCATGTTTGTGCATCGTCTCTAGTAGCTGCATTTTGAAGAAAAAAATGTGTAGTGATACCTAATAAAATATATAGAAAACACAATACGTGAACAAATGGGTGCTTACATGTATATTTGCATATTTGATTGGCAGAAGCAACAGAACCTTCGTCTGCATTACTTCATGAATTATGGGCATTCTTGTTTTCTATGTAAAGCAACACGCTCCCCTCTAGGCAGTGTTTTTAATCTCTTCATCCCCAAAAAGTGACACGCAATGGGAACACATGTTGTTACAATCTCATACGTAGATATACTCCAACGGAGGCCTTATGGGAAAAAAATGGAAACCGCGTGAACTTTGCTACTCTTTTCAGGCCCTGCTTTAACACATGTAATAAAAGCAATTCAGAAAAAAAAAATTAAAATAACTTAAACGGTCGGTCGTATCCTGTGTGCATCAGTCCAACAACATAAAAACTAATGACTCTGCTTACATTTAGTAGCCAAACGAATTCGTTTGTTATTGGCATATGAGAACACTGAATCCTTTTCTACTCTTTTTTTGCTATATGTAACAACACATTGGAAATAGCAAATCATTAATGTAACTGGTATGTGCTAAAACACATACCATTTATTTACCAAAATAGACCCAAAATAACCAAGAAAAAAGCTGTTTATGCCTAATAATTGCATGTTTCTTGAGTTTATGCATGTGCAGGTACGGATATGACAAAACAGACAAAAGAAAGCTAAAACCGAAGAAAACCGAAAGACAGAGAAAGAAGAGTGCAAAAGCCGACGGGATACTATTTCATGGACTTTGATGCACAAAAGTAAAAAATAAGGAGTTATGGATCCTGATTGGGAGTTTTCACAATAAACCTTCACCTTTCCCAAAATTACACCTTTAACCCCTCAACTTTCCCCAATATACACTTTATACCCCTCACCTACTCATTTACCCAAAATACCTTTACCATTTCACAAATCACACAATTGGTCCTTGGTTTATACAAAGTTACATAAGTTATTCTTAATATAAAATGATACCAAGTCCAAATTATTTGTACTAAAAATAAGTCCAAAACCAATCTAATATCCTTCCCCATTTGTACCCAAGCCCAAAAGCCCATCCCATTTTATCCTACATACTCCTTCCCGTATACAAACCAAGCCCATGGTCAAGCGTTTCTCATACTCTGGTCAACACAAATTAAAGTCTCATGAACCCTTTCCTTCCTTCGTTTGCACCCTATCCCAAAAAGAACCCTTAGCCAAAACCTTGTATGTAACTGTGACCCCCCCCCCCCAACTCTTTCACCAGTCCAACGCTCTTACCATAAGTCAAAACCCATCTTCCCACCAAGCGCTTTAATAAACCCATTTACTGTTTCATACCATCACCACAATTACTTCAGTTACACACCCAATCTTACCTCACTTTAGTACACTTCTAGAAGGATCATCTGACATGTCAGGAGTGTGTGACTCAAGGATTGCCAACCTGGACGATTGAAGCACTCCCATTGGTCTTGACACATCACTAAGTTGATCCAAGAGTGTAGATGGAATTGGTGACAAGATTGGATGATCAAAGGCAGAGATTAGAGTTCCAGAAGCATCCCTAACTCCTCATCAGGCTATAAATACCCACAATCAGTCACAAGAGAGCTTGTCCAATTTTTCACCGTTTTTAGAGAAATTGTTACCATTTACTTCTTAATGTCAATTTACTGTTTTGTTAATTAGTTTTCAAAGTAATTTGTAATCTCAATTTGTAGTTCTTCTTTGATTAATGAAATTTGTGTTTTTACTTTAAAAAGTTCTTATCTCAATTGATCATTTGTTGTTTATTGTTGTTCAAAAGATTTAATTATTATTTCAGTAAGCTCACAGAAGCTTCTATAAGCTTGTGTGATAGCTTCTTCAACTTTCCTAAATCATAGTTTTACACAAAAGTCAACATTGGTCAAAGTTCAAAGTCAAATCAAGTTCAGTTTAATTTCTAGTTCAATTGTGTTAAAAAGTTGAGTTTGATGCTAATATTTCCAATTCATATCAGTATTAGTCAGTTTTCATCAAAGTTTTAATGTTAAAATGCATTTAGATAGTATAAAGGTATGTTTGGATTTGGCTTTATTTTGAAGATAAAAAGGATTTGATCAGTCAAAATTGATTTGTTTAGTGTTAGCTCCTGGTTTTAAGACTTATTCAATCAAAGTTTTTCACTGTCAAGTTCATCTTTGTGTTTTTAGCTTAAAAACCAAAATTGTCTTAGTTTCATTTTTCTGTCCCAATTGTGCTATTCATCAGTGGATTTAAAGGTGTAAATATGTCTCAAAGTTAGTTGGTAATGCTTTTCTGTTTCTCAATGCACCTTAGATTGGTTATTTCTAGTTTAATTGTCAAATAGGTACTTGTAGGTTGTTTATCTTTTAGTTTAAAATGCCCCATTGTTCACTGTTTTCTTGTTCTGCTGCAATTCTGTCCTGCTTATATCAGTTGTTTTTCAGCTTAAATCCTAATTTAAATTTGATAGTTAGTCAGTGGTAGATTAGTTTTATTTGTGCACTTTACATCTAGGATCAGCTGAGTTACAATTTTAGCCTTTAGGAGCTTATTTTTAAGCTTATTCACTCTGCAAATGCCCTTTAATTCAGTTCTGCATCAGTACATTGTTCCCTTAATTAGCTTTTAATTTTGAATTTTAATTTCTTCATGGTTAATCCTTTTTAGCTGAAATTTAGGAATCAAGCACTCTGGTTGGTTGTCTTCTACATGCCTATTTTAGTTCATTTTTAGGATTTTTCTAAATAAGCTATTTTAGTGCTTAAATTAGGCTGTTCAGGGGTGTTTGGCTTATTAAGTTTATACCTGATTTTATGCTTAAATGCTTTTATCTTGAGCTTATTTGATTCATATTTGTTGCTTTAGGATTATTTTAGATAGTTTAGGTTAGTTTTAGCTTGTGGTAGCTTATTGAAGCTTTTAGTGGCCTTTTAGCTTATTTCACAAGTGCTTATCACATCAGTTTATGCCCAAAGTGCCATTCCTGTTATCACAAGTAATTTCTGTTATTTCTCCTAGCTTCTTATTAATATTTTAGACTTTTCTGTAATTTTCCATAATTTTCTCTGTCCATTTGCTAATTTTCTGCATTTAAATTCATTTTTAAGCATTTTTAATTAGCTTTTTATTCAAATAATTCAGAAGATGTTCATAAAAATGCAATTTCAATTTTCTTAGTTTTAGAATATTCAAAAAGTCATAAAAAGTATTTTTCCATATTTTTCTTAGATTAACTAGTATTTTCTAGCAATTTAATTAGATGTAAATAGTTTTAAATTTATAATAAATTAAGAAAAAGTCTGAAAAATTTTATCCCAGTTTTGAAAATTATTTTTAGTTATTTAAGATTTTTGAAAAATAGTTTTATAATTTTCTTGCATGTTTTCTTAATTTTTAGTATTTTAGCTCTATTTTAAATGTTTAAAATTAGTTTTTAATTCAAAATAAATCAAGAAAAACCAAGAAAATTAGTTTTAAATTTCAAATAATTTTTAAATAATATTCTTAGCTGTAGAAAATTATTAGTTCATTTTTATGGGTTAAATTAGAATAATTCTCATTTTAAATACGTTTTATTAATTACGTTAATCGCATTTTAGTTGTAACTTGCATATTTAGTCGTAATTACTTGTTTTCATCATAGAACCAGTAGTTTTATTTGCTTTCCTTTATTATTGCTTGCCTTGTAGTTTATAAATCATCAAATTCCTTTTTTACCCATTCAAATCCCGAATCACGCGACGTGAGTTGTTTACTCCATTCATCCCTCGTTGGGAGAACGACCCGGGAAATACATTCCTTTGTATTTCTTCGGAAAATATCTACACTACAAAAATGACTTATAAAAATGGCGCCGCTGCCGGGGAGGGCATGTAGTGAGTTTCCGATTCTGTCTCGATTCGCGTGTATTTGAAGATCCTTCCCCGAGTGAAGTTATCGTTGTTTTTGTAAATATATCTTTTTCAAAAACCCAAATAGATTTTTATTTTCAAATTTTGTTTTCCTTTTATGTTTTCTATTTATAAAAACCCAAAAATATTCTTCTTTACCCTCTGAACCGTCAATTCTTTCCTCTTTTACCCTCTTACCCGTATAATTCTTCTTGATGTCTTCGTCTTACCATTATGGTTGTCAATGGTGTGGGGGACCTCAAAATGGTGGGAATTGCCCCGGTTGTAGCATTGTGATTACGGGAAACGAGTTTGTCTATAACCAAAATCCCTACAATGAGACAACCGATTTCCTTAACCAACCCACGTATTATGAGACGGAGACATACTCTTGTGAGTACTGTGGAGGTCCTCACCAAGGTTTTAAATGTCAAGTTCAATATAAAAATCAGACCTTTAGTTATGACCCTTATCCATATACTTCACCAAACCCGTCACAACAATTATATTGTTGTGAGTATTGTAGAGGTCCGCACTTTAATTCCAATTGTCAAATGCAGAACCCGCTTGTTTACGAGCAAGTTCCTTATAACAATTACGACTATCCTTATAACCCACCTCCACAATACCGAGAGATTCAACCACAACATCCGCAAATTCCTCAAGATAATCTCCAAAGATGTATTAGTATACTTGAAGAATTTATGGATAAACATGGTATCGAAAAAGATCCTCCTCATAAAACTTATGGTGAATTACTTGCCGAGATCAAACGTCTCGCAACGAAAGGTCTATGCTAGAATTACTCGAAGAAGAAAAACGAGCAACTCAGATTGAAAAGTGTATGGAAGAAATACGAATCGAGGAACTAGTACTTAAAATACGTGCCCAATGGCTCGAGACTTACATTGACGATGATGATGATAGTTTGAGTGGCAATCCCACTCCCGTTTCTGAGCCTTTCATTCCCGACCCTTCCCCTTCACTCACACCGGTTGAGAGAAGTGACGTTCTTTTGGAAGAGTTCGATGATCATGTTTCTTTGAAATTTGTTGAACCCGTTGACTCTCTCATAATGGGGGATGAGCATCTTAGTACTATTCCGGAAATGGAATCATCTAATGTTGAGATCCTTGTCCCAAGCCCAAGTGAGTCTGAGGTTATTGATGATATTTGTGATGAGCCTTCTCTTGTTATCTCGAACAATCATGTTGAGATGTTCTCCGATTCCGATGACGATTCTTATGGAGACATCGATTTCGTCGACGATTTACCTTCTGAGCCCGTTAATATTGAAGAAGAAAATGATTTTGAGCCAGAAGATGTAGAGATTGAGCCCGATGATATTCAGATCGAGGATGAAGCACTACGTGAAACATTGTTGAATATTCATCTTCTCATTTCTAAGATTGAAGCTCTTAACGATAATTCAAGTTCGCCTCCTATCTTCGTTAAAGATAGTGATTTTTCGCCCGAACTTGAAACTTTCCGATTTGATGAAGAGATTAGTGGCAGTCCCACTATTACCGATGTTTATCCTCTGATTTTTTAGCAGTTCTATTTTGATGTTGACGTGAACAAAGTTTTGAACGAGATTTCCGATAATCCGACAATTGACCCGATTATTGAGGATGATCTTGATGACTTGATACCACCGGGGATTGAGGATGTTGCTAATGACCCCGAAGGGGATGTGTTGTTATGTAATGGATTGCTCGACTCTCCTCTCTCTGATGAGTCCACCATCACTTATCCCGATGAGCCTACATGTGAAGATAAAGTTTTTAAACTCGGGATATTCATTGATGAGCTTTTTGTAGAAAACATTTTCCGAGATAAGGATCCTCCGATGGATGCCTTCCTTTGTGAGCCTACACATCTTATCCTTTACCATGAGCTCCCATCTTCTTTGGAGTATTCTCATAGTGATCTGTCATTTTTTCGTCCGCCCGCAAAACCACCGGATGATGGATCATTATTTCATGATATGCCTTATGTGCTGAAGCCCGACACTTTCTTCTCCACCCATCCCGCCCAGTCTCATTCCTTCAGGAATGAGGACACCATTTTCGACCCTGGTATCTCTACCATTTTCTTCCCCAAGGACAAATGAATTCGGGGCGGGTCAAGCTAACGACTCGATAACAAAACAAGCATTTCTATCTTCTTTCTATTTTCTCTAATAAGTGATGTGAAGGGGTTAGCCTCTTCGATTTCTCGTGTTTGGTTGTTTGTGATGTTTTTGTCAAGGATTTCCTGATATGAAGACTCTCGTGCTCGAAGTTTGTCTTTTCTCCACTCGAGTTTCATGATCGACACTTATGGAAATCCGATATCCTAATCTTATCGACTAACGTTTATCTTTTAGCATACTTAATAAACGGCTTTTAGATTTTCGTTGACACCCTTGCCTTTAAACATTGAGGACAATGTTTCGTTTTAGTCTGGGGGGGGGGGGTAATCTTCAATTTGATTTGACCACACTTGCTTATTCTTTGCCGTGTACTCTCGCAACCCCGTTTTTCCTTAGAAAATGAAAAAAACATTGTGCAAAAATGGAAAATTTTAAAAATTTTTGTAACATTTTGCTAGTTTTATGATTGAAAAGTCTTTGTGAGTCTCTTAGAAGTTACTTTAAATATGCGTTTTCTTAAAAAAGCCTTTGCTAATTGCTTAGACAAGAGGCTATAAAATGCGATTCTGGCTCACAAGGTCAAGAATTTGCAAGCTTCCCTAAGTGATTTTAAATATGCGAAGCTTTGAAAAGATTTGCTAGTTTCTAATAAGTGACTTTAAAAATGAGAGACTTGAGATTAGTTGACGAAGCATTAGCTAAGTTAATATATGTTTTGACACCTTGTTGACTTTTCACTGGTGAGAGTAGGAATAGAATTTTGACTTGACCGAGCGTGTTGAGCCCTAGCTTGTTCCTTTAACCATAGATAATTTAGTTATCTATAAGTATCCGGATCTCATTATTTGGGATTTTAAATTTGCCGAGATCGAGGAATGATAGAGTTACTTATGAGTTTAGATGCTAAGCGTGGAGTAGATGGTTCTCTTTAGAGCTCATCGAAGGTACTTGTGGCTTTTTGTTCCCACAAAATTGTCTCATCCCATATTTGTGAATAAATAATTAAAGATGTTAAGTTTTTGACGAGTTAGTTCTTTATCTTCTTTAGAGAATCCTTGCCCATGAGAGTTGGGTACACATCGAGGTGTCACGGTGTTATGCGGTATAAAACCGTAGGATTCGGAGTTTGGCACAAAAATTAACATGAAATAAAGCCCAAATGTATTGAAGTATAAATCCAAAGCCATAAAAGTTTTCTATGTCCGACGGTAACCCCGTTGTCATGGACTTCTAAAAAGGTGGAGGAAAATCCAAAGTCATAATAAGACTTCTGATAAAATGGTAATCCCGATGAGTTAATGGTTGAAAAGACCGAAGGCCTAAATTGCAAAATGCAAATGTCTTTGAAATAGTGTTAAGCCAAACTTTGAACCGGAGATATCTAAATAAAGCTTCGTCTCGGACTCAGATGAGTTGTTTCGGTCGCCATAAAAAGGATACCTTCCTAAATCGTGTTAAATTAGGACCTTGATGTGGACCTCATTCTTGTGTGCAACGGTTTTCGAGGGAAGATGGATAACTAATTAGCGACTTAGCTTCATATCTTTATCGGAATAAAAATTATCGAAACGAGAAACTTGAAGAAATTCATTTCTCACAAAAATAAAATAAATAGAGGAAAAATAGGAAAATGGGAGCAATAGGTAATTACACAAGTAACTTTAATGGGTAGTGTTAGCATCTAGAGTCATATTTAACAATGATTTCGATTTTACGCTTAGTTTGGGGACTTGTGAAAAATCAGGGACGATGTATTCTATCCGTATGGTCACTCCTCACTGAGTTGTGTTTCCTACTCCGTGATCCTAAAGTGTCGTTTGAAAAATGTTGGAGTTATTGATCGACATGAAAGTTCAACAAACCGTCGCTCATAATCGTAATGCTTAATCGTAATATCTATATGTGAATTAAAAGGTAAACGGGGCGTTTTTAGAATTAAGGGTTTCTTAATCTCTTTTGAAGAATCTTTGCTACTTTTCATAGGTTTAGTAGAAAGAGATTGAAATCCTTGATTTTAGAAGTGTGAGTTGATTGCATTATGCGGGACGACAATCGTCTAGTCTGGGGTATTTTGGTATGTGCTAAAACACATACCATTTCTTTACCAAAATAGACCCAAAATAACCAAGAAAAATCCGTTTATTCCTAATAATTGCATGTTTCTTGAGTTTATGCATGTGCAGGTACGGATATGACAAAACAGACAAAAGAAAGCCACAACTGAAGAAAACCGAGCACGAGAGAAAGAAGAGTGCAAAAGCCGATGCCGGGGATACTATTTCATGGACTTTGATGCACAAAAGTAAAAAATACGGAGTTATGGATCATGATTGGGAGTTTTCACAATAAACCTTCACCTTTCCCAAAATTACACCTTTAACCCCTCAACTTTCCCCAATATACACTTTATACCCCTCACCTACTCATTTACCCAAAATACCTTTACCATTTCACAAATCACACAATTGGTCCTTGATTTATACAAAGTTACATAAGTTATCCTTAATATAAAATGATACCAAGTCCAAATTATTTGTACAAAAAATAAGTCCAAAACCAATCCAATATCCTTACCCATTTGTACCCAAGCCCAAAAGCCCATCCCATTTTATCCTAAATACTCCTTCCCGTATACAAACCAAGCCCATGGTCAAACGTTTCTCATACTCTGGTCATGTGACAACTCGAAATTTCAGGTCATTTTACAAACTTTGAAATTAATTTCGCTATTCATATCGGGAAATTACTATTCACCTGTTACTATTCATCATTTTACTATTCATCATTTTTTAAGTCGATTTGATATTTTGAAAGGTTATTTCAAAATTTTACTATTCACGAAACACTATTCATTCCAGGAGAAAATCACTATTCATGAGTCACTATTCATCATTTTTCGTAAACTAGGTTTACGAGTATCAAATACGCGTAACCTGGAGGGTTAAGCTGCGTATTCATGAAAAATCATTGAGGACATTTCATATAGACTAGAGTTAGTCTACATATCATCAATAACATCATTTCATATCAGTTTATGCATGGTTTTGCATAATTCATTAACGTTCATTTTCCTATTAAATAAACGCTATCGCGTAATCTATTATTTTGAAAAATTGATCCGACACTTCCAAAAATAATCCTAATATATTTTTATACTCATTTTAAGATTATAAAAATTATAATATTAGTTTACCCGGTGTTTTAAATTTATTTTGTAAATAAATTGTTATATTTATATAATTACGACGGTTTTCGTAAATTCTACTCGATAATTATTTATCCACTCAATTTTTGTAAGAAATGTATTTTTATAATTTTTATGACATCAATATATTTTATTTTGTTCCGTTAGAAATCTATTTTTAGTTAACGTTGCACTAAATACCTATTTATACCTACAAACTACACATTATACATAACAAATAATACATTTAATTACAAAAAAAACTACACCTCACCCCTATGACTAATGGCCGGCCACCCTTATCCAACCCAAGTTACCAAATTGATTTTTGATACTAAATTGTACACCTATCTAAACTTACAAGATATTTGTGAATTAAACACATACAACACACATTCTCAAGGTGAAACAAGATCAAATTTCTCTCCTCCCTTTTTGTTGAGAACCGGCCAACCCAAGAAACCAAGAGAAACCATAAAAAATTTCTAGCTCAAGTGTTTATCAAGTTCTATTAGTGGTATATGTTAAGGTTTTGAAATAAAAACCTATAGATTAATAAGGTTTTCATCATCTTTTTCACATAATCATTCAAGTAAGCATTTCATGATTTTTATAACTCTTTCATATTCATATTTATGTTATTTCATTATTTTTGCAAGAAAATATGCAAGTTACATGTGAATCTATACCACTTTATTTGTTTTTAAGTACCTATAATGAATAAATATCATCCTATAATTATCCCTTGAAACATATCATTTCTGATGATGTCTAGGAACCCATGACACCCTAAGAAGGTGTATGGTAGGTTTAGAATAGCTTTGGCATTGATTTGAAGTGGTTAGAATGAGTATTACGCGAGAAAAATCCATTTCGATAACAATATATAAGGGTCTGATAATTTTTGCTAAATCTGGAAAATTCGACAGTTTATAAAATAATTTGGGCTATAAATTCAGAAAATATACTTTAAAACGAAAACGTGGCCGCTTGAACGGGTTAAAACGGTATAACGAGTTATGCTATTTTCAAGTTTAACGACGAAAACTATTTTTCCGGAAAAATCAGCATGCTGTCCAAATTTTTACGAGTTAAAATGAGTCGCGTTATCTAAATGAGTCGATTTATCAAAAATATATTAGTATACTTTGACACGAAGCTACGGACATATAAAACGTAGAAAACGGACTTATAACGATTAAATTACACGCGTTTAAATAAGGTTGTCGTAACTATTTCAAATAAGCATAACACATATATTTTCTAATAGCCAAAATTACGGCCGCGAATGACCATGTTGAGAGTCGTTTTTAACATCGATGGAGTACTTTTTATAAAACGATGTCTTCTAGTAAAAGTAAGTTCACCTAGCCTATTTTTCAAAATGTCCAACCGTTCGTCAAGCGGAGTTGTAACGAATAAAATACGGTCACTCAAACTTTGCCGAAAACTACCCTTAAACGATATTTTTGGTACAAGTACCCTACTTTACGTATGTTTTTCTCCATGATTGAGACCTCTATGATGAAAATTTAAAAGCTAAAACTTTGAGATAATGCTACAAGCTTTCCAAAACCGTTGAGTTTGTTTTCTAACACTCGATATTCACTATTTTACGACCAGCTTTTCGAGGTCATTTAGTCACTTTCACAAATTATCAAAGTATATTATTTTGCTACGAAAAGCTATAAATTCTTGATAAATCACTAAACGACTATCGCAGGAGGTTGTTTCAACGTAAATACTTGTAAAGTATTTTATAATATGACGAGATATCATAAACATATATTTCGACGGTAAACATTATTTTCAAATGTACAAGTGGTATGGATATCATATGAGTTTGCATGCACGACATTGTTTCATGATTTACATTAGAACATATCATTCATAATAGGTCGCGGTTAGATGTTGCGCCTCATTTCGTGATTGCCATTATATCATCATAAACATTGCACGGTGAGTTTTCATAGCCCGTTTTATTCAAGTTTATACATTATTTCAAACCTACGGGGAGAATACATTGCACATCATTTTTATACGGGCCCAAGTATATTCAAATTCATTTACATTGCTTAAGTTACCTCATTGCCAATTGAATGTCCCCATATCATAATCATGAACCAATCAAGAAGCGAGGATGAGTGGATAGATCTATTGAGGGTGACTCCTCCATCCGTGTTGGTGGTCCCAACTAGTCAACGGATGTATTTCATTTTTATCATCATTGAGTTGTTTGGCAAAACACTCTTAGCTAACATCGAACAGTCTAGCTTCGATGTCATGTGCTTAAGCAATTGTACCATTTTTGTGATATATTTGTCATACATAACTTATACTTGCGTTGGTCGATAAAACATTTTCATAAACTCTATGAACTCACTCAACCATTGTGTTGACACTTTTAGCAATGTATTTTCCGGTATCTAAGGCATTCACTTCATGGCATGCATGTGGACATATCATAGAGTCGCGGTGACGACGCGTCTCACTTGGGTTTTATGCACTTTAAAACATCGTTTGGATTGTAACAAACTTAATTCCGCACATGTCTAATTTCATTGGGACCTATATTTTGTAAACTCTGCAAGTTTTAATATATCAAACGATGTGTTTTTCAAACGACACTTTAGGTCGTTCAATATAACTGTGATTGTGATGCTATGACAGTCATCCCCCAGGAATTCTATTCCGCTGCAAAACAGGTAATTTGGGGGTGTGACAGATTGGCATCGAGCCGGTTATAGAGAACTAGGTTGCATCATTGACCCTAGACTATAACTACATCGTCATAGCATCTCATCATTTCATCATAAGTGCATATTCACTATACATGCGGTTTTATACGCACATTGTGCGGGTTATTTACTTCCATTTCACATCGATTGTCACATAGATGCCTTCAGATACCCATCCCATCATACTCACATCAGACTCCAACGTGGAGAATGCCCTGTCATTCCCTATCACAATTTTTACATCAGTTGACTTAACACCGATAACATCGGATGATGAGACTGAACCCTTTGAGGAGGGCGAAGTGCACCTGCACAATCACGCATCATTATTGATTCACCGTAGGATCGGACGCTTTTAATCATTCTCGGGACGATTATACCATTTGGTAGAACTTATAGGTTTAGTCCTAATGGACCTATTTTCCTAACTTACCACTAGGATTTTCATCACCATCATTTAGAGCACCATCCGTGCCATTACATTCCATAGATACTACTCATACATCCGACTTGCCTGAAGCGTGCATGATTTGACACATCATTACCATCTATCACTAAGACTATAAACACTACACCATCTTATAGGTTTGAGGACTGTGAGAATTTCAAAGTTGTTGCTGCTAGACAGCCTATTGCTCCTACACTTGAGACATGATTAGACCATCAACAGGAATAGATAATAAGTACCTTTCTATCTAATGTAATCTTTAGCCCTTATTAACTCCACGATAATCACAACCATCCAACAAATCTTATTTCATGTTATTTTGTTATCACTTTATAAAATTATTTCACATAATTTTATTTCAAGATATTTAACTACTATCTTAGGAAAATGGTTCTACAAAGTTCTAAAACAAGTTGTTTTGTTACCACCCTATAAATTGACTTTCAGTCATTCTATCAACTATTTACTATCATTACGCAAAACGATTTTCATGTTACTTTGAAAAATTGTTTGAGCCATTATTTTATGAAACAAAACGTTGAATACCATCTAAAACTTCGGAGAAACATAATACCATTTCAACAAGACCAAGCATCACATCATTTGTCCTCGATTATACATAGCCTGATCACCTATGTATAATTTAGGAAGGATTATGTCATGAAAGAAACAAACATCATTTCAAACTTCCTAAAACAATCTTCACTCAAAAGCAAAGCTTTGTAATCATATAAATTGCTTATAAACATCTCTTTTGTTAACACTCTATAGATATCTACGCCATTCGTCACTCACTCAACCGATAAGTTGAAATTTTACCAGTGACCTTTTTAGGAAAGACTTTCTATATCATCCATGAGAAAAGAATGAAAGCATTCTAGGACTACCAACAAGGACTAGAAGTATGTAGTAAGACGTTTCAAAACTCAACAAAAATCTTAAGACATCACGAGACATTCCGAACCACTATTTTGGACTAGAAGCCAAATTATATCATTTCAAAAGCATCATTTGGACCGAAGTTACAAGATTTAGTACAAAGCGAATACCCACTAAGCAACACTATAGGGATAAACCAAGTCTTCTAATTGAGACTACATAACATTTCATTAAACATGGCCTCAACAATATGTGAACTTCCCTACAATGAGTTTCCCTTAAAGGAAAATTGAGTTAAATTAAGGTTATCGATATAAACTTTCTCCAAGGCATTGTGTTCTCTAGAAACAGATAACCTCACCTTTAATATCGAGAGATGCAACATGTCTAAACATATCGGACAACCAATGACTCTCCATCCACAAGTGAAATCGGAACAAATCTTGGAAATCAATCACCACACCACATCACTTAAATATTTAAGGTTTTGTGACTTGACAACATAGAGCGTGGAAATATCTCGATAAGAGAAATTAAGAGAGACACCATCAAACAATAAAACATTTTAGTAATGGAGACTAAGCACCTTAGGCAAGGAAGACTCAAGTCATGACGTTCGCTAGAACTAGAAACGCGAGGAATCACAACTGTTACCTATAATCTATTCTTTTCAATAAGGTCCTTTTCGACAGACTTAACATTTTGAAATTTGGCACGAGACACGTGGTATCAATTTCAGTTGTACCTATTATAAGATATTTGATTCACCTTAGACTTTTGATAATCATTTCAATCTTCCTATGGAATCTATTAGGACATGAGTACCACCTATTATCCTCAGCTCAAGGGTCAGAGCGAGAAAACAATTCAAACATTAGAAGATATGCTCATAGCATAGGTGATTGTTTCTGGAAACGATTGGGTAAATCATTCATCGTCGAACAAGTTCCCTTACAACAATAGTTATTACATGAACATATTGATTACACCAATTGAGGCACTCTATGGTTGAGGTGTCAATCACTTATTCATGGGCCAAAATCAGGAAAGTCCAACTCACTAGTCCATAACTCATTCATGAAACAACAAAGTAATCGTATAGATCAAGAATCAGTTACAAGCAACATCATGTGGATAGAAAAGCTACGTCGATATACGACGCAAAATATTGGAAATATGTTCCATAAGTCATAAACCATTAGAATTTCAAGTTGGCAATGATTTATGTTGAAAGTCTCGCCTTGGAAAGGCGAAGTACGATCAGAAAAAACTCGAAGACCATGCGACTCAAATATCCGCACATTTTCACCGACAACACTGTAAGAACCAACATGGACTGAATTCAGGAACTGAATTCCTTTTTGGGTGGGCGAATTTGACAACTCGAAATTTCAGGTCATTTTACAAACTTTGAAATTAATTTCACTATTCATATCGGGGAATTACTATTCACCAGTTACTATTCATCATTTTACTATTCATCGTTTTTGAAGTCGATTTGATATTTTGAAAGGTTATTTCAAAATTTTACTATTCACGAAACACTATTCATTCCCGGAGAAAATCACTATTCATGCTCCACTATTCATCATTTTTCAGAATTAGGTTTATTTAGTATCAAATACGCGTAACCTGGAGGGTTAAGTTGCGTATTCATGAAAAATCATTGAGGACATTTCATATAGACTAGAGTTAGTCTACATATCATCAATAACATCATTTTATATCAGTTTATGCATGGTTTTGCATAATTCATTAACGTTCATTTTCCTATTAAATAAACGCTATCGCGTAATCAATTATTTTGAAAAATTGATCCGACACTTCCAAAAATAATCTTAATATATTTTTATACTCATTTTAAGATTATAAAAATTATAATATTAGTTTACCCGGTGTTTTAAATTTATTTTGTAAATAAATTGTTATATTTATATAATTACGACGGTTTTCAGAATTCTACTCGATAATTATTTATCCACTCAATTTTTGTAAGAAATGTATTTTTATAATTTTTATGACATCAATATATTTTATTTTGTTCCGTTAGAAATCTATTTTTAGTTAACGCTGCACTAAATACCTATTTATACATACAAACTACACATTATACATAACAAATAATACATTTAATTACAAAAACTACACTTCACCCCCCCCCCCCTATGACTCATGGCCGGCCACCCTTATCCAACCCAAGTTACCAAATTGATTTTTGATACTAAATTGTACACCTATCTAAACTTACAAGATATTTGTGAATTAAACACATACAACACACATTCTCAAGGTGAAACAAGATCAAATTTCTCTCCTCCCTTTTTGTTGAGAACCGGCCAACCCAAGAAACCAAGAGAAACCATAAAAAATTTCTAGCTCAAGTGTTTATCAAGTTCTATTAGTGGTATATGTTAAGGTTTTGAAATAAAAACCTATAGATTAATAAGGTTTTCATCATTTTTTTCACATAATCATTCAAGTAAGCATTTCATGATTTTTATAACTCTTTCATATTCATATTTATGTTATTTCATCATTTTTGCAAGAAAATATGCAAGTTACATGTGAATCTATACCACTTTATTTGTTTTTAAGTACCTATAATGAATAAATATCATCCTATAATTATCCCTTGAAACATATCATTTCTGATGATGTCTAGGAACCCATGACACCCTAAAAAGGTGTATGGTAGGTTTAGAATAGCTTTGGCATTGATTTGAAGTGGTTAGAATGAGTATTACGCGAGAAAAATCCATTTCGACAACAATATATAAGGGTCTGATAATTTTTGCTAAATCTGGAAAATTCGACAGTTTATAAAATAATTTGGGCTATAAATTCAGAAAATATACTTTAAAACGAAAACGTGGCCGCTTGAACGGGTTAAAACGGAGTTATAACGAAGAAGTTATGCTATTTTCAAGTTTAACGACGAAAACTATAATTTCCGGAAAAATCAGATGTCTGTCCAATTTTTTTAAAAATGAGTCATAAGCGTTATCTAAATGAGTTGATTTATCAAAAATATATTAGTATACTTTGACACGAAGCTACGGACATATAAAACGTAGAAAACGGACTTATAACGATTAAATTACACGCATTTAAATAACGTTGTAACTATTTCATATAAGCATAACACATATATATTTTCTAATAGCCAAAATTACGGCCGCGAATGACCATGTTGAGAGTCGTTTTTAACATCGATGGAGTACTTTTTATAATCGATGTCTTCTAGTAAAAGTAAGTTCACCTAGCCTATTTTCCAAAATGTCCAACCGTTCGTCAAGCGGAGTTGTAACGAATAAAATACGGTCACTCAAACTTTGCCGAAAACTACCCTTAAACGATATTTTTGGTACAAGTACCCTACTTTACCTATGTTTTTCTCCATGATCGAGACCTCTATGATGAAAATTTAAAAGCTAACACTTTGAGATAATTCTACAAGCTTTCCAAAACCGTTGAGTTTGTTTTCTAACACTCGATATTCACTATTTTACGACCAGCTTTTCGAGGTCATTTAGTCACTTTAGCAAATTATCAAAGTATATTATTTTGCGACGAAAAGCTATAAATTCTTGATAAATCACTAAACTAATTATCGAGGTTGTTTCAACGTAAATACTTGTAAAGTATTTTATAATATGACGAGATATCATAAACATATATTTCGACGATAAACATTATTTTCAAATGTACAAGTGATATGGATATCATATGAGTTTGCATGCACGACATTGTTTCATGATTTACATTAGATCATATCATTCATAATAGGTCGCGGTTAGAGGTTGCGCCTCATTTCGATTGCCATTATATCATCATAAACATTGCACGGTGAGTTTTCATAGCCCCGTTATTCAAGTTTATACATTATTTCAAACCTAAGGGGAGAATACATTGCATCATCATTTTATACGGGCCCAAGTATATTCAAATTCATTTACATTGCTTAAGTTACCTCATTGCCAATTGAATGTCCCAATTTCATAATCATGAACCATTAATTTCGGAATAAGCGAGGGTGAGTGGATAGATCTATTGAGGGTGACTCCTCCATCCGTGTTGGTGGTCCCAACGGTCTCAACGGATGCATTTCATTTTATCATCATTGAGTTGTTTTGCAAAACACTCGTGGGGCGTAACATCGAACAATCTAGCTTCGGTGTCATGTGCTTAAGCAATTGTACCATTTTTGTGAAATATTTGTCATACATAACTTATACTACTTATGCTGGTCGTATAAAATATTTTCATAAACTCTATGAACTCACTCAACCATTGTGTTGACACTTTTAGCAATGTATTTTCCGGTATCTAAGGCATTCACTTCATGGCATGCATGTGGACATATCATAGAGTCACGGTGACGACGCGTCTCACTTGGGTTTTATGCACTTTAAAACATCGTTTGGATTGTAACAAACTTAATTCCATACATGTCTAATTTCATTTGGGACCTATCTTTTGTAAACTCTGAAAGTTTTAATATATCAAACGATATGCTTTTCAAACGACACTTTAGGTCGTTCAATATAACTGTGATTGTGATGCTATGACAGTCATCCCCCAGGAATTTCATTCCGCTGCAAAACAGGTAATTTGGAGGTATGACAGGTCAACACAAATTAAAGTCTCATGAACCCTTTCCTTCCTTCGTTTGCACCCTATCCCAAAAAGAACCCTTAGCCAAAACCTTGTATGTAACTGTGACCCCCCCCCCCCCAACCCTTTCACCAGTCAAACGCTCTTACCATAAAGATTAAAAAAAAAAAAAAAAAAACCCATCTCCTTCCCAATTCGCGCTTTAATAAACCCATTTACTGTTTCATTTACACACCCAATCTTACCTCACTTTAGTACACTTCTAGAAGGATCATCTGACATGTCAGGAGTGTGTGACTCAAGGATTGCCAACCTGGACGATTGAAGCACTCCCATTGGTCTTGAGACATCACTAAGTTGATCCAAGGGTGTAGATGGAATTGGTGACAAGATTGGATGATCAAAGGCAGAGATTAGAGTTCCAGAAGCATCCCTAACTCCTCATCAGGCTATAAATACTCACAATCAGTCACAAGAGAGCTTGTCCAATTTTCACCGTTTTTAGAGAAATTGTTACCATTTACTTCTTAATGTCAATTTACTGTTTTGTTAATTAGTTTTCAAAGTAATTTGTAATCTCAATTTGTAGTTCTTCTTTGATTAATGAAATTTGTGTTTTTACTTTAAAAAGTTCTTATCTCAATTGATCATTTGTTGTTTATTGTTGTTCAAAAGATTTAATTATTATTTCAGTAAGCTCACAGAAGCTTCTATAAGCTTGTGTGAGTTTATTGCTTCTTCAACTTTCCTAAATCATAGTTTTACACAAAAGTCAACATTGGTCAAAGTTCAAAGTCAAATCAAGTTCAGTTTAATTTCTAGTTCAATTGTGTTAAAAAGTTGAGTTTGATGCTAATATTTCCAATTCATATCAGTATTAGTCAGTTTTCATCAAAGTTTTAATGTTAAAATGCATTTAGATAGTATGGTATATGTTGGATTTGGCTTTATTTTGAAGATAAAAGGATTTGATCATCAAAATTGATTTGTTTAGTGTTAGCTCCTGGTTTTAAGACTTATTCAATCAAATTTTTTCACTGTCAAGTTCATCTTTGTGTTTTTAGCTTAAAAACCAAAATTGTCTTAGTTTCATTTTTCTGTCCCAATTGTGCTATTCATCAGTGGATTTGAAGGTGTAAATCTGTCTCAAAGTTAGTTGGTAATGCTTTTCAATTTCTCAATGCACCTTAGATTAGTTATTTCTAGTTTAATTGTCAAATAGGTACTTGTAGGTTGTTTATCTTTTAGTTTAAAATGCCCCATAGTTCACTGTTTTCTTGTTCTGCTGCAATTATGTCCTGCTCATATCAATTGTTTTTCAGCTTAAATCCTAGTTTAAATTTGATAATTAGTCAGTGGTAGATTAGTTTTATTTGTGCACTTTACATCTAGGATCAGCTGAGTTACAATTTTAGCCTTTATGAGCTTATTTTTAAGCTTATTCACTCTGCAAATGCCCTTTAATTTAGTTCTGCATCAGTACCTTGTTCCCTTAATTAGCTTTTAATTTTGAATTTTAATTTCTTCATTGTTAATCCTTTTTAGCTGAAATTTAGGAATCAAGCACTCTGGATGGTTTTCTTCTACATGCCTATTTTAGTTCATTTTTAGGATTTTTATAAATAAGCTATTTTAGTGCTTAAAGTAGGCTGTTCAGGGGTGTTTGGCTTATTAAGTTTAGACCTGATATTATGCTTAAATGCTTTTATCTTGAGCTTATTTGATTCAGATTAGTTGCTTTAGGATTATTTTAGATAGTTTAGGTTTGTTTTAGCTTGTGGTAGCTTATTGAAGCTTTTAGTGGCCTTTTAGCTTATTTCACAAGTGCTTATCACATCAGTTTATGCTCAAAGTGCCATTCCTGTTATCACAAGTAATTTCTGTTATTAATCCTAGCTTCTTATTAATATTTTAGACTTTTCTGTAATTTTCCATAATTTTCTCTGTCCATTTGCTAATTGTTTGCATTTAAATTCATTTTTAAGCATTTTTAATTAGCTTTTTATTCAAATAATTCAGAAAATGTTCAGAAAAATGAAATTTCAATTTTTTTAGTTTTAGAATATTCAAAAACATAATAAGTATTTTTCCTGATTTGTCTTAGATTAAATAGTATTTTCTAGCAATTTAATTAGATTTAAATAGTTTTAAATTCATAATAAATTAAGAAAAAGTCAGAAAAATGTTCTTCTAGTTTTGAAAATTCTTTTTAGTTATTTAAGATTTTTTAAAAATAGTTTTATAATTTTCTTGCATGTTTTCATAATTTTAAGTATTTTAGCTCTATTTTAAATGTTTAAAATTAGTTTTTAATTCAAAATAAATCAAGAAAAACCAAGAAAATTAGTTTTAAATTTCAAATAATTTTTAAATAACATTATTAGCTGTAGAAAATTAGTAGTTCATTTTTATGGGTTAAATTAGAATAATTTGCATTTTAAATACGTTTTATTAATTACGTTAATCGCATTTTAGTTGTAACTTGCATATTTAGTCGTAATTACTTGTTTTCATCATAGATCTAGTAGTTTTATTTGCTTTCCTTTATTATTGCTTGCCTTGTAGTTTAGAAATCATGAAATTCCTTTTTTACCCATTCAAATCCCCGAATCACGCGACGTGAGTTGTTTACTCCATTCATCCCTCGTTGGGAGAAAGACCCGGGAAATACATTCCTTTGTATTTCTTCGGAAAATATCTACACTACGAAAATGACTTATCAAAATGGCGCCGCTGCCGGAGAGGGCATGTAGTGAGTTTCCGATTCCGTCTCGATTCGCGTGTATTTGAAGATCCTTCACCGAGTGAAGTTATCGTTGTTTTTGTAAATATATCTTTTTCAAAAACCCAAAAAGATTTTTCTTTTCAAAATTTGTTTTCCTTTTATGTTTTCTATTTATAAAAACCCAAAAATATTCTTCTTTACCCTTTAAACCGTCAATTCTTTCCTCTTTTACCCTCTTATCCGTATAATTCTGGTAGGGATGAGCATTTGGACTCGAATCCCGGTACCGTACCGAAACGGTACCAACTCCCATTACACGGTACGGTACCGGTACCATGAATGGAGCCCAAAAAAAATTCGGTACCACTAATACGGTATCGATACCAAAGCGGGAAGTACAAAAAATCCCGAAAATTGAGTAGTCATATATTTGAATTAAATAACTTATCCAAACACCCATTTGGCTCGTTCCATGTCAAAAAATAGTCATGTAAAACATATGGAAAGAAACCAAACGTCCAAAAAACTTATTGTGACAACTATAGATCCTTCATAACCGCTCACAAAAATTAAACCCGAACATATTTTATAATTTTTGGAACGCTTTATGTTACGAATATCTTGGTGATGCATTTATTTAAGTGTTGGTTGCGTTTTGTGAAACGTTGTGGTTTGAAATCACTTGAAAATGCATGTTTTTATTTTTTTGTTGCATTTTCTGGATATCCGTTTTGGTTTAAAAAAAACAGGAAGAACCTTACCGAGTACCGGTACCGAATCCGGTACCCGAATCCCATCCGGTACGGTACCGGTACCCATTTTCATGCTCGGAAAAAAATCGGTACCACCAATTCGGTACAGATTCGGTACCATTCTGGTATCGTGCTCATCCTTACTCCTAAAGCACAATTGGCATGCTAGTGTCATACACCGTAACCGACCTAAACACAAAAACAACGAAACCTTAACCATAGTTTAGGCGGTCAGTTTTAAAATTTATGACTGCTAATATTATCTTCTAACCTGTTGATGCGGGTTTTACTGACCAGGTCTTAATATTTATAGTGTCTCGCTATACCTATGGTCTACCCTTATGCACTAACGGGCAGATACCCTATGTAGTATAGTAAATGGTAAAGCCGAGGTCGTCCCAAGAGCTACGTGTGTCGGATAATTACTAAGTCTAATTGTCACATAATATTAATGGTTTGATAGGGTTTTGATTAATTAACTACTAATGCAGAAAATAAAATAAAAGCAATTAAATTTGTGAAGGGAAATCAATAGAGGAATAGTGGTGCTAACCTAGTTAATCCTCCTAAATAGTTATGTCTACGTCTACCTACTTCCAATTACTTCAGGTGGGGTCAAATTCGAGAGGACAACATTTGGTCAATTCTCCCTAACCTATTAGCAAAGATGCCACCACAGGAGAAATCAGCGCATCATAAGTCCGTTGTTCTGGTCCCCAAGCCAAGTCATTAAGTACCGCTACATGCTAGATTCTAAATAGTGAGTGCCCGATCGTTAGGAACTTAGACACTACACCCCCTAATTCTTAAGTTCATCCAAAGCGATAGGTGATGGGTTGGTCAAATCGCACAAGTAGAAGGGTCACGGTCATGTCTTACCCTTCCGTCTCAGCCAGCTCATCTAGGGTCAGTATTTCTGGTCATCTTCTAGGCAATTGGCCTCTATCGTCATTCAAAACTACCCAACCAAGGGTGACTACCAAAGAACTATGCATGCATACACTTAGAAATAATTGTACGTAAGTAAAGGTAAACGCAAAACAAAACAATTAAGGAATCATAACTAGGCTAGCACCAAAGGGTGCAGCTCATATTAATCATGCACATCAATTCAATATTCAAAGGTATGAAATACATGAATTGAAAGTAAAATAAATAGTAAATGCTAAAGCTTATCGTAATGGTGTGACTTCTCCCTTGGAAACAACCACAGATGCTTCCCCACCTCCTCCTTGAGCTTTTCCCCGCTCTCGTGAGTGTTGTGTGTGGAATGAGATGCTTTGAAATGCCGGAATTCGTGGGGTATTTATAGGAAGTTCAAGTTACGGCGTAACCCATAGAGGAGTTACCAGTAACCTTCTATTTCTCTCGTAGAAATGCACTAGATTCGCTAGTTACTACAGAATCCTAGAAGTGGTTACGCCAGTAGTCTTCAATAAACTCGTTACGCCGTAGTGTAGCGTAGTTACGGGCGTAAGTATCGCGCTTGGAACCTCTTTTGACCTAATTGAGTTACGTCAGAACCTTTGGAGGAGTTACACCAAACCTCTTGATAAGTTGGACTTCGGGTTACGCAATAGTTACTACGAATGTGAGAGAAAGGCGCCGTAACTTGTTCAAAATAAGCATACTGTGATAAATCTTTAGTAACGCTTCCATTTCGCCTCTCTTTAGCTCCAATGCTCGCAATTTACCTGGAAGTGTAAAACAATGGAAAACAAGCGTAAATCCATATAAATGATATAAATAACGAGCATTAACGGGGGGAATTGACACTTAATATTCGGAACATTTGATGTTATCAAATATCCCCCACTTGAACTCTACTTGCCCTCAAGTAGACCTTATTAGATAAATTCTTAAAAAGATATCTCCCAAAATCTGGAAAATATAAGTTTATAAATCCCTTATGCTAGAATAAAACAAAGCGTAACACCTCACGAAAGGGAACAAACACTCAAATCTCTCAACTATTCTAAGTGTCAATTTCGTGGTGATCACTCAATCGCATTTCATAGCATGTATTCTATCATAAGCTTGGCGGTTACACAAATCTCCACCATAAGAGTTAAGGGCTAAACAATTCTCAAAGGTAATATGGGTATACACGACAAAGGTTAAGGGGTGACTCGTCATTACTAACATGCCACGGCGAAGTGGACAAAATCAATGATACATGACCAAATCCATGGCCAAGCTACCAAAGATTGCTCACGATCACCTAGACACACTTCATGACTAAAGGGTAGGATAAGACATGGGATATATAATTGGTGTAAAATGAAAACAAGGGGAAGTCTATATCTATAACTAAGTCATCACCACTTACCGTCCGCCCAAAGTTCAAGCTTAGAAGTCTAGAGACCGGATCATAAAATACAAGGTAGATGTGTCATTAGAGGACGTCGTGATGGGCACACTACCTTTTCTTCTTTAGTTGGTATACCTCCAACTCCAATCTTCTTAAAATGACCGAGGTGGCCTCCTCGATACTAAACAATAAAGCTCATACAATAGTGCTTATAACATCGCACTTTACAAAATCATAACTCAATCAACTTTTTTTTTTTTTTTTTTGAACATAACATGATAACATAGCATCCCCCCACTTGAGATGAACAATGGGAATTCGGGGGGTCTTCAATGATCTTCATAATTGTTGTCGATGAAAGCGTGATTTCCAAACCTTTCCACTCGAACCTTGAACTTAGGCAAATGATGACTTCCCAATTACAAATAAAGACTTCAGGGTAGGCTAAGGTGTGGGTGTAATCGAAACAATATATTGGGGTGACAAAATGGGAATGACTCGAAGGGTGTATCTAGGGGTATCTTGCACTAAAGAGGAGTGCAACAAAAGGGTTTCAGATGGGGGTTGAAAAGTCGAGGTGACTAATCGATAGACTCACAATGGTAGGCAGTTTGGGTGATAATCCTATAATAATGCCTTCTAAAACCTAAAGTCCAAATACATCAAGCTAACTCAACATACCTCGCCTATGGTCTCGAAATGATGCAAAGGCCAAGTTCTAAAGTTTACAAGCTACCCGCACACTCATAATTTGGTGGATTTGGGGTAAAATATTGGAAACGGATAAGGCTAATCTCACCATATATAATATCAAGGGTCAGATGCCTGGCTAAGGTCTAATCTAGTTAGGTTCGGAAAAACATGTCAAAATTTTAAAAATGGCATAATTTATCAAAATAAACTAGAAAAATGAGGGTTAAATAAAGTTCAAGAGATAATTCTACCCGCCCCCACTTGAATTGTACAAAGTCCCTTTTGTACTAGGCATTAAAATAAAGGTGAAGAGAAAGGTTAAATTAGAGCGAGAACTTCTCCCGAATTTGCTCCAAAAGAAGAAGGCCCACGAGAAAGGATCATGCCTTCAAGTTTAAAGCCATGAACAAACTTCAACTCGAAATCACAATACCGACAAGCATAATTCTAAAAAGAAATAATGAAAAACGAAAAAACAAACCTAACTCACCAGTAGGAATCACGGTTGCATTTAGCGAATGCAACAAGCCTTTAAACCACTTGGTGTCCTGTGGACGAGTGAAGTCTCGTGAGGGTTTACAGGAACACATTCCACAAAGTTCATTTAAAACTAATACAAGGTTACTGTGTTTTAAAATGAAAGAATTAAAGTAGATGAGAGTTACTGTGAATCTCTACGAGAGTTACAAGTAAGCGGCAAAAAACCTCGGTATGAGCTGGTGAGGAATGAATACGCGTGAACTAATCGAGATGGTATTACAGCATTGGTACGCGCCATGAATTTCACGCTAAAATGTTGGTTACGGTAATCACCAAGATGAGCACGCCGTAACTCGTTCTCAGATCAAAGAACTCCAAGAAGAATTACTTCTTTGTATCCTCGCAAAAATGGTTAGAAAACACAAAACCCAAACAAAGGAAATAAAACAGAGGGAAAATTCGGGTTGTCTCCAAAGAGCACTTTTCTTTATTAATGAGTCTTGTTAGGACTGCAGTCGCGGGTTCTAGCTGGGGTCTTTGAACATCCTCGACTTCATCCACGCTCTTTCATTAATTGTCTACTAACCCATCCGACATTTTTGCGCGGTGTATTTTGGTTTCAATTTTCCGTATCTTGCAAAATTTTTCAGCCCCAAATGGTATCGCGAACTCAAATTTTTCGCTATAATAGAGTGGCCTCTTAAATGGGATGCCAGTTTGCATCTTCAAGCTGTATCTCATCATCCGGTCGATGAAACCGTTTTCG
>OU343218.1:144485619-144597455 GCA_910596185.1 Chrysanthemum makinoi
ATTTGTATTTGAGGTGTGTCTCATATGCTCACAAATGGCCTCGATTTATACTAATTCCAAATTCTAGGGTATTAATTGCTGAACTTGGCCTCCAAGGAGTAAGGAAGGGACTAGAATACACCAAGAGAAGGACCTAGAATCGTTTGGATGCAAAGGGGAAACTTAGTGATGAAGATTTGGCAGATGCAGCTTCCAACCGGATCGGTCATATGACCAACCGATCCGTTGGTCTTCTAAAAGGGCCAACCGTTCGCTATGAAGCGACCGAACGGTTGGTGATGGTCATATTCCAACCGATCCGGTTACAGTTGTAACCGATCCGGTTGGATTTCCTGAGTTAAGGAAACTTGATCTTTTCTTCTCTTTATCTTGTAGAACTTGGTTCTTCAATCACAATGTTCTTCAAAGGTCCTTGAGATACTGATTCAGGCTCACTGAAATGGGAATCTTCTATTCGCTGAACATTTCTTTATTTTCCTTCCGTTTCCCTGCACTTGGTTATAAACACTAGACAATCTTTTGATGCGTTTAAGTACTATAATCACGCAAATATAACCAAATAACAGATATAAAAGCATACATAACGCTACTAAAAACATGCACAATCTGAGCGTTATCAACGAGTTAATTACGATCTCTTATAACTTTCTTTAGTGCTGCATTAAGAAAAGGAAATTGGTTCCTTCAACTTCATGACACGTACTGAAAATTATAACATGACACGCACTGCAAGCTCTAAGTACTGAATGATTATCCAAAAAAGGGAACTGGTTAAATAGGTCAAATCCGTTGAAAGCCATGGAATGTACAACAAACGTCTAATCATTTAATTGGGTCAATTCACATAACCAATTTAACCCATTACCCAACGCACCCATGTAGCCCCTCTATATAAAAGGTCAGATTGGAGTAATTTACAAGTGTAGCTTTTCTTGGTTTCTTTTACCATTAACTAACATCAAAAGACAAATGCTCTTATTACATATTAGATAATATGAATTCTTAATATATGTGAGCTCATTTTGAAGCTTGATAGATCTTTCTATTCAGTTTCAGGTTTTTATATAAACCTTTCCATTATGTAGATGTCTGATTAGTGAATTCCTTAGCATGATAATTGTGTGTTTTGGCAAGATAAGGTACCGGCGTACCCACAATCAGAAAGTCCCATGAAAGAATGTCGGTATGTTTTGCCATCCACCTTCTATTTGGGTGTGGTGTGTCACAGTATGCGCCTCTGCTTTTTTGATTTTCTTGAAATTCTTATGGTGGCCAACTATTAATTGCTCTATTTAGTGAAGCAGACAATATTGTGCCACCATCTAGACAGAGAATGGTAATTAGGCCACTCAAGTCGGAGAATCGGGTTTCTTCTCTCAACAGTAAAACACGAAAAAGGCTATTATGTAAGCAACAGGTGAAAAGAAAAAAAAGAAGATGTTGAACTGAAGTTATTGAAAATAGAGTAAAGTCATAGAATTTGGTCTGTTACTCTATTTTGCGTGATTGCATGATCACATTTTTGCATAATCGCATCATTTTGTTAGCAATATTATTTGTGGCTAGTTTCTTACGCAAATGCTCAGCATCTCGTAAGAAAGTGGTACTAGATGCTATCATGTAATGAGACCAAGTGTAAGAAAGTGGTAGTAGATGCTATCATGTAATGAGACCATGTGTAAGAAAGTGGTACTGGACGCTATATATTTTATGGTTAGTTTTTTGCGATTGATATGGGATAATTCTTTTCATCCTTGTTTTCTTTTTGGTTTTCATGTGGGTGGTTCTTTCTGGGGTTGATGTGGCTTTGGAAAATGTTGATTTTGCTGCGCATGCTTGATTGGTGTTTTGTTTTAAATAGGTGTTTACAAGTTTTTAAATATGCTTGTGTCTCATATAGACTCAGCCGGTCCCAAGCCCAGATAAAATGATGAGGGTTAAAGAGGGGATATTTCTCAATAAAAAAAACTTGTATTCATAGTGTCCTTGGTTTTTGCAGTTGGGCGTGTTCACTGTGACCTGGGTTTATTTTCAATATTTGATGGTGATAGAAAGCTGAGAATACTTTTAAGTCCTATGTACTCATGTAATTTGAGAAACATTGTTCTTGCCTACACAAGTATTGTACGGCTTTAAATTTCTACCTGCAAAATCATGAGTTCTAGAATATATGTTTGAATCATATCTCGAAGTGATCGACTATGAATGAAATTGGTTTCTGATCGTCAACTACCCAAGAATGAATATGAAAAGTTGGTTAAAATTTATAACCAACTTTTCCTTTTTCTGTTTATAGTAGTTGCATAAAATTTTAAGTTCTCAGAAAATTAATTATAATGATACTAATGAAACAAAATAACTGAAAATAATTATCGAACTCCCTAAAACATGTGAAGTAAAGAATTTTGTTGAAAGGTTGCCAAGTGGCGTGCGTGAGACTTGTGGTGATATTTGATTTAAGATGGGCCAAACAAATCACCAAATGTTTGATTTTTTTATTATTCTGTATCTACTGATTATAATCTTGTTATGGTGAATTGTAGAGTTCAGTTTTGTCGTTATGGGACACGAGTTTGATAGCTACCCGAAGAAAATGATATTGTGACGTTAGGAATTAGGATTGGTTTCTTGAAGAACATAAAGAAGAGAGTGATGAAGACGAATATGAAGTCGATAATGAGAAAGCAAAAAAGGGAAAGGTCCAGCGAATGATGACGAGGATGATGTGTGGACGGGTGAGTGTGAAGAAGACGCTGAATTGATTAAGAAACTAAAAATGACTATAAACCCAAGTATCCGACTAGATCAAAGGACCAAAAGAAAAACAGAAAGGGAGCGAGTACAAGTAAAAGTGGCACTGATGCTGCAAAGAGTTATCCGTTGGACGATGAAGTTAAAGATGAAAATGATGAAACGTTGGGTGGTTTCATAGTTAATGATGAATACGTGGGTGAAGAAAACGACAAGGATGTGGATGAAGCAATGGACGAGGATGATGAAGAGGAAGAATTCAAAGAAGATGAAGATGATGAGTAGTTGTTGGTTTAAATTTACTTGATGTTTAGTTTTTCTATGTTGTTGTATGGTTGTATGTTATTACTAACATGTACACTTACACAAGACTTTACGAGGCTCGTTATCTTTGTTAATATCCTATATGAAAACGTGGTTTGTTTTCATACTTACCTTTGTATCTGAGTTATCTCAGTATATGTGATCCGGATCATGGTAAGGCTTAATTAACAGACAATTTTATTTCTTTTTTTAAGTTCACTCTCTAAAGATATATTTATGTTCAACTGAACGGAAAGTTTTTAAGTGACGCTTACAGATATTGCAGCACATAATTGATATAGTTGAGGCAAGAACACTCGATAACAAGAATTTGTTATACATTTTGTTTTATGAAAAAAAAACAGGTTCAATCAGCTTAAAACACTATTCCAGTTTGATGTTTCCCAGAAAGCCACCCTACAGCACAATCATTAACGCTGTGTCTGTGTAAAACTTACGACTTATACTTGTTAAAACCGTATGCATATTGGGAGTTGATAACATCAAATAGTCCTGAATATTAAGTGTCAATTTCCCTCGATAATGCTCGTTATTTATATCATTTATATGGATTTACGCTTGTTTTCCATTGTTTTCCACTTTCAGGTAAATTACGAGCATTGGAGCTAAAGAGACGCGGAAATGGAAACATTACTAAAGATTTATCACAATATGCCTATTTTGAAGAAGTTAATGCGTAACTCCTCTCTCACATTACGCCGTAACTATTGCGTGACCCAGAAAACCAACTTATCAAGAGGTTACGGCATAACTCTTCCCAAAGGTTATGACGTAACTCCATTAGGTCAAAAGAGGTTCCACGCTAATACTTAACGCCGTAACTACTACATCACTTACGACGTAACCGAAGTTTATTGAAGACTATGGCGCGAACCACTCAATAAGGTTACGCCGAACTAGCAGATCTAGTGCATTTACGAAGAAATAGAAGGTTACGGCGAACTCCTATATTGGTTACCCGGAACTCGACCCGCCTATAAATACCCTACCTAATTCCAGATTTCTAATCATCCCATTTCACACACAACACTCTGAGAACGTGGGAAAAAGCTCAAGACAGGTCTAGGGGAGCATACAGAGCTGTTTCCAAGGGAGAAGTCACTCCATTACGATAAGCTTTAGCGTTTTATATTTCTTTTACTTTCGATTCATGTATTTCGTACATTTGAATATTGAATTGATTTGCATGATTAATATGAGCGGCTAACCACCCTTTGGTGCTAGCCTAGTTATGATTCCTTAATTGTTTTATTTGCGTTTACCTTTACTTCCGTACAATTATTTCTAAGTGTATGCATGCATAGTTCTTTGGTAGTCACCCTTGATTCGGTAGTTTTGAATGGTGGTAGAGGCCAATTTCCTAGGAGATATGACCAACTGACCCTAGGTGAGCGGACTGAGATAGAAGGGTAAGATATGACCAACTGACGACCCTTTCTACTTGTGCGATTTGACCAACTGATCACCTATCGTTTGGATGAACTTAAGAATTGGGGGGTGTAGTGTCTAAGTTCCTAACGGCGGGGCACTCACTATTTTGAATCTAGCATGTAGCGGTACTTAATGACTTGGCTTAGGGGACCGGGAACAATAGGACTTATGACGGTGCGCCTGATTTCTCCTGTGGTGGCATCTTTGCTGATAGGTTAGGGCGAATTGACCAAATGCTGTCCTCTCGAATTTGACCCCACCTGAAGAAATTGGAAGTAGGTAGACATAGACATAACTAGCTAGGAGGATTGACTAGGTTAGCACCACTATTCCTCTATTGATTTCCCTTTACCCATTTATCTGCTTTTATTTTATTCTGCATTAGTAGTTTAATTAATTAAATCCCTATCAAAACTATTACTATTATTCTGTGACAATTAGACTTAGTAATAATCCAACACACATAGCTCTTGGGACGACCTCGGCTTTACCATTTACTACACTACACGCGACCGGGTACACTGCCCGTTAGTGCACTAGGGTAGACCATAGGTATAGCGAGACACTACAAATATTAAGACCTGGTCAGTAAAACCTGCATCAAAAGCGTTGTGAAATCACTCAAAGGATTCCAAGGTGATTAATTTCCTAATCATAGACAAAAAACCTATAAAAAGACAGGATTGCTTACTCGGATTGTGCCTCCAGATGAGCCAAGATACGATCCAAATGATTGCTCCATCATGTAGCAGGTTCATATGCATCGAAAACAAACTTTTGTTGTTTCCATTCTTGGTTGTGTGTTTATCCAGTAAATGAACAAATAAAAAAAACTATTAGTATTTTTTTATGATATCCTTTATTTTTGTCTAAGCATCTCATTTTTGCCTACTGGATAGGATTTGTGGTACTGTATGAAAAACTAATTAATTTTTTTTTTAATTTATTATTATTATTATTATTATTATTATTTTTTATAAAACATCACTTTCATTAGAAACAAAACCAGTGGATTACAAGAAATTAGTGGGGAGCCTCGAAACAATCTGGGCTCCCACACCTTTAGCAATAGCAAAACTAATCCTACTGAAGATATGAGCAGCGCCGATGCTCCAATGTCTTGAGTTATAGAGAACTTCCGGATCCGCTTAAGTAAGGTCACCGCTCAAGTTCTCCTAAGGAGGAAAATGAGAAAGGGGTGAACCCATATCCAATGTCTGTACATTTGGCTCCGTATTTGATGGGCTTACGCTTTATGCGGCCAATCATCGACGACCTGCACAAAATCCATCATACCGTTGTGTGAGGGGGGACGACCCCGTCAAATCGACACATACTCCTGCCCTCCATCCCAAGAATAGAGCAGGATATCTGCTGGCCGTAAGATGGATTATTATTATTATTATTATTATTATTATTATTATTATTATTATTATTATTATTATTATTATTATTATTATTATTATTTTCTTCTAAGAAAAGGTAAAAAAACATGCAAATCGAATCCCAAATATGGTTGTCAATCAGGTTTCAAAACACTCGATCATTGTAAAAAACTTGGAGCACGGATAAATGATTACTTTATTATTGGGAAATATTGTTTTGTCGTATGTTCATGAATCACTGTCAATACATAGTTTGAGAGTTCAAATACTATTGAAGTTATGACCTATGAACTGCATATTCGGTTGACTACTAGTGATCAAATTCATGCTGTCGCTCTCGCTTCTAGCTTGCATTATCAGATGATTCGGATCCCAATTTTGGTCATGTATCGGGTCAAAATACTCTCTCAATAATGATGGTGGAAGAGGAGGAAGATCAACTTCATTTTCCGTTTCTTGATCAACACGACGCTCTTGATCCTTGACCATTTGAACTTGGAACTGAAAAAGTTTCTTTTTTGTATTGGAGTTCCAGAAGTTTTTTACAACACTATCGGTTCTTCCTGGTCAGTAACTTGCTATTCGTGCTCATCGGTTGTTAAACAATTAACAAAAGAATTCAACGTCTTTAAGAATTTAATGAAATCATACTAAATAACTGCATGTAAAATAGCTCTTGGTCCTTTATACTTGTTTCCGAAGGTGTTGTGCAGATCCATTACAAGTGTGGCTTCTTGCTAAGAAAAGCTTCCTATTCTTAAATAGGTCGCAAATAATTATTCCATCATACTCTGTAACTTTTGCCGCATCTTTGTAACCCTGCTCTAGAAGAAAATCGTGAATATGTTAATACAAATTTATATCAAACTAAAAGATACTAACTCATTGATGTTTGGATTTATGCACGTGGGTCGTAGGGTGAATCAGGCGGCGTTTGGTTGGCACTTAGGAATCACTATGGGTATAAGTTTAATAACGGAAGGATATGAGTGTATATTTAAGACTATTAAGCCAAACACCCCTAATTTTTGGAGGGCTAGGATCACTCGATTCTTGTATTCTGAGGGAGACAGAGAAAGAGAGAGACCAACAAGTTTGGGAACGGAGCTCCAACAACTATGCCGACCATAGGTGCTAAAATAGTTAACGAGCTTCTCGTCTTCTTCTGGTGACCATAGCCCTTTCTCTAACTTTTTTCAATTGCTCAATCTATTTCCCCCTCATGCATCTCTCTTGTCTGAAGCAAGAATGAGTGATGCCGTATCTTCCTATATGGAAGACATTTTGACATTGCTATCATATATGTAATATGACGATATTGAAATGTCGGGAATCCAAGATAACTCTGTAGCTCACAAAGCCTGGCAGTTATTGTATAATACGGGTTCTACTTTAGCTTAAGTACTAAAATCTTGATTGAGTTTGCTTTATCTTATTTGACTGCGGCTATGGCTTGAAAATAGCTTATCCAAGCTCATACTAGACGACCTTAGCCTTAGCCTAGCTTCATGAGTCTTTATGATTTGGGCTTAAGCTCAAATAACTCGATAAAAGCTATGGCTTAGTTAGAGTCACGCCATAAAAGTTATATATCAGTAGTTGACAAATATGGCAATTATGGCTTATGATGCTTGTATTGGAAGTTAATTAAGATTCTTCTAATTAATGAAGTCACATGAAAACAACAGATGAAATGAAGATAACCTTCCCTAAAGAATCAATGTTCAAAACACAGCCATTATCGCATCAATGTGTAAGATAGTGTGCATTACTGCTCCTGTCATAGACAAAAGTAGGAATCAACGTCTTGTCCATTGCCATAGATGGTAAAATTTGGTAATGTGACACTTTCGGTTAATAGTTTTTTACATAAACCTTTCCTTTATGTAGATGCTTGATTAGTGAATTCCTTGGCAGGACAAAAATTTTGGTTCCTCACATCTAATGTAGATGCCTATTAAAATTTGGTATGACATCAAACACATCAGTTGCTAAATAAAAATTTGATATATAATCTGTGTATGAAACTGAGGTAGACAAGAATGGTAATGGGGTCGGTTCCAACTGAAAAGGGTCGATTTTGTTCGCCTTTTATTTGTTTAACAAATAAATATGATTAAAAATAACAAAAATTACAATATTGGTTATAATCGTTTATGAAAGAGATTTTGGTGGTCGTGAACAATAAGTCAATAACAATAGACTTTGGACAACTTTCACCACATTTCACTCATTCACCCTTTTTTGCATTACTTATGCGTTAAAGAGAAAAAGAGTCTTATAGTTTAACGATGTTTTTAATATACATAAAAAGATTTTGGGATGTTGTGTGCATTAATACAAGACTTTGGACAACTTTCAACCCATTTGACCCTTACCCCTCTTGGCTTATCTTCTCTGATTTGACCAATTTTAGATAAGCACTTTTCTACCATAACTTATTGAAGGGATTTGAACTACACTTTCAGTGGGAACGTTCTAAGTGCTGTAATGTCATGACATAAATCAAATACTGCTAGTCTGAAAATAGTACAATACTATGATATGACTGATCAACCTACCAAAGATCAAGCAAAAAAAGTATCAGGAATAGTTGTGAAACTTACTTGGTTCTTTCAAGTGCTAATTCTGCCTCAAATCTGTCTCTCCATGCCAAAAATGTATAATGGTGACAGGTTCTCCATGAGGCACAATTACCTTGTTGGAATCACTCCTAAACTAGAATTCAAGTGTTAGTAATTAATATGTAATAGTTAGCTTAATTATGGCTTTTATGTTAGTAATCAAGGCTAGGCTTATGTAGAAAGCCCATGAGCCTATGCCAAGCCCAATAAGGAAATGATGGGAACTTGGTGTGTTGCCCTAGTTCCCTCCTATAAATACCTCATGTAAACCATCCTTAGATGGTTGGTTGTTCATTTACTTTCATTTCCTACGCCTAACTCTTATCATATTCATACGTGTGTGTGTTAATATTTGTTCAACCGATCACTCCTTTATCTTATTTCTTCTATTGATGCTTGTGTTACAAATATGGGAACCTAACAGTGGTATTAATCGCCAAATAGTTGGGTGAAACGATTTTGTTTTTGACGTTATTGTCTCTTACGCGTAAGTCTCGGTATACAAACTTTCAAACGCAAAAAGCTTTAATCTTTACACTTTAAAATCCAAGGTTCTTGTACTTTAAAGGTTATTTGGTATTAAAGTTTAAGTTTTTGGCAAAAAGTTTCAAACTTTACGTGTATTTCTTGATTTTTAAGCTTGGTTTTAATCGTGTAGCTTGTTCTACGCGTAAGGTGTATCAAAGTTTTGGATCATCAAGTTTCACACTTTTGTGTTATTTTGGTGATATTGAAGCTGTTTCATCACAAAAATATGGTTTAGAAACACTTTGGGCTGAAAATCAGTTTTGGTTAACTTTTACGCATAAGAAAACCCTCAAGTTACGCGTAAGCTTCATGAGGTTTGATCTTCAGTGTTCTTGGTTTACTTAGTGTTTTCTTGCTTGGATAAGCTTGAAAACACTTCGACTTTGGATATCTTTTGCACTGGAATAAGTGTAAAGGATTTTTTGGCAAAACCCTAGTTTTACGCCTAGGCTAGAACTTACGCGTAGAATCTTTACGCCTAAGCTTTGTTTTACGCCTAAGCTTTGTCTTACGCATAAGCAATTCTTATGCATAAGCATTCTACTACTAAGCCTTTGGTTTACGCATAAGCTAAGGATTCATCAACCCTACGCGTAAGCTAATCCTACGCGTAAGTTCACTTCTTACGCGTAAGTTGGTGTTTTTACGCATAAGGTTTCTTTGCCTAAGCTGGTTTTTCCTACGCATAAGGTTTCTTTGCCTAAGCTTGATTTCTACGCCTAAGGATACTTCACCAACAAAGTTTCATTCGACTACAAAGATCCATTTTACAACACAAGTTTCAAGATGTCTCAACCACCATACTCTAACTACTTTCCTCATGTGTATCCTCAACAACAACAACAACAACAACTCAGTGAACAACAAAAACAATTCAATCTACAACAACAGATTTATCAACAACAATTTCAACAAAAATTTCCTCAAGGAGCAATTCAACCACAAATGATTCAACCACCACCTAGTCTTCAAGTACTACCTTACACAAACTTTAACAATCAACATCCATCCAGGAATACTATGAAGGAACCATCTTGGTTTGCAAAGATGTGTGAAGCTTTAAGTAGCCAACAATCCATTCATGAGGTAGGATCACTTGATAGACCTCCAATGCTCACCCCTAAAACTACGATCAATGGGAGATTAGGTTCTTTAGGTTTTGTGATCTAAAGAAGCCACATGGAAAGTTCTTAAAGAAGGTCATCTTGGAAGGTCCGCTTCAGATGCCTACCGTTACACCCGGAGATCCAAATGCCACTCCACCAAGAGGTGATGTCACCAACATTGCAACTCTTTCTGACCTCACTGCTGATGAACTTCTACATTTTGAAGCCGATGAGCTAGCAATGCAATACATCCTTTTGGGATTACCCAATCCGATCCTTCGAAGTGTTGATGCTCAAAAGACTGCTAAAGCAATGTGGGAACATATTCATCTTCTCATGGAAGGCCCTGAACTCAATCAAGAGGATATGGAATCTAAAATTTACTTGGCTTATGAACACTTCATGATTGAACTAGGAGAGACATTAGATTCTTATCATCATCGATTCTCAGACATCATCAACGATTTGGAAAAACATAACATCATCATGCCAAGAATTGCCGTCAACACTAAGTTCCTAAGTAGTCTTGGTCCTGATTGGGAGAAGTATGTCATTTTCATCCGTCAAGCTAAGAATCTTCATCATGCTACATACGGATTGTTGTACGACTATTTGAAACCTCACCAAAACGAAGTTGACAAAGAAAGGGTTATCCGTGGACTCCCTGTCTCACCTTTTCTTCTGGATAATCATCAATTAGCTTTGTGGGCTCAAACTTGTTATCCTCAATTCCCAACCTTACAAACTGTATTCACAAATCCTCCACAACCCGCTGCTCAACCAACTGCAACAATTACACCATATGATCCGTCACAACAACAATCTCAAGAAACTCAATTGGTTCCATACAACAACAACAATGATCAAGCACTTTAAGTGAAGCTAATGAGGACTCCGATGCTTTCGATGCATTGCAACAAGGGTTTGTTATGATTGCTAGAGCCTTCGGCCGATATACAAACAAATCCAACAATCGCATTCGTTCCTCATCAAACACAAGGAATCAGGCTGTTGTTAACAATGGACGTGTTGAAGTTCAGAATCGTGGTAATGTTCGTCAGATGGGCGGTGGTCAAGGGTTTAATGCTATGGGAAGGAATAACATGGGTGCTCCACAGAGAGCTCAAGTGGTTGAACAGGTAAAGCTCGTAATGAGATTAATGGTCTTCGTTTCTTATAACTGTAATGAGAAGGGTCACTGCTAATGCATGCCCAAAGCCGGGACTAGAGGCGTGCTTATCACAAGGAGGCTTTACTTTTGGCTCTCAAGGACGGCCTGGTGGAACCCTCACAAACAAAGAAGAAAGCTTTATGGCAGATGCAGAATCAGATGATGATATGGAGGACTTGCAGCTAATGCAGCAGCTTATGTTGATGGCAAACATGCAAGAACTCCACATGAGTGACACAGCCCGTGTATGACACGACGGCTTGTCTCGTGTACTGGATCAAACCATATTTATTACTGATATGATATCTCCGCCTATATCTGCATCCGACGAGGATCAGACTGTTCAACATGAGTCGTCTACATCTCATTCCAATGATAATCAAATAGATACCGTAGTTATATTTGATGATCAAGATGACCTTATGGTTAACATTGATCATCAAGTTGACTCCGTGGTTATACTTGAGGATCTGACTAATGATCATGTTGAGACTCACGTTGAACAAGCTGAACTTCCGTCTGAGCTCATGACCTTACTTAAAGACCAAGAATATCGCCTGGAAATATGCAAGGACCTCAATCAACAATTACACACAAAAAATGCACTGTTAACCGGGATATTGAATGCTTAAAAAGGCAACTCAACGTTTCTAAAACTCAAGAAAAATGTGAACAAGGTTTTGAAGTCGCTTTTGCTAAATCACATCAAAACGAAAAATCATTAGAACGACAAATACGTGATCTAGCCGCATCCAAGAATGCTTTGTTGTCTCAAATAGAACAACTGAAATATGATCATAAACAGCAACTTAACGCTCTTACTTTGGAAACTCAAAAGGCCAAGTCCGAGTTGCTAACTTGTCAAAAATGTTCTCGAGTACAAAAATCATTCAACGAAACGAATAGATGCCTATCTTGAGGAAATTGTCGACTTACAAAACAAAATCAAAGAGTTTCGAAATGTTGTTTATAAACATGGTGAATCAATCACAACGATTCAAAAGTTTACTTTCAAACCAAATCCAAATGGATATGGACCGAATCTTGCTGACATAAACCTAAGTTTTCACGCAGAGCATTCAAACCAAATCCTGAAGTTTACAGTGCAAAACATAGAATTGATAATTCCATTATAAGTGTTGTTGAATATAATCGTCAAGAGGAATTAGATGCAGAAGACGAGAGTCGATCAAAATTAGAAAATGTTGTTTACAACAAACCATTTAACTACTCAAAAGCCGTCACTTTCGTTGAACACCGGGATACTTCTAACACACCTTGGGTTATCACACCTATTTCTGAGTCTTCGAATGTTGGTCCCCAACCCAATTCTGCAAAAATTAATGGTCATTTACCTTCACTCAGTGAAGTAAAATCAATACCCGAAAATCGTCAAATTCTTCGATATTTTGACATTTTCATTTCTGACATCAAACTTTTAGAACGTGAGATTGAATTTCATTCCGAAATAAAAGTTGAACATTTTCAATCGCCTCAGGCGCAAGAACAAAGAGATATTTTTTAGAAAAGAATTTTACCCCATGTTCAAAATTTGAAAAATTGTGCATTATATTGGGAAAGGGAATTTCATAAGGAACTTGGACTGATGAAAATAGTTTTCGAGAAAACAGAAACATCTATTTCAAATACAAAACGTAAAAAGAAAATGTTACGAAAAGATGTTGATGGACTCTTGGAAGATGTTATCTGTGCTGATATCCATAATGTGGTGTTATTATATTCTTTTGCATATGCATTTGATTATATTTCTGCTGATTCTGTTGAAACTGTTGAGAATACTGACACTGTGTCACAAATCAAGTCTTTAAAAGTTGAAAATGAACGATTGTTACACGAGCTTTCAAATGCAAAACGTCATCTTCAATGGTGTCAAAAAGATTGTCAGAATCGAGAGCTCACTTTGCAAAACAAAATCAACCAGTTGCACACCAAAACTCTTAGTCCAAAATTTGAGCAACTGGATGATGAAAATGCGTCTTTGAAGTGTCAAGTCTCAAAATATGAACAAGAACTTTCAACAATTAAAAAGGCACATAGTGTCATATCTGATTCACTCAAAAAGACTCGTGCTAAAGCGTCAAAATACCTTGATGATCATCTTGCATACATGAAAGATGTCTTACGACGAGATGGTCTCAGTCGTACTGAAAATCTAGATTTGTTACACAAAATTCATGATCTTAAAGCAGAGGTGGTGAAACTTAAGCAAGATATGAATAAGAACACTGTAGCAACTACACCTATAAAGATTCAAAAAGACTCTAGAACATCTAATGATAAACAACAAGAAACTAATGTGCTTCCCTCTACAGAAAAAGGAATAGTTGCCTCTTTTCCAAACGTCCACACTTCACAGCCTAGGAGCAATACAAGGAAGAATAGGAAGTTGCGTCGTAAGAAAAGAACAATAAAGAATGCTGAAGTAGAAGAACACCCTAGGACTTTGAATAAAACTCAAGTTGCACCCACTTTAGATATTGCGTCTGACAAATGTAATGGAACAAGTGATGTAACGAATGCTGAATCTTTAAGTACTCTTAATGTTTTGTTTGAAGTCTCTTGTGTTGGTTGTCATAAAAGCATGTTTTCTGGTTGTCATGATAAATGTGTTGCTAAGACTATCTTGAATCGTAAGCGGAATAATAGAAAATGGAATACCTCTAGGCCCACTAATGCTTTTAAGTTTGTGCTAGGTAAACCACCCTCTAGTGTTCCAACTACGATCATTGATGTACCCATAGAACCCCCTTCACCTCCTATGATGAACTTATCACCTAGTGCATTCACTAAGACCAAAGCTAAGACTAGTTGGAGATGGCAGAAATGGTTACATAATACAATTGGATTTAAATGGATACCTAAAATCATTGATATGTGTGTTTCTACTATAACTTCTGAGGAACCCTCTAACTCTTCGGGTTCCACATCTACTTCTATTCCATATGTGTCGTCTGTGTGTAATGCAGGTGATACAGATCATCATTTGGATTGTTGATAGCGGATGTTCCCGACACATGACAGGCAATCTCAAACTATTATCAAACTTTATTGCAAAGTTCATTGGCACTGTCAGATTCAGGAATGATCACTTCGCAGCTATCATGGGCTATGGAGATTGCATCAATGGCAACATCGAAATTAGCAGGGTTTATTATGTGGAAGGCCTCGATCACAATCTCTTCTCAGTAGGTCAGTTCTGTGATGGAGATCTGGAAGTTGCTTTTCGGGAGAAAACTTGTTTCATTCGTGATCTCCAAGGAAACGATCTTATGTCTGGCACCCGCAACTCAAGTCTATACACAATCTCAATTCAAGACATGATTGCTTCATCTCCCATCTGTCTCCTTTCAAAGGCAACATCTACAAAATTTTGCTATGGCACCGACGTCTCTCACATTTAAACTTTCAAACCATAACCAACCTTGCTCGATACAAACTTGTTGAAGGTCTCCCGAGATTCCGATATTCTAAAGATCACCTATGTTCAGCTTGTGAACAAGGAAAAAGCACTCGTGCTCACTTTCCTTCAAAGATGGAACACAACTCTCAACATGTGCTTCATCTTCTTCACATGGATTTGTGTGCCCCGATGCGCGTGCAGACGATTAATGGCAAACGCTGCATCTTGGTAATTGTAGATGACTACTCCAGATGGACTTGGGTTTATTTTCTTCGAAGTAAAGATCAAGCTCCACAGATGATCATCACCTTTCTCACGAAAATTCAAGTTCAGCTCCGGAACACCGTCAGACAAATTCGAACAGACAAAGGAACTGAATTTGTAAATCAAACTCTTCGTGAATATTATGAGAAAGTGTGAATTGAGCATCAAACATCAATTGCACGTACTCCAGAACAAAACAGAGTTGTTGAAAGACGAAATCGTACGTTAGTGGAAGCTGCTAGAACGATGTTAATCAACGCTAAACTTCCAGATTACTTGTGGGCTGAAGCCGTCTCAACAGCATGCTACACTCAGAATCACTCAATGATTACAAAACGCCACAACAAAACACCTTTTGAGCTTATCCACAACCGAAAACCGAATCTCAAACACTTTCATGTATTTGGATCCCTTTGCTACCCGAATAATGATCGTGATGACTTTGGAAAGCTCAAAGCTAAAGCTGACATTGGAGTCTTTATTGGATACTGTGAGAATTCTAAAGGTTACCGGATCTGGAATCGTCGTACAAAGCAGGTTATGGAAACAATTCATGCAAATTTCGATGAGCTTACAGAAATGGCTTCTGAGCATAACGGCTTGGAATCCGGTCATAACCGTTTAAACTTCCCTCAAACCCCATCATCAGCTGAACCTAGTCTACAACTAACTCGACGTCAAATGGGACTGCTATTTGCTCCTCTGTTTAGTGATGATATTGATAAACGTGCTCCAGGTGTATCCAATGTTTTCGCTGCTTAACCTGATCAAAATCCAATACCTGATACACCTGCTACAACAACTACTGTTGAGGAAGCACCACCAGTTGATTCTACAACAACAGTTGAACAAACCGCATCCAATGACGCTGAACCAGCTGATGATGTTCTAAACAATGAAGTACCCCCACCTGCAAATTATGATCCAAATGCGTTCTTCAACCCGTTTGCTAATGAAACTGTTGCATCTGATGTTGCGGAATCATCTACAAGCCATTTGAATCCTCCCAATCTGCATAATGTATATCAACATCGTTGGACGAAAGACCATCCTCTTGAGAACATCATTGGTAACCCGAATCAATCAGTCGTAACAAGACAACGTCTTCACACAGACGGTGAACATTGCATTTATGCACTCACTGTCTGCCAATCTGAACCTAAAAACATTAAAGACGCAATGACCAAAGACAACTGGATTGAATCCATGCAAGAAGAACTCAATAAGTTTAAACATCTTGAAGTATGGGAATTGGTTGAAAGAACAACATGGGTCTTCGTCATTGGTCTAAAATGGATTTGGAAAAACAAATTTGATGCTGAAGGAACCGTAATCAGAAATAAGTCACGTCTGGTGGCTAAGGGTTATAGACAGGAAGAGGGTATTCACTTTGAAGAATCATTCACTCTGGTTGCTCGTCTTGAGGCTGTTCGGATATTTCTGGTGTTCGCGGCTCATATGAACATCACGGTCTTTCAGATGGACGTCAAAACTGCTTTTCTGAATGGTAAACTAAAAGAAACAGTCTATGTCAGCCAACCAGAAGGATTCGTTGATCCAGAGTTCCCGAACCACGTTTACAAACTGAACAAGGCTCTCTACGGACTCAAACAAGCTCCTCGGGCGTGGTACGATAAGTTATCATCCTTTCTTCTCGACAATAAGTTCGTCAAAGGTTCGGTCGACCCTACACTTTTCATACAATATCACGGGGCACACATTTTAATCGTTCAAATTTATGTGGATGACATCATTTTCGGGTCAACACATTTAAAATACTCAAACGCTTTTTCAAAACTAATGAAGAAACATTTTGAAATGTCCATGATGGGTGAACTTACGTTCTTTCTAGGACTTCAAGTTCATCAATCACCTCGTGGTATTTTTCTAAGTCAGTCCAAATATGCCCTTGAAATATTGAACAAAAATGGAATGCAAAACTCTGACATCTATGCCACTCCCATGGCACATACCAAGAAGCTAGACGCTGATTTGCATGGGAATTTGGTTGACCCTACCAAATACCGCAGTATCATTGGGTCTCTCATGTATCTAACAGCCAGCAGGCCTGATATTGTCTTTGCTCCCGTTATTAGTCGAGACCACTTGGGGTTGGGACGAGGTTCTCAGCACAAGACGATTTCGTTTCCGGAATAGTGCTAAGATGTTCGTCCCCCATTAAAAGGTTATCCGAAGGTTCTATGGTAGATAGGCAAGATGAGGGCTGAGAATGGACATGTGCGGTACTTTGTGGGCTAGAGATATGCACCTTGTCCTTTGTCATCTCCCAATCCTCCTCATCCTCTTCATCGAGACGGCAAGCCTCGTTGAATAGGAGAGGTTGTTGAGCAGCTTCGTTGAATAGGAGAAGCCTTTGAGCTGCTCGTTCATCGGCTAGATATCTTTTGTTGCGAGCTGCTTGTTCCTCGGAAAGTTCTTCAAGGATTATACGAGGAAATTGATCAATGACGGGAAATTGTGGGGGTTGGATGCTATCAAAACTGGAAGTGTTATAACAAGGATCAGGTCCATAGTAATCTTGATTCCACGATTGACATTGATAATCATCATAAGGACCCCCACATTTATCACAATGAGGGTATTGGGGAGAGAAACTTTGAAACGATGAATCACTGAAATGATGATAGTACGGTTGTGGTTCGTATGAGTTTTGTGGAGGGTAGTTGAAATTTTTTTGAGGATAATTGAAAGAGTTCGGGTTAGAATCATAAGTGAATGAATTCTCGGCGCAAATCGAACAACATCCATCAATAAGATAGTTTCCACACCACTCGCACATACATTTGCAACAACGGAAACCTTTAGGTAACACGTCTCCACAACCGTAGCAATACTCTTGATCGAACGAAAGTATCTCGGGTACGGGAGTAGGAATCGAGGGCTCAACAACATCACAAATGGTAGGTAAAACGGTATTTCCCGAAATTGAATCTTGACGAAGTTCATTCAAGCAATTTTGAAGTATGTTCATGATTTCGTCTGAAAAAGGTTTTGAAGATTCCGGAGGTGGGACAAGTGGTGTGCTCTCAGAGCTAGCAATTTCCACCACTTCCGTTTTGGTCTCCGGTTCTCGCTCTTTTCTCTTAACCTTAACCGTAAATCGCGAAAGATTTTGATCAATTCTAGACGGTTTGGGTTCAGAAACAATAGAACAAATCTCGGGTTGTGGCGGGTGGTCGGAAAAACTTGGAGAATCATCGAGAGAGTTTTTATCGGATAATTCGCACCAATAGCAATATTTGCTCGCACCAGCCCTACCACACCGCTTACATAAACAATCGTGATTTTGACAATAAAGCTGATCCTCTTCCATACGGCTTTTGCAATGGAAACAACGACGATAATCGATCGTCGCCATGAGAATTAAACATGTAGAGGGTTAAAGAAATAGAATCAAATGGTCGAGAGGATACGAAGAATAGAATCAAACGGTGAAAGAGGGTAAGATAATTAGAATCAACGAATGAGAGGAATGAGAAGAATATTTTTTTGATTTTTCGAAAACGAGTGCACATGCACATTCAAAAACAACACTTTCGATTAAAACAAGACTGAGGCAAAACACAAGGAACTTAAACCAATAATCACAAGCAAATTCACGCAAGTGACACAAAGGCAAGTTTTAAATATTTTGTTCGGGAACTTATAATGATAACACTCAAGTTGAGAAGTGTTATATTGATTGTGTGTTCTATTTTATTTTAAAACAACAAGCAAAAATCTTTTTGTATTTTTAATCTTTTACATATATATACAAAGAAAAGAAAAATATTTTTGTATTTTAGTATTTTTATAAAAACAATAACTTCACGAGGAAGGTTCTTCAAGTCACTAATCGCAAAAATCACGATATTGTCGCAACACACCTCCCCGGCAGCGGCACCAAAATTTGATCTCGTTCGTTTGTGAGTGTGGAAAATAAACACAAATATCAAAATATCAAATTAATCGTGAAATCCGACAAATCAACCTTTTAGGAAAAGGGTTAACGTGCCAAAGCTCACGATTGTGATTAAAGTGATACCGGGAAAGTGATATCCCCGGGTCGTGTCCCAACGAGGTGTGAAATTGACGGTATCGTTGAACTTCGTGACTAAGACTTGAATTGGTTAAACGAATTTCGGATTTTTGATTACGTTATTCTACAAAATAAAGAACGGGAATGAAACTAAAGCAAGTAAAACAAAGTAAACTCTAATTAAACTACTACTAAGCCTAAGAAACAATAAAACGATGCTAAACTACATCCTAGGGTGCTAAAATGCTACAACCTAAATGACAAAATAAAATATGGGAAAAAGGAATTTTTTTTTTAATTGATTTTTATGAATTAAAAGCTAATTTAATAAAACTAATTAAAAGTTTAAAATTATAAAATGGATTTGAAAAAAGTACGAAACTTTTTTTATTTTATTTTTTATATATATATAACTTATATAAAAAACTAAGCTAAGAAAAATGTAAACTTGAGAAAAGAATTTAAATAGACATTTCAATAAGTTATCTAAAGAGTTGTGTATGTAAATGATCTATTAAATGGTAAACTATAATAAGTATAATGATAATGCAGAGATGGTATGCAATAACTAGATAGCTCAGTTGGTTATGCAAAGGGTGTATGAAGTCTGGACAGGCAAGAGGTGCTGGGTTTGAATCCCACCTCCACGTTTTTGCTACTAACTTTTTTTGAATTTTTCTTTTACAAACTAACTAATGGACTAAATTAACACTCTTTTTACAAAAAAAAAAACTAAAACATGAAAAACTGAAATCATTTGGGATCAGCTTGCAGTTGACATAAAAAAGGGAATGGGTCACAGATGCAAGAAAAACCAAGTCTACCTAAACAAGAATAAGTACCTAATAATCTAAAGCTCTAACAAGCTACCTCATCTAACTAACTAAAAGCATTAAAGGGTGACTGAATTAAGTCATTTGAAAAAGAAAATAAGCCAAAAAAAAAGAGCACCTGTGGCTGCTACACTTCCACTATTTTGCTGCAGAAAAAAAACAACCCACAATGGGCTTGTAAGAGCTTAAAATTAATCTCCTAATCTACTCCTACTTCAACCATAAGCCAAAACATTTAAACATGAAATTATGAGCTATTGAAAAAGACTAAATTTCAACTATTAGGGGGCTTTTATAAGCTTATTAGGGGCTGCAAAAAGGCTCGAGGTGACTGATGTGCAGCAGATCAGATTCAATGCGAAAAGACTTATGGGGCAAGTTTGAGGCCAATAAAAGGCTAACCAAAAAGCTCTAAAGTCATTTATAAGCTAACTCAGATTGAACCTAATCCACAAGCTACCTATGAGATCATAATCAAAAGCTGAAACAAACTCTAAATGTCCTATATCTAAGATTAAAGAGAGACTAATGGTGACAGTGACAGAAACTTGGGTTTTTTTTTTTGACAGATTTGATTCCACAGTTTAACAACACATCAAAAAAATTTGACAAACTGAAAACTTTTGATTAACAAAGCTTTAAAACCAATACTAAACACAACCACATTAAATCTGTAATACCTAAGTTAAATGAACTCTTAAAAATGAGCCAAATCCAAACACCCCTTAAGGGTAGAATCCAATTTTTTGAAACTGTGAGATTTTGTTACTTGAGAAAACTTGATTTGCAACTTTAAACTAACTCTCAACTGAATTGAAACAACTTCAAACACACTCTAAACTGAAATGGCAGGTTAAGGATATGAACCAAAAAATAAAAACATTGAAATTAGAAATCTGAAGATTGCATTAACTAGTAATTAAACAGTACAATTAAAAATGACAAAGAAATTTAAAAGTGGGACTAGAACAAAATTTCTAGACAAAGTTTTACATTTTCCCTAATCTTCTATATATACTGAAAATAAAAAATCTTTCACTTTTTGTCTTCTTTCTTGGTGTGTTTGTTTTGTGAGATGGAACAAACCAAAAATCACCATTGTGTTTCTTGAAACCATCCTGAGCCATTGGATGCCCTTGGAAACCCATTACAGCCATTGATTGGCTTGGAATATGTTGTGGATCGATGACTTGGCAAGGGGAGACATGTGACTCTTCCTTGGTGATGGAGCTAGTGTGTTGGGAGACTGTGATTGAGAGTGACAGAGAGAGAGGAGGGAAAACACTTTGGGCGCCAAGGTAGGTTTCTGAGTTTTATCTTTTTTGTTTTCTGTGTTTGGATAAAGAGAAGGAAGGAGGTCATGGGGTCAAATAGGGTTAAAAGGTGTTTTAAGTTTTATTTAAAAGGTAAGAAAAATGTTTTTTTTTTTTTTTTTTTTTTTTTTTTTTTTTTTTTTTTGAAAACTAAAAAAAATTGGCTTTAAGAAAAAAAAAATAATAATTGACAAATTGGTTTTTAAAACTAAAAATGGGATTTTGGATTTTTGGTTTAAAAGATAATTTGGTCGTTTTGGGTATCGGGGACGGGTAAAATGGTGATTTTGTGTTAATGGTATGGTTTTGAGTTTGTTTCCCCCCGCTCACTCTCAGAACGTGTCCCGGGCTCCAAAAATGTAGAAAATCACATCCCGGCACCGGCTTCTCAGCACTTTTCTGATTTTTGCTCGATTTCTCTCGTTTTCGCTCTGTTTTCAATCCTTTTGTACCTGCAAGACACAAAACACACTCCGAGGACATTTTTAACATATTTTGATCATATTTGGGTGTTTTTTGGTCATTTTTTAGGTCTTAGGTGGGTAAAAACGATTAGTGAATAAGCACTCATCAGTAATCATTAAAAACAGTGACAGAGTTGATTTCCAGAAATTACTTTCATATTTTGCCATCATTAAACGTATTTTAATCTATGGCTGATAGTCACAAGGCTTTACTAAACCAGGTTACAAGTCAAACATTGCCTTTATTTGAGGAGATTATATAATTATATCTAGTTCATTAAAAAAAGATCACACCTCATCCTTTTTGGCTACTTCCTCTTCATCATCATCATCGGCATTATCTCGAGCAAATAACTCAGTAAGCCAATCCTTAGCTGAGCTAACTAGAGTGTATATCATAGCCATTCCAAGGTTCTCGGATGCCTGCAAGTGTGACAAACTGCTCAATCAGGTTCATAGTTGTGTCCAGAACAGGGTGTGTGAGTTGGAAGATAGGTGAGTCAGGCGGGTTGAGTAATTAGTCAAAATGTGTTTTGAGCAAAATGGATAAGATTCCACAGGTCAATCAGCATCAGGTCACGTTGACATGCAGACAACTTTTTTGCCTGTTTTGCAACTTTAGATAAAATAAGATGCTTTCATTATGAATACAAAAATTTCAAAAACAACATTAATACAAATAACTATCCAAGTCTTTTAATAAAAGGACTTAGTGTTTATATGCTAATAAAATATACTTTGGTTGATTTTCAACCCGTTCCTCCTCTTTGCTATGGTTTATTTGACCTGTTTGACCTAAACCACCGCTACTATAACTACGTTCTAGGAGAAGTAGATACGCCAACAACTTAAAGCAATAACTATCATCTTCTTCTCGGGTACTATGTTAAATCATAGTTACCCATTTACCCGTATTCGACCAAAGTCTTAAGATACTGTGATAAACTAACAGGAGGGACAGTTAATCAAAGGCTTTGAAATGTTCAGCTCAGCAGAGCCTTTGTTGTACAAGTGGCAAGTTTTATGGTGGTTACAATTCTTTTCTAGTATGGTTTGAAACCAGATTGGTCAAAATGGATTGACCAAAAAACTATAAGAACAATAATCAAAACATTTGAAGACAACAATTTAGGAGAATTCGGTGCACTAAGAACAAATTTTGGGCTACTTTATACCCAATTAACGTGCCTTTTGGCTACAATTTTTTGTTCAGCCACTTTGGACCGATTGATACAAAGCACAACCTCCAACTAGACACGTTGATAAGTAAATGGACCCAAACAATAATTAATTCTAAATCACTAAGTTGTTTCAGGCTCTTTAGTCTTCATTCATATAACGGAATGAAATGCCTTGTTATTTATGTGATTATTAAATCTTTTGCAACAAGAAGTATATACACGTTAAAAGTTCAGTGTCTCAAGAATAAGAACATACCCGCAAAGCCATCTTCTTTAGCTTGTTCATTGTAGAGAATTGTTTCAAACGAGAAAGAACAGCTGGATCCAATGCTCTATCAGGAGCAACACCATTTTCGCAAACCCAAGGATGGCCTGTACAGTTCATATAACCCCAAACCGCATAAATAATCTTCAAGCTTATAAATTATAATGATAATTGTAATGAATAACGTACACTATTTGAATGAAAACTACTTAAACATAAGGCATTCTAACTATATATAATATGATTAAAAAAAGTAGGAACAACGTACAAAGAACTTCATGAGCAGTTAGACGGTCTGAAGGTCGAGAGCACAACATCTTCCTGATAAGATCCTTAGCACTGTCAGATATAAGTGGCCACGGGTCTGATTCAAAGTCAATGTATCCCTTCAAAACCGCATCAAATATCCCCTGTTGTGTTTCTACATTTAAAAAATAATGAGAATAAGTGAGCATCCCTGTTGATAATATCCAGAACACAAGGATACAAAGCAAACGTTCTACTGCATTCTTAACACGTACCAGCCCAAAATGGAGGCATACCACTCACTAGGATGTAAAGTATAACCCCTGCAGTCCATACATCTGCTTCTGGGCCATAGTGCTTCAAAAGCACCTCAGGTGCAACATAGTACGGGCTTCATACTACATCCGTGAATACTTGACCTGAACAGTAACATAAAATTTAGTTACACATTGACGATAAGCTCTAGATATAATTAGCAGAAGTTATACTATGGTAATTCAATTTTACTTGGCTTGAAGAAAACTGAGAGTCCAAAGTCAATTGCCTTGAGAGAGAAATCGTCAACTCTATTGACCAACAAGAAATTTTAAGGTTTCAAGTCTCTGTGCATAACACCAAGTGAGTGGTATGCCTCAACAACACCGATACAGGTAGTGCTGCTTTTGAGATTCCAAATAGCCGATACAGGTACAACTGCTTTTGAGATTCCAAATAGAGATGACAGGCTTTGTGGAGGTGGCATTGATATCTCAATTCTGGATCCAAATCAATCAGTGGGTGGTGCTCAAGAAGTACTCGAGGCTTATTGATCATACATTTTTTTCATTACTTTCCCTTCGTCCTTAATATTCATCCCCATTATCAAACTTTCATTCTATTCATTCTTAAAACCATCCTCAGAAATCATAATAACTTTTTCGATATAGTCATTATTTGTATAAACATCCAAAATAAGAGACACGTAAACACCAAGTGAAATAGATATTATGCAGACTTTCGCAATCTTGAGTCAACCAAGAATCTCATTCCTAACTACTGAAACACCATGTTAATACGATAACCTTTTAAATATATACTTTTCTAGTTTAAGCAACCATGTATACAATGTCAAAGAAACATAAGCGATAACAATAAAGTTCCACTAAATTCCTTTTGGCAAATAGAAAAAGTCATGTTTTGGTTAAGCATTTTATCAAACAGTTGGCATGCTTGTTCTTTAAAGAACTGCTTACGTACACCTTTTAGTCATTCTTTCAAACACTATCGATATAACCTTTAAACTGAAATAGCCATTTTTTTCCCATAAGCACCATAATCAAATAATCTTGATGTACAAACACATATAGATAAATAAATAATTCATATTAATCAATAAATTTCATAACTGAAAACACCATATGAATGATAAGGAATACCTCAACAATCTTAACAACGTCAGCATACTTGTTCAATTTGCTCATACTGAAACGAAAAAATAAGATTTAGTTATAATCAATCAAAATCATAAACTGATAAATTAAAATCAACATACTTGTTTTCATTGGAATCAAAATAAATAAATACTTGTTTTCACTGGAATCAAAATAAAAAAAGAAAGAAGATGAGAAAAGGATTTGAATTTAATCATTTGGATAGAATATATGAATGATGGCGGTGTTGGATGCAGTAGAGAGCCAGAGATTAGTAGAAGAAATTCAAATTTCAAATTCTTGATCAAAGAGCTTAACATTTTTTTTCCACAAGGCATCAGGTATTGAGATGTCAAAAGTTGTTCCATTCAGGGGTCCTTTCTTTCATAAATTAAAATGGAGGAGGAGGTGGGGGGTGTGAGACTCGAGTAGCGGAGGAAAAGATGTCGGAGGAGGTGGTGGCGGTGAAAAGGAGACAGGTGGAGGTGGAGATGGAGGTTGGGGAAGGGAGGACAGAAATGAGGAATTATTAGCTGAGAATAAACGAGCAGCGGATATAAACGAGCAGCGGATAAAAAGAATATAATGGGTGAGTAAAATATAAGATAAAGTATCCTCGCGTATAAATATAAGTTGCCAAAAAATATAAAGTTGCCCAAAAAACAATACATGACATATACTTTCAAAATACGTACTTGTGTCATAAGTTGTCGGCCACGTGGCAGCCCCTGGTTGGGTCCAAGAAAATCGTTGGGCAACCGGTCTAGTTTCAAATGTCAAAAGGGCGTGGTCCGGAAAGTGATAAGCCTCAGGGCACGCGGTCCATTTGCGTCATTTTCCCTAAAAAATAAATAACTAAAACAATGCGCACATGACTAACAATTAAAATGCGTAAACAAGTAGCCACATGCAACTTATTCGATAAAACCTATTACTGTAATAATCAATTCTAGCTAGGTTAAATTATGCATATATCAACTAGGGCTTTCACTTACAAAAGGAAGTAAGCCACATATATCGACGAGTCAAATGCGTGAGCCATAGTCAAACATATACCATATTGCACATAATTGATTCATTAATATTATTGAGGTCTTCCCCAATTCAAGAATTATCAAAACAATACATGTGATAAAAACTTAACAATTAGTCATTAAACATAACACTCATTCAATTAGTCACAAGATCGCATACAATTCCATGTCACATAACAATTATTCACGAATTATTCACATAAACATATATATAATTCTAGGTTTAATTATCGAATAACAAAACAAATTAACGAACCCTAAAAAAATTATAAATTAACAATTTAAAAAAAAATTAGGGTTTGAATTTTTATTTATTTATTTATTTATTTTTATAAAACATTAGGGCAATCGGCCCTAACCCTAAAATTAGGGTTTTGAAAAAAATAACCAAACCCTAGAATTAATCATATCATAAACACAATACAATTATCCGTTTTTTACGTGTTTAGTAATTAATTACACATTATCCAAGGCTCGTGATGCCATTGTTGGAATTTTAAAAGCATGAAAATCATAATTAAACACAATAAACATCAAGTACACATGCGGAAGTGTATAGGAACATATAATGAATAATTAATTAACATAAACATAAAAGTATGCGTACCTTTGATTCTAGCTAAACAAGAATCAATTCCAAGCTAGCAATTGAGATGAACCCTAATTAGGATTTATAAAGATTATAAGAATTGCCCTTTACCCTTTTTGCAATTCAATCCAAGATACTTACAATAGTGTTTAAGTACCACGTTCTTGTACACACGTACTATAACGAATTAAAGTAAATGCTAGTTTAAGGAACACAAAACGTTTATTTAAGAAAAACAAAGGTAATCAACCCTTAGGTATAGGGAACGATCGTTTGGACTAAAACAAGAGAAACACAAGCTTAGGTTTTTGGTTATGTGACAAAGAAGTGAATAACAATGAACCTTAGCCTCGTTTATATAGTATGCAAAACTTGGAGAGCAAGTTGGACTTGGATTGGGTTTCCCCTCTCTTTTGTCTGATCGTTCATAACCCCAAAGGGTTATCTAGAACCTTCTTGTCCTCTATTTTCACCTACAGTCCTTTTCTTTAACATTTAACGACCGTTAGTCCATTACGTTTAATTACTTAACTTTCGTTATTCGTTTCGTGTAAATAATAACTAAATACAACCTTTTATATTTAATTATTAAACTTTAATTCTCATACGTAAAGTATGCAACCCCGTGGTCTAGAGTTCGATCCTAACTCACGACTACTAATTTATGTCCATAAAACTAACATAAGATTCATGAGAGAATTAGGAGGCCTTTTTCATGTCCTTTGCCTCTTTTGTTCAAATGTAAAATGTACATCCTTGTGTCTTTACTCGAAGAAGATTAAACTTAAAATATTTAGTAGTGTTGTATTTGCTTTGGCTTCTATAAATCTTATCTTTTTATGGGATTTTTGATAATGTCATACACTATTCAGATATCATAGCACATCATGTGGATCTAGTGCGTCATGCATATAATGGGTGTGGAGCTATTTATTTTTAACTATTTAAAAGGCGTTAAGAAGTATTGTCTAATCTAATAATATATGGTGATCGAATAGGGACCATGAAATGTTGGTCTAACATGATAATTGTGGCGGTTCCCGCATATGCGGTCATATGTGCGTGACATATATGTATGTCGTATAATTGGTTCGTGTTTTGTCTCGTGTTGACAGGAGCGTAGCTCCTTTACATTCTTTTTGTGAATTAAACATCCTTTAGAGCTGATAAAATGTAGCAAATGTCAATTATGCTTATTCTATTTCAAATGTGTTCTTTAAGAAATGTAAACTTCAAGCATTTTGTGATTGTGCCAAAGGTAAATATGAGCATAGTCAATTTCATATTTAATGAGCATAATACATTATTTCAATACAAGACGGTTGTACTAAGTGGCTTGGGCCATGCGTGAATCACCACTGGGATAGTCGAAGAATATTCATTCGAGCAAAAAAGGAGGAAATTGGTGACCTACACCGAAGAGTTGAAACATTGTGTGTACGCGGGGGCGTGTTTGAATGTGTTGTGAGGTATATGTGTGCATTTAACTGTGGTATAGATAATGGTAAAGAATGTGGTACTCACTACAATGGTTGTTAGGAATTATTGTAATAGTAGGTTCCTGCTGATAGCTTTAGTGTTCCTGCTGATAATGTAGTTACTGCGGACAGTGCAGTTGCTACTGATAGTTAATATTGTTTCTGCGGATATGTAGTTTCTGTATTATTAGTATTTAGTTAGGATATGCATGAGTTAAATTAGGAATAGATAATGCATATCTTTTACGTGTTTTGTAAGCAGCAAAATTAGGGTTTCTGGTAGTATAAAAGAAACCTGCGGCTAGGGTTTATGTATGCCTTTGATAACATTATTTAGTAATTGAATATAGATCCATAGAGGATCGAGTATTTGGTGCTTATTGTCTTCTTAATTCTTGTGTTTATATTCCGCGTGAACATAAGTTTAGTAAAGGTTCTCCATAGTTTTCATGTGATTACACAAGTTTACTATACTTTCATTAAGGCTCTTAAGATCTATTTGGGACTGATCCAACAAGTGGTATCAGAACTTGGTGAGAATCTTTAAAAGAAGACAGTCTTACTCTCTTTCACAAAACCCTAATCTCACTCTAATAATGACATCATCAAAACATTCAGAATCAGACAATGAGGACAAGCCTGAGCCATCCAATGCTCAGTCTACACTTCAGCAGGTTGTTACCACCATGTTTAACAACAATGCAAAGTTTTCCTATCTGAATAAGGACGAATATGACATATGGGATATGAAGATGGAAAATTACATCACCAACAGTGACTACCATCTCTGGAACATTGTTCTAAAAGGCAACAACAAGAAGAAGATTGGTAGAGATACAAAAGGTAATCTGATCGTTCTACCAGCATCAACAACTGAGGAAGCTATTGCCCTTCAGAGGGAAACAAAGGCTAGGACTACCTTGCTCCAAGCACTTCCAGATGAGCATATGAGTGATTTCATCATCTTGATGATGCAAAAGAGATCTGGAAGGCCATCAAGGCAAGGTTTGGAGGTAATGAAGAGTCTAAAAAGATGAGGAAGTCTATGCTCAAGCAGAGCTTTCAGGAGTTCACAATTTCTGAAGAGGAGGGCATACACAAGGGGTATGACAGGTTTCAGAAAATCCTGAGCCAGCTTAACCAGATGAAGTCCAAACCTGACATGGAGGAATGTAACCTCAAGTTCCTTCATGCTTTACCTTCTTCCTGGAGGCAGGTTTCTCTCACTCTCAAGGCAAAGGGATGCCTTGATTATATAAGCTTCGATGACTTATACAATAAGCTTAGATCTCTTGAAATTGATATCAAGGGTCATTCTTCTTATTCTCCAACTCCATCACACTGTTTGTTAATGCTACCAGTGCTAACACAATGGTGTCTTATGCTGAGAGTCTCACTTCTTCATCAGCAACAACCAGATCACACACTTCTTCTACAAGAAAATCAAAGTCCAATTCTGTGATAGAGGATGTGCTTTACTCATTTGTTGCTGAGACTGAAGATCAATAACAGCTGACCTATGAAGATTTTGAACAAGTGGATAAATGGGATTTTGAGGAGATGGACCTCAAATGGCAGATGGCAATGCTTGCTATAAAAGTCAACAGGTTTGAGAAGGATTCTAGGAGGAAATTCGGCTACAAGGGAAGAGAGTCAGCCAGGTTTAACAGGAAAAAGATCAGGTGCTTTGAATGCAACCAAGTAGGTCACTTTGACAGAGAATGCCCACATAAGAAGGGAAGTGACAGGAGAAGGTATAATGCATACAAGCTCAAGGAAGCTGAGGACGTGAAACCTAAAGCTTTGCTGTATCTGGAATCAAGGTTTGACTGGGAAGCTCATGTGGATGAAGTTCAGGATGAAAATCCTCAGGTTGGATTGGTTGCTAATACTGCTGATGAGTTTGCACTGATGGGCATCACATCTCAGGTACAAAATTGTATTTTTGGTTGTAATGCTAAATATGATGCTCTTAAAAGTGAATTTGATGATGTTAATGGCCAATATAAAGAAAGTTTTATTCAGGTTCAGGCAAATCAAAAAACGGTTAAATTTTTAGAAATACAAAAGGCCTGGTACCAACAAAATGAATTGGCTCTTGAAGAAAGAATTAAGCTTTTAGAGAGGGATTTGGAAAACACCATTAACCAGTTAAAATTCTCTGAGAAAGAATATGTAAAATTTAATATAGAAAAAGAGGGTCTTAAGGCTAATTTAGATACAGAGGTGGCTAGACATAAAGAATGGCAAGAACAGGCTAAAAATCTTGACAAACTGTGGAAAAGTTCTATGTCTGTTAAAACTAAGATGGGGTTGGGCTTCCAGGACTATATTGGTCCAGATGAGGTTTATGACCCTAATGAATACAGTGTTTTTAATCTTGTCACTGATGAAGAAGAAGATAAATATAGAAAACTTGTTAAATTTGCAAAACAAGGTGAAATGCATTCAGTTCCTTCTTCTATAAATGGTATTGTTAGACCACCCAACCCAGACTCAGACTTGGATGAATCACATATGTCCTATGGCCAAAAGTCTAATGACTTAACTGACACTGGCAGTGAATCTAATACTTTTGTCTCTTGTTCTTCCAGTGATAGGACTTCAGAGACCCAGTCTAAAGACTATGCCAGTTGTGATTCAAGTGAAGAGTCTTCAACTCCCAAGTCTGCCTCTCCCAAGCCTTTACCAGTTCACCATGTCCCAAGAGTTGCTGTTGATGAACCATCTTCAAAGACCGCTTATTTTAGAAACATTTCTTGTTTTGTCGATTCTGTTAAAAACAATTCTGATTTTGGTTGTGGTTTGAATAAGTTTGTTTGTGATAAGACTATTCCTGTTATGAACAAGCATTTTAAGAAGAAATCATGTTTTGTTTGTGGTAGTACATTTCATCTTATCAAAGATTGTGATTTTTATGAGAAACAAATGGGTGTTTGTACTAATCAACAGAGACATAGACCAATATGGAATGATGTGACCGAAATCCCTCCATTTGTTCCCTTTGGAACACATGTGAGGACTGACAGAACCAATTCTGCTGGTAGACCAGTTCTTTGCTAGTAGACCTGTTCCTGCTGGTAGACCAGTTCCTGTTGGTAGACCAGTTCCTGCTGGTAACCCAATTTCTGCCGATAGACCATCTTCATCATGTTGGAGAAGAAATATTTCTAGGCCATTAATCAGACCTACTAGTAGTTATTTTCAAAATGGATATAGGCCTGTTAATAATGACCCATTGAATAAAATGGGGCAAGGTGGAATACTGTTGTTAAGCCCTCAGCAGGTTGCTCTTGGACACACAATAGACCATCATTCATGAAGGGTTCCAAGAACAATAGTAGATCTCATCAATCTGCAGGTTTCTTTAAAATGATCCACAAGAACAATAAGGGTAGGTTTATGGTTTAAGGGGAGGTGTTATGTTGTATATTTTGTATATTTTGCATATATTGTGTATATATTTGTATATATTTGTTTTGTATGCTCTGTGTTCTACTAACCATCTTGCAGATCTAGTATCAAACAAACAATCAGTGGCAAAAGATAGCAAAAGATTAATCTACCAAAGTCTTTTATTCATAAAAACAAACTGCATTATGAGATGCAGTATCACAATACAAGACTTTTTAAACATTGCTGCTGATTACATTAAGACACAATCCTAACAAGCTTCACCAAAGACACCTCCAGACTCCAGCTTCCATCTTCTAGGCTCTTTCTCAGGCCTCCTATTTCCCCACTCTAGCATTTTTTGATGCTCCTTTCCCCACGTGTTGATGAACGACCACACTGGCTTTGCAGCCAGACCAACCACTGTAGCTCTCTTCTCAGGGTTTGATGTGGAGGGTGCTGGCTTTGGAGCTGAAGTACCTGCAGCTGGGACAGAAGAAGGTGGTACTATGGCATGAGGAGCAACATTCTTCGCTGGTCCAGAGGTATCACCATCATCTTCATCCTCTGAAGAGGTGAAAACAAATGGTGATTTGCGAGGAGGGTCTCTAGACATGTAGGTCACACTGGAGTAACCACGGGGAAAGTAGTTTAACCATCCATCATTGGATGGCTCACTCTCAGATGAGCCTGAAGAAATTTCAATGGGATGATTGGGAGAGTTGTTCATGATGGATTGGTAGGAAGTCGACTCTGGTGTTAGGGTTATGTGGTTTGTATGTATGTTTGATGAGGCAATGGGTTGGTTATATAGGCATAGTAAATATGGAATCTTTGGTTGGTAGAATTTATGCTGTAATTAATGGTTGGAATTTGTATCGTTAAAGTTTAACTTTGGAGACTGTTGATGCACTGTTATGTATAGAAGAATTGATTCTTTCTCCATTTCTGCTGGTATCGTGATGATTTCTGCTGAGAGAAATGGCTTCTACTGATAGATTTGATATGGAAACAGTGGTCAAACGTTCAGTCATTTCTGTTGGTTGACTAAATGGTTTCTGCTGAGTGACTTTTCATTGCTGCTGATTTCATAATAATTGGGGATTTGTAACGGGATTTGAGTATAGTCAAATTGGTCAAATATTCTCTGCGAATCTTTTGCCAATATAAACGGTTATTTTAAGTATCTTACTTAAATAACAAATTGTTGATATCCGTCGACCTAATTGCAAAATTCCCTCTCATTTTGAAACCAACTCCATCTTCCACCTTCTCAGAACAATTTAATGGCGGCATTGGCTTTCAAAGTTGATCACAACAAGGTTGCATTCCTGGAAAGAGCTAAAGGGAGTGATTTATATGATCAAATGGTGGACTTTCTTCTCCGATCAAAGGTCAGGTATGCTCTAACTTTCTGTCCATCCATTGTTTATGACTCTTTAGTCAAGCAATTCTGGGCCACAGCTTTTGAGAGATCTCCTAAGGGTCAACCCAAGGAGATTGTGGCCATTATAGATGGACATGAGTATGTGGTCACGACTCAGTTACAATTAGATGATGAAGGAGGTGTGTCTGACAATAATAGAGATGAGATTATCATTGGTTTGGCTAGCATAGGGTATCCCACTGATGGGAAATTCATTTGGTATAAAAATAAATTTTTCCCTAAATGGAGGTTTTTGGTCCATACTCTCCTTCAGTGTCTTAGTCCTAAATCTGGGGGTTGGGATCAGTTATCTAGCTCTATTGCAACTGCTATTATTTGTTTGGCTCAGGGGAGAACTTATAATTTTTCAAAATATATCTTTGAGGAGATGCTTAGAAATATCAAGGATACCAAACATAAATTTCTTATGTATCCTAGATTTCTTCAAATGATATTAAACTTTGAACCCTCTGATAAAACCCCAAAAGCTATAAGTAAATTAACTGCCAAACTGTTTGCAACTATGAAAACAAATTTTCTTTGGAGAACACAGGCCTTTATTACTTTCTATGTTTCCAAGTGGCAATGTAGCTGCTGGTGCAGGTATTCCTGGTGGTGGTTTAGAGCCTTTGATTGATGAGGCATCTAGTGGCCCTATGTCACCAGATCTCAATGCTCCTGATGCCAATGCATCATTTTCCACTGAAAACCAGCAACCCCCATCTCCTACACCTGTTGCCCTACCATCTCCAAGGGTTGTTGCTTCTGAAGAGACAGTTGTTGCCTCTGAATCACAGGCTCATATTCCTGTTGAGACTGAGGACAATGTTGATCCACCTTTTGTCCAACCTTTTAGTCCACCCAGGGATACTTTTGAGGATGACACCACTTTTGGTGATGATTTTCATATGTCTCATCTCAGGTCCAATGAAGCTCCCAAAACCACAGGAAAACCTGTTGGTGGAGCTGAGGATCCTAATATACTAATGGAAATGTCTAGTTTGATTAACAGGTGTACCAAGAAGGTTGATGAATTGGAGGTTCAGCTTCAAGAATCCAGGGATGAGCTTAAGGAGACTAAGCAGACTCTTGGGGGTGCTATGGTTAAGTTTTTAAAAAGGGTGACAGATTTGGAGGTTAGGCTCAAAAAAAGAAGGAGCAGAGTTGTAGTTTCAGATACAGAGGAGGAACAAGATACTGAGAGGACCAACATTGATCTTGAGGCACTACATGTATTGGCTTCTGTTTCATTGGGAGAGACACAAGCTTAGGCAGGTCCAGAAGTTCAAGTGTTTCACAGAAGAAGGACTAGAAAGAGGAGTTATCTAAATCTAAATATTCTCAAGACTAGTATGGTAGATTCTCCTGATACTTCTAGTGCTGCTGAACATGTGCAACTTCCTCCTGAACCTGTTTCTACTGACAAGGTTCCTGAGGATAAGGAGCCTTCTATTCTTCTTATGCTGCTGAGAATCGTGTTCCTTCTGATAAGCCTGTATCTGTTGATACTTCCTCTATTGCTTATGAGATTCCAGAGTCCATTCCTTCTGATCCCAAGGTTACTTCTGATGATGTCCAAGTAGGTGTCTCTTCAGCAGATAAAGGAAAGGCTCCAATGGTTGAAGAGGAAGTGGATCCTGTTGTTGTCAAGGCTGAACATGAGAGACTTTTTAGGCTTCATGAAATAGAAAAGGGTGATAGAGAAGTAGTAGAGAAATTTCAAGCTTCCTTTGATGCAGAATTTCAGGCTCACACAGTTCCTGAGATCACGCCTGAAAGAATGAAAGAATTGGATGCGACTGCTTTGAACTTCACTGATGACACATGGACGTCACTTGTCACTGGAGTTGCCTCAAATCCATCACTTGCTCAGTCCATCTTAGGAGGTGCATTTGACTCTGATAATTTTGTTACTGATTTGATGGCCCTTGCAAATAAGAGAAAGAAATAAGATGCAGAGAGGAAAGCTAAGGCAAAAAGGGATCGACCTCCTACTCAAGCTGAACAAAGACTACATATGAAGGAGTTTGTCAAAAACATGAGCTTTGCAGTATACACAACTGGATGGAGTATGGCTTATGTGAGGTCCTTCACAGATGATCAATTGATTATTGAATATAATAAGATTCTGAGTAGGTTGGAAAAGGATGGTCTTGATCCATATGCAAGAATGAAGAGACATCCGCCTTCATTGGAAGGACCTGCAGTTAAGAGGTTGAAATCTAAGGATTCTTCTGATGAGATACTTCTTACCAGTGCAGATGTTGGTGTTCATGCTGAAGAGAACACTGCACAACATTCCATACCTGCTGATACATCAACTACATCTCTAACTGCTGATGATACTAAGACCAATCCTTCTGAAGGTACTCCTTTTGCTCCTGCTGATGAACCTCAGAGCATTCCCACTGTCAACCTTGGTGATGACTCTTCTGCTACACCTAAGGTTGTTCCTACTGAGACCACACCATTTGTTGCTTCTGATGGTGATCATACTACTGTTGATGTTGATCAACCTGCTTCTTCTGAGAAGATTGATCCTGTTTCCACTGATGCATCTGTTCCCTCTGAAGATGCTGCTCCAGTACAGCCTATTTTGGATGCTCCAGGTTCTAACATCTCTTCTCCTTCCTCCACACCTAGTGGAATACAAAAGGGTATAGCCAAGAAAAGGAAGTCTAGGTCACTTGATCTTCAGGCTTCAGGGCGTTCTTTTATCAAAGATTTTGAGGAGGATGACTCTGATGAGGAGGTGGCCGTATGGTCTATGCTTGATAGATGGGAACTTACTTCTACTTGTGTTGGAGGTATAGGGTCTACCAATACTATTTATTGCAAGGATGGATCTGTGATAACGCTACACGCGTCGTTCGGGGTCAAAGGAACTTCCTTTTCGTCGAGCAAGTTTTTCAACACCCTAGGCAGTGAACCTAATCGTTGTAGTGTAGTATTAGGGTAAGCCACGGGTATTGATATCATTCTCTAGGGGAATAGGAATGCTAGTAAGAAGTTACTACGCTAAGGTTGGGGTTGAGGAAGATTATTTTTTATCTTTTTATGTTTTTTTAGGAAATTGAAAGGTACGAATCTCGGGGTATAGGATTTGGGGGGTTGGTATCGCTATCGATTACTCTACTTATCTAATTATCTAATCTAAGGTGTATGTAGTCTATGTCTAATTATTGTGTGCTCGTATGATAGTTTAAAGATGTGTTTACTTAGGTTTTACTACTCCTTAATTATCTCCTATTGGTGGTTGAATTGTCACGTCCTTATTCCTAGTTGCGTTGTGTGTCTAAGGTTGTAGGGTATGCGTTTCTCCCTAACTCTTTGAACTTACCAAAGGGTCTCGTCTACAAAACCCACTAGGGATGATAAAATCTTACTCTAAGGCACTCTTTGGATGGTTTAGCTTACAACTACTCAAGGAGTCATATTCTAAGGTTCACAAAGATTTAATCAAGCATTAAATACACAACAAATGACCTATCGCATTACTAGATCATTAATCAACTAAGATAAGAGACAACCAATCAATATTCAATAATTAAGTTTCATATTCCCTAAGCAAACACACAAGTAAATTAGCCGGACATGGAGAACATGCAAGCATACACACAAATAATCAAAGACATAATTGTATTAATGAAGTAAACACTTATCTTGATGTAAGATAGGGTTTGGAACCCTAAAATACTGTACAAGACAGCCTTGGTTCGGTTTAGGTTTTTACTCCAAAAGACTACACACTAAAAACTGAAAAATTCGGATTCTATATATAAGATTACACTTGCGACGGTGTCACCTTATGTTTTGTGACGCCGTCATTAGGGTTTCGTCTTGGCCACGTTAGACTTGCGACGGCGTCACCCTATGCTTGTGACGCCGTCCTCTTCAGCTTCTGACGCCGTCTGGATTGCATCTAGGCGTGCTGAGTTGCGACGGCCTACTCTTTTATAACCTGACGTCGTCACTTGAAAATAGGAGTTTTGGCTTCTGAGCCGTCACAGAAACCTCCGACGGCGTAATTTAACACGGCGCCGTCACCTTATGTTTTCAGACTTTGAGTGTCTCGATTCTTGACTTTGGCCAATTTCTTCGTATATTCGCGCCTTTTCGTCCAAATAAGTGCCATTCCAGCATTTTGCCTTCAAGAGACCTAAAAATTGAAAAGGAACGATATTAAGCAATAACGGATACAAAAGTGATCAAATAAGGGCTTAAACGACCCTCAAAAAGGTACCTTTTAAAACCTTATCAAATATCCCTACACTTGGTATTTGCTTGTCCTCAAGCAAATGTGCTTTTAGCCAATTAATTTATAAGTTAGGGGTCATGAAGCCTTGGTTTAAAATGGTCCACAACACATATAAGCCCCGCAAAAGTCATAACAAGCACGGGAATTACATACTAGCACCTCACATGAGGTGTTTGGATACTCACATCTCTCTCAGGTGTATATGAAATATAACAAATTGGAAATGGAAGACAAACACTCATTTACCGGTCCTAGTACATAGATTACCATAGGATTGAGAATAGATCAAACCTCCATCGCTTTGGCGTAAGCACCTAGGAAAGACTATCAAAGAGGTCTTTAAAGGGTTGTAACGTTAGGCTTACGGTAGGGAAACAAGGGTTTGGTGGGATAGGCTTTTTAGTGGTGGCAAGTCAAAAATCTCTATGTTACAAGCATACGAAGAATGGCGTTGCTAAGCCAAGACACGACACTCTAAACTCTAGCTAACTGAAATAAACAAACATAAATTTAAAGGATAGATGTAAGATGGTAGCCCGTATGTTTTTTTTTTCATACACTTTTACTCTACCATCCTCTACGGTAACATCAAAATGATAGAGATTTATAGGCACATCCCTACACTTGATTTTTTATTACTCTAACACTAATTTGACCCGAATTGAAAAGATCAAAACACTTGGGGTACATTATTACGCAAACAAAGGGAATTTGAATTTAACATTCCCTTCCCGTCATTTAATAAACTTTAACTTTTCCCATGAATCCCAATCGTCCCAAAACTGTGTACAAAGGATATGACTCGACTTAGCAACTCATGCAAGCAACTAGATAATTGAACTAAGGGTTTAGGGTGATAACAATAATGCACTAAAAGTGAGTGCATACAAGGTAGGCTAAGGCGATTTGGGTGTATATTTGGGGTGGGGTGTAAACAATGCTCTTCATTGATATTCTGGAAAACCGAAACATCATGAGAACCGCGAAAAGGATAGGCTCTGAGGGGTTAACTAGGGGTATCGTGTACTAAAGATGAGTACAACGCAAAGGGTGTGGGGGAATTACTCAACCGATGTGGAAGAAGTAATTATATTACGGGTATCAAACAAGGGTTATCCTAATGCCTCTTATCATTTAGTTATTCCTAACTACACAAGTGCAGTCTCACTAGCGATCTCAGAATGCATCACAAAACAAGTTCTAGAATCTAATATACTACTGGTTCACACTCTAAGCATTAAAGATGAATGCTTTAATTCCTACTAATCTAAGGGCGATCCTCACATTTTTGGTGGAATTTAAGTGGTAAAGGGTTTTTGTGCTAGTCATGCAACTTCCTATCCATGAGACGCTTTTGTTAAGGCTAATGGCCCACTCCTATATGTCATGAAAAATTTTAAATTTGGTGCCAAAATTACCCTAACCGACACTTTCTCATGGTTTATTACACAAGTACAATTGGACAAAGCAAATAATCAAGGATAAGCATAGTTTCAAAGTTCCGGTTTTATTTTCCCTCCCTACACTTAAACTGAACATTGTCCCCAATGTTCCCCGAAAGTATCAAAGTTATGATAATGGAAGGTAATTAAAAACTAAAGAAACTAGTACTCCCCTGATTAGCTCGGTAGGATCCGTGTGAAGTGGTGGTTAAATCCTTTCCAAGAAGAATTTATGCGTGAAAAGCTCCTTCCAATCTTATGTAACTTCTTCTTGATAAATTAAACCTGCACACTTGAAGAAAACAAACGAAACCTTCGCTTAAAATCGGCGGTAATAATATATATAAGACTCTATTTAAACTATGATATAATGCTTGTGGAATGGATGTTTACAGAATTTCTGGAAAATTAAGACCTGGAAAATTCCAAAAATTTAGAAGTAGCTCGAAACGAGAAAAAAATAATCTTGTTTTTACTCCTTCCTGACGCCGTCGGTTGCGATCTGACGCCAGTTATCCGACAAAAACGATCTGCGATTTTCTGGAACATTTACATCTTTAGAATCTGGAAAAATTTCTGCAAAACATCCATTATGACTCGATACAAGCATTTGACTCGAACAAACACACATATATATCTTTTAGATAATTGTTATTCTCATGTTTACGTTTCTTTTGAAAACGTGTGTAATCCTCCCTACACTTATCCCTTATGTAAAATACCTTTATATGCAATTAAGACGAGGTTAAAAACAAAATAAAGCATTTTTACAAATTTAAACATTAGAATAAACAATCAATAAAAGATATACGACACTAACAAGCAAACAATTAAGCATGGGTTGCCTCCCACGAAGCGCTTTTCTTTATTTAAGAGTCTTGTAGCTAGACTCGTAGTCGTGCTCCTACGTGACTTCATTACCGTCACCTTCTTCCTTCGCTTTCCCTTCGTCGAAAGGGTGTAGACGTTGTATGCTTACCGTGGATTCCTTGCCAACGTTGTCTATTATGGTGACGGTTTTATCTTTTAAATTGGTTTCCTTCACTGTGAAAGGTCCAAAACATCTTGGTTTGTTTCTACCTTGTAATGCCCTTATCCGTGATTTGTATAAAAGTACTTTTTCTCCCTTTAGAAATTCCTTAGGGTTCCTTTGTACCTTTGGTATCGAAGTGGGATTATTTCCTAACTTCTTATCGGGTTTTCTAGCGTTGCATACAATCCTTGAACCATAAAGTCCCTAAGCCCTTTCTCCCAGTCATTCATCTTCTTTTTAACATTATTGCGGGGGCTTTTCGATTTCCACCCGTAATCATTTCCATGATCTTAAGAGGATACCTTAGGATGATGGGTATCCTAGCATACCCTTCCGCTTTGAGTATCATGATGCCCTCTCCGCATTTGATGGTTACCTTGGCGGTGGCCAGAAATTGTGTCCCGAGAATGAGGGGCACGTTTTTATCTTCCTCAACATCAATGATCACGAAATCCACCGGATAAACGATATTAGCCACCTCAATTAGAACATCCATCGCAATTCCTACGGGGTGGACATAGGTGTGATTAGCTAAGGAAAGTCTAAGATCGGTCTTGGCTGGTTTCTCCTTAGTTAACTTATTATAGATTGATAATGGCATTATGTTCACATCAGTCCCCTGATCGGCTAAGGCATTTATATTATCAATATCACCTATGCTACATGGTATCACGAAATTCCCTGTGGTGTCTCGTTTTTTGTTAATGGTTTTATAACCAACTCATACAGGGGTCCCATAGGTAAGGCGTCATACTCTTCTTCTGTCATTTTTCCTTCAAGGGCTTCCCTAAGAACTTCATTGTACCTAAAGTTATTTACTTGGTTTGCAATGGTTTTCTTGTTAATTTCGTGCTTAAGGTAGTACTCAATGGTCTCAGGCTCGTCATTAGACACAGACTCCTCCCCCTTGCTTTCCTCAGTTTTCCTTATCTCATCCCCGTGCCTCGGGCATAATGGAAACGGCGTTAACAAACGAAGTGGGAGGACAATCGTTGCTTCTTACTAGTACCTTTTTGGGAACTTTTGTTTTGGTAAATTCTATTACCAAATTCATCATTTCCGTCATTTTCGCTTGCATTTCCTCTCTCTGCCTATAAACCTCCTCTTCAAATTTGGCTAATCTTTCCGTATGAGCTGCCATGTGTTCCCTCATTTGTTCCTTGAAGCTCGGTGAAAGTGGTATTGGGGAAGTGGAACGGAAGCGCCTTTCGGAATTTGGGTTTTGCTCACGACTTGGGGACTCCGAAAAAGGTGTGGGGTGGTTGGTGGAATTGGCGGATTTGACAGCTTCTCGAGGAATTTGTACGGGGATTCTTCTTTGTATTTCCATAAGATAATCAATCCCTCTCTCAATGGCACTCATTTGCTCCTCGAGGGTGTCGGAAGACTCAAAAGGAGTTGATATGGCACTAACTACGTTAACCGGAGTTTCAGGAGATTCATTCCAATTTTCGTAGCTTTGATCAGCAAGCTCCTCTATGATATCTCAAGATTTCTCTGCATTAAAGTCGCTGAGCCTTCCACCGGCGGCTCGATCAATGGATCGTCGAGTGATGAAGTCAGTATGGTCATAGAAGATTTGGATTTGAAGCCAAAGGTCAATGCCATGATGGGGAAGTCTACTGAGTAGGTCCTTAAATCGAGTCCATGCTTTGTAGAGAGACTCACCTTGGAGTTGTTGAAACGTCAAGATGTCTCGCCTAAGTTTAGTGGTTCTCCCCGGTGGGAAAAATTGAGCAAGGAAGCGAGAAGTAAGATCATCCCAACTTGAGATGGAGCCGACGGGAAGTCGCTCAAGCCAATTACTAGTTTGGTCCCGTAGAGAGAATTGGAAGAGACGCAGGCCCGTGGTCTCCCGAGTAGTAGCATCGAGGTCGATGGAATTGACAATTTTAAGGAAATCCCTAAGATGCTGATTTGGATCTTCGGAACGAAGTCCATGGAATGCACATCCGTTTTGCACCAACCAGATGGTGTCGGATCGCAGGGCCGTAGTTTGGGTTTGGTCGGGAAGCTCAATGGTGTTCCTATAGCCTAAGTGGCTTGGTCTCGAGTATTCACCAAGAGTACGGGCTCTTGGCGGGTCATTTGGTGGTGGGTTGATGAGTGGTGGTTGGTCATCACCTTCCATGATGAAAAGTGATGGGATTACGAACAAAGGTCACGAAGAAGGGGGATAGACTACGAGAAAGCTAAAAATGAGAAAAAAGTTTACTTGATAGGAATCAAGCAAAGAAACCTAAACGATGTGGACTACTAACTAGCTATTCTATTCCCCGGCAGCGGCGCCAAAAACTTGATAACGCTACACGCGTCGTTCGGGGTCAAAGGAACTTCCTTTTCATCGAGCAAGTTTTTCAACACCCTAGGCAGTGAACCTAATCGTTGTAGTGTAGTATTAGGGTAAGCCACGGGTATTGATATCGTTCTCTAGGGGAATAGGAATGCTAGTAAGAAGTTACTACGCTAAGGTTGGGGTTGAGGAAGATTATTTTTTATCTTTTTATGTTTTTTAGGAAATTGAAAGGTACGAATCTCGGGGTATAGGATTTGGGGGGGTTGGTATCGCTACCGATTACTCTACTTATCTAATTATCTAATCTAAGGTGTATGTAGTCTATGTCTAATTATTGTGTGCTCGTATGATAGTTTAAAGATGTGTTTACTTAGGTTTTACTACTCCTTAATTATCTCCTATTGGTGGTTGAATTGTCACGTCCTTATTCCTAGTTGCGTTGTGTGTCTAAGGTTGTAGGGTATGCGTTTCTCCCTAACTCTTTGAACTTACCAAAGGGTCTCGTCTACAAAACCCACTAGGGATGATAAACTCTTACTCTAAGGCACTCTTTGGATGGTTTAGCTTACAACTACTCAAGGAGTCATATTCTAAGGTTCACAAAGATTTAATCAAGCATTAAGTACACAACAAATGACCTATCGCATTACTAGATCATTAATCAACTAAGATAAGAGACAACCAATCAATATTCAATAATTAAGTTTCATATTCCCTAAGCAAACACACAAGTAAATTAGCCGGACATGGAGAACATGCAAGCATACACACAAATAATCAAAGACATAATTGTATTAATGAAGTAAACACTTATCTTGATGTAAGATAGGGTTTGGAACCCTAAAATACTGTACAAGACAGCCTTGGTTCGGTTTAGGTTTTTACTCCAAAAGACTACACACTAAAAACTGAAAAATTCGGATTCTATATATAAGATTACACTTGCGACGGCGTCACCTTATGTTTTGTGACGCCGTCGTGTCGCTGTCATTAGGGTTTCGTCTTGGCCACGTTAGACTTGCGACGGCGTCACCCTATGCTTGTGACTCCGTCCTCTTCAGCTTCTGACGCCGTCTGGATTGCATCTAGGCCGTCTGAGTTGCGACGGCCTACTCTTTTATAACGTGACGTCGTCACTTGAAAATAGGAGTTTTGGCTTCTGTCCCGTCACAAAATCCTCCGACGGCGCATTTAACACCTGACGCCGTCACCTTATGTTTTCAGAGCTTTGAGTGTCTCGATTCTGACTTTGGCCATTTTTTTCGTATATTCGCGCTTTTCGTCCAAATAAGTGCCATTCCAGCATTTTGCCTTCAAGAGACCTAAAAAGTGAAAAGGAACGATATTAAGCAATAACGGATACAAAAGTGATCAAATAAGGGCTTAAACGACCCCTAAAAAAGGTACCTTTTAAAACCTTATCAATCTATCAGACATTTCACCTTTCTAACAGAAATTCTCAATTTTGTGGATAGACAAGATCTTTTTAAGCTTTATGGTTTGGTGTCTAAGTATTTTGAGACTCATTCTCCTACGGGTGCTGGTTATTTTTTGCTGAGGGATCTTCAAGTCTTGTTTGACTCAGTTTATCAGGATGGTAAAGGATTTAAGATTTGGGAAGGTCAACATGACTAGAAAGTGTATCAGTGGAAGTTATATCCTTTGTCCAATGTACATGTGGTGCAAACATGGTCTGGGGTATATCTTTATATGTTTTCCGATTTGCGCTACCCACTTTCAGTGAAGCTGATGGAGCAAATTCTGTCACATAAGTTGGTCTTTTCTACTGCTCCGGTGGGGAATGATATGGTCAATGCTGAGCAGTTGGTGAAACGCACTAAGGATAAACTTATTGAGAAATCTGCTGGTGCATCTTCATGACTTTGGTATGTTGTTCTGTATATTTGTTTGTTCTTTTATTCTTTATCTTTTATTTCTTTGTGTTAAAAAAAAAATGTTGTATATATTATGTGTTTACTAACTTTCATCTTTGAGGATCATGTTGTATAGCTGTGTAATGGTTATGGTAATCAACTCACCATGTCTTTGACAAGAAAGAGTTGACTCACCATAGGGGTACGGTTCTGGTGGGCATTTCTCAAATCCGTTGATAGTTGCTGATTTACTACAAATCAGAGGGTTATCAATGTACCCTGGTCTAACACACCAAACATTGGCTACTCCATGAGCAAACGGCTCTGGTAAAGAGACCTCAAATCCGTTGGATGGTTGACAATTTGCCAATAAATTGTATGGTGCTCAACTCACCATGTCCTCATAGATGAAGAGTTGGCTAGCCCACAAGTTCACGGCTTGTGGTAAAGGCAGTGGAATACCATGACTAGTCCTGAGTTAACGGCTTCAGGTAAAGACAAGTCAAATCCGTTGATGGCTGTGATGGTTTGCCAAAAACCATTAGGGTTTTCCAACACACCGTTGATTCACGTTCTAAGTGTTGGACTGGTTATTGGTTCACCAGGGTGATGTCATGATTCCACCAAAGAACCAGCTAGCCCAAGAGTGAGTAGCTACTTGGTAAAGGCTCATCAAATCTACTCAGGTTACTGTTGCTGTTGGATTTTGATGCTGCTGCATAGGAGCTGCTGATGGATCTTTGTGCATTCATGCTGATACTGGTGGTACTAGGAGTTGCTGCTGGTTCATTTTTGTGCTTCAGTTGCTGTGGTCTTCAATCCTCTTGCACGTTCAAGATATATCTGGAAACTTGAAGTTAACAAGGTCAAATTCAAGTTTAGGGGAGGATTGTTAGGAATTATTGTAATAGTAGGTTCCTGTTGATAAAGGTTCCTGCTGATAGCTTTAGTGTTCCTGCTGATAGTGTAGTTACTACGGATAGTGCAGTTGCTACTGATAGTTAATATTGTTTATGCGGATATGTAGTTTCCGTATTATTAGTATTTAGTTAGGATATGCATGAGTTAAATTAGGAATAGATAATGCATATCTTTTACATGTTTTGTAAGCTGCAAAATTAGGGTTTCTGGTAGTATAAAAGAAACCTGCGGCTAGGGTTTATGTATGCCTTTGATAACATTATTTAGTTATTGAATATAGATCCATAGAGGATCAAGTGTTTGGTGTTTATTGTCTTCTTAATTCTTGTGTTTATATTCCGCGTGAACATAAGTCTAGTAAAGGTTCTCCATAGTTTTCTTGTGATTACACAGGTTTACTATACTTTCATTAAGGCTCTTAAGATCTATCTGGGACTGATCCAACAATGGTAAATATCATGTAGAGGTGATGAGAAGAGGGATGTGGTGACGCTAACGTAGAGGTTGTGAACAGTACCATTACACCACCGTAACCAAGAACAAAAACATTTTAGGCTCAAGGGAGAGCAATGACCAGTAGGTCTAAATGAACAAATGGTAAGTGATTGTGATTTTTATTTAGAAAAATGATTTGTGATATTAAAATGTCTGTAATTTGAAGTTATGAGGTTCAAAAAATTTATTGTTTTTTAAAGAAAAAAAGAAAAAAAGGATAGACCAAAGATCAACTACTTGTAAAACTTTAGAAAAAATTACTCACTTTGAGAGCTATAAAATTATTTATTTGACCTTAAGTAAACGCAATTGTATATCCTAGTACTAGAAAATAAGTCACCATGAAGCCAATGAGGAGATAATAACTATATCCAATATGTATATCCAGCATGACTTCAATGAGCCATTGACAACCAGATTAATGGTAAATTAAAAGTAGCTAGGCCTTATCATGGTTGCATCTACCGTAAAGGACGATATGATAGCAACATTCAGTCAGATCATATGCTCCATAGTGATTATTCAGAACTAGCATGGTACCCGCTCAATGCGACGGCGGGTACCCTGAGACTAAATTTTGTGGCGAGCAAATGTTTTTCATTTATATGTTTTATCTAACAATAACTTTCCCTATTTTTAACCTTTGATGAACTACGTATTTTAAATTATTACATTTTTTTTATAATAAATAAACGGAAATTTAGCAACACGGCGTCACCAACCCGACATCAACAAGCCAAGACCAACAAGTCGTTATCAGCGTGTCGAATGCTGATGTGGTCTTTTCTGAGTGAGCCGTGTCATTATAAATATTAACGATTTATTGCGGTCACACGTTTTTAATAATTATTGATCAAGGTATATATTAGTTTTGATGATTTTATTTGATAGCAAAAGTAACACATTTTCTTCCATTTTAAGCAAGTAGAGAAATTTAAATTTTAAGCCTTTCTAATAATAAAATAGTCTGAAATACATTATAACTTAGTAGACATAGAGACAGAGTTATTGTAGAGAAGTAAAATGGAGATATACGGTCCAAATAGTCCAATAAATTAATAAAACCAAATTCGGATTAGAAAAGCCCAACCCAAATTATTAACAGATAGAATAACCATTAACTAAATAACACTACCCTAAGTTTTATAAACCTAATCTCACTCTAACTCAAACACTCCAGCCACCACACTCTTTTCTTCTCTTTTCTTGCAACCAAAACGCAGTCACAATAGTAATTTCTTTTCACTTTCTTACGCCAAACACGAAATGAGTTAGGATCCCTTTCAAAGTGATAGAAATTAAAAAGTCTAGAAAGTCTATCATTTAGTGTCACGTGTCCTCCACCTAATCCTTTACTTTTTTCTTATTAAATTCGGTTAGGGGGTATTTTGATCCTGTTAACCAATTTTTTTTTTATTTCACCCCAAAACTTTAAATATAAATAACTTTCAACGACAAACTTTTATGAAAAACCGATTTCACCATTTTTTTTTTAAATTTAATTCTCTTTAATCTGGTATGCATTTTAATATATAAATCGCAACTTTTTTTCAACTTTTTAAATGGATGTTGATTTTCTTGAAATTTTGGGTATTTTCGGCTCTAATTTTGTCTAGGTTAAAAGCCTAACTATGCAATACTTAAAACACGAAAATTGTAGCTTTTTGCCTATTCTTCACCCAGATTTTTGAATCACTCAATTTCGATATAATATGAGCGAGATATTGCACGTTAACAATGACATCTTAATCATATTTAGTGCACACAAAGTGTTTGATAAAATGCCTAAAAGATATTTTTCTTATAAAAAGTACATTCAAATGCACTAATTGATATACAAAAATACATATTTTGTTATTTTTGGTTTTTTTTTTAACTGATGAATAACCAAATGATAATCTGATAAACATTGTGACCATAATTGATGAACATTATAATTTTTAGGGAAAATTAGTTAAATAGACCGCGCGCCCTGAGGCTTATCACTTTTCGGACCACGCCCTTTTTTGATTTGAAACTAGACCGGTTCTTGATTTTCTTGGAGCCAACCAGGGGCTGCCATATGGCCGACAACTTATGACATAAGTACATATGTTGAAAGTATATGTCATGTATTATTTTTTTGTCAACTTGTATTGTTTTTTGGGCAACTTTATATTTTTTTTTAGCAACTTGAAGAAATTTTAGTCATTTTACATTTTTAATTAAAAAAAAATCACGCACAGTCTTTCTTCTTGTGGATATACAGCATCAACAGCAATTAACACTGTGTTCTCCAGTTTTTTCATTAAAGAAAAAGGAAGTAAAGTGGGAGTAAACACTTTACTTCCTTTTCCGCCCACTTTTAGAAGGAAACCATTTACTTCCAAAATCACACAAATAAGCCTAACTTTACTTCCATTTCATTTTCTTTTCCTCCTTAAGTAAAACTCAAAATATCTTCACTTTACTTCCCTTTCATTTTCTTTTCTTTAATGATCCGACTCGAGAACACAGCGTAAGATCCATCTTCATGTTCATCTAAGTACACAACAACACTCATCCAAAACCTCATTTTGAAATTGAAAATTAGAAAACCCAAATTCAGTCACACCAACATTCATTCTTCAATTCCAAAAATAATCAGATCTCTCATTCCCAAACTTTAACCCACATCACATGTACTTATGAAAAAATAAAAAAAAATAACAATCAGTAAGCACATCTTAATTACAATCACCCTTATAAAATGTTTGAGATTGTTATACTATCTATGGTATCATTAACTTTTCTTGATGTTTTTTAATTTTTGGTGGATGGGGTGTTTTTTTTGGCTTTTGAGTTAATGTAGATAAGGTGTTTGATGAAATGCTTATTTTTGTTTTGGTTTGTTTTGTAGGTGTGTATTGAGGGAATAGTGGAGCGTCACATTCAGCCATGTCGTGTCCAAAGGAGGACGACAAGAAGATAATCCAATGGAAGCTTACCCTACATCATATAGGTGGGTAAACAAAAAAGGGTTATGTTTATATATGTGCCTCGTATCATTATTTAATTCAATTTAACATCTCTTATCACGTGAATAGCCTTAATTTATTGGTTATTATGTATATAGGTCTTGATGTTGTTCGGACAGATAGGACACTAGTGTCTTACGAGAAGCAAGAGAACTTATCAAAACTTTGGGATGTTCTTTCCGTTTATTCTTGGTTTGATAAAGAGGTCGGCTGTGGCCAAGGTGAATCTTGATTTACGCCGAAATGTTTTTTTGGTTTATTTCACATTCTAATAGTAAATGTGCATATAAAATCATTATTATCAGGAATGAGCGATCTTTGTTCTCCCATGATTATATACTAAACATGATTGTGTCAGCTTTTGTAATGTTGCCTCAAGCATGCTTAAGTGTCTATAACCTCCTAAATTATTTTGCCAAAAAAAGTTGGTTGACTTGGATCATATTAGTAAATTTTCTGTCATAAGATTTGTGGAGAAATCAAGAATAGCCTGCTGTAATGCTTCTAGGTTGGTTTACTTTGTTTTCGAAATGGCAAATGGTCTAGCTATCATAGGATATGACAATTGTATATAACGTTGTTCTTATAACATAATTAATATCAAATATACATATTAGCTAGAAGCAAATGGTTTTCTTGTTTCAAGCTTTATTCCGCCATTAATCTCATCAACAAACCAAGAAAGAGCTTCAGCTAGAAAATAGATTAGCGATTACTGGGTTTTTGATAATGTCTGTTGTAGTTGTACAATGATAGGAATCATAACCTTTTGTCTAAAAATGGACAATCAGATAGAATTGGACAAGTCTGTTATCCGACGGAGCTTTAAGATCCAAAAAACTAATGGTGGGTAATATTTGGTGGGGGTTGAGACGGTTCAAATCAGGCTGAACTGATTTATTTTGCTCAAACTTTGAATTTTTTTGTTATAATTAGTGTGTTAAATTTCATCATAAAGCTATATTATCTCATACTAATATGTTAATAAAACGGGTGACTTTTTACCGTTGATCATAGTCCATTTTAGCTCTAATTTTTGTAGTTTTAGGCACAGACATGTATCCCGTGTATGCGTTTGTATGTTAATGGGTCGAAAATGTCACCTCCTATAACAACATATATTTAAGAGATAGGCTAAGTGTCCTAATGTAAGTAATGTGACCATCAACAAAATCATCAGTTGGTATATCTTATTCACCAGGTAAAATAGGATCAATACATTGATCATTAGTAATAATATAGTCGAAAATTTTCAGCTAATCGTTCCTGATAGTTTCCACTGCTCGCTCAACGGTTACCACTGCTCATGAGTTGATTACCACTGCTACGTTTACGGTCTATACCACTGCTACCTTTACGTTTCCACTGCTAGCGTTACTAAACCACTGGTAGTGGTAGTGATTAACACTGCTAGTACTTGGTAACCACTGCTACTACTTTTTACCTACTGCTATGCGACTTAAGCTTTGTAGCTCCTACTCGATAATGCATGAGTCGAGAGACGAGAGAAGGTTTGAGGTAGAACGTATTATTACTATTCGTTTGGTTCTAATATTGTCATGATTCTACTGGTACGTGTCTATTTGTTATTGTTCGAGAATTGCTACTGCTCCAATGCACGACTGCAATGATTGGAGAAAGCTGAAGCACAGGCAGAAGCTGAGCTGGCTGCAGATGTCATCATAGGATCCAAAGATAAAGAGATTTCCCGCTTGAAAGACAGGCTGCAGTTCTATGAAGCTATGATCCACGAAATGTCCCAAAAGAACCTTGAATCTATGGGTATGCTTCCTCTAAATTATCCTTTAAAAAATTAGTTTTATTGTCTTCTAGTTATTTGGAGGATAACAAGTCAATAGGGGTAATTATATGGAACGGGTAAAAACGGGTTATATGACCAAAGGGTTTATCACTGGAGGTGATGAACTGGTCATGTTTCCCAGAAAAACATATTTCACAGTTTTGCTACTGGTTATAGTAGTGTAGTAGTTGGATTCGGCTTAGTCTGGTTCTTGAAGAGTTAACTGATATGATAAATTTAGTTTGTAGATGAAATGGATTTATTGAAATCCTTTCACATGCTTATATTCTATTCATCGCCTGTGTATCCTACTTTTGATGGCGTTGTTACATTTCATTATTTGATAAAAAAAATATAAATTCAAAGGAAAGGATTTTATAAATTTTAAACCCGTAAGCCTAGTTTGTTAAATCAAAGGATGGTCATTTGGTATTCCCTTTTTTTTATAGTTGATTTCCTTAACGAACCGCAGTATTCAGTACTTCTGATCTTGTTCATCTTGGTAGAAGTGGGATGTGTTGCTTTCATCTTCTTTGACAAAAGTTGGAGAGCTGTGAGTTATCTTTTATCCACACCTTGATCGTCACAACGTTTCAAATCGTATCTAATATTTTAAAAAATGTTTTTAGGAAATCCCGATTGACCAAACAGGGGAATTTGACAACATATACGGATTTCTGAGGAAGAATTGGAATATCTGCAAATGGGTTGCGCTCGGAGTTGTTATATTACAGGTAAGCGAGAAGTAAGCTTACAACAACAACAACATACCCAATCCCGCCTAGGCAGGGTATGGGGTCTGATCTTTTGACCATCCTTATTTTCTTAAAATTTTGCAGCTTGTTTTGGATAGTGATTATGTGTGGAAATGCAGGGTCTGATCTTTTTGCTAGCTCTAATTGTACGTGCTGCAAATGCACCAGCACATTATGATAGTGTGATGATGAGTACATTAATGGGCCTAGACAGCAACGAAAACCTTTGATTAGTAGACAACCAGTTCCAGCCACGGGTGTTCCTGTTACTACTGGATCCCTTGATAGCCGTCCCAGCAGAAATGATGCTTGGAGTGCACGTATGAGGGAAAAGGTACATCCTCTTTCTTTAAACTAAGCATTTTATTCTATGTATTTTCTTTGCTCTGGTTTGTTGATTTATTTGTTTTTGTTGGCATGATAACAGTATGGACTTGATACAACAGAATTCCCTACAACCCGAACGACCCAAACAGGCAAGGCAATACACAACCAGCAGACGAGAAGAAGAGCGATTGTGTAATTATGTAATAAGTCCACGCATGATTACTAAGTGTGTTGTTGACTAGTTTCTGATGTATGCGTGCTGAGTAAGAAACATAATTGGTTTTGGCTATTGTAGAGTCTGTATAAATCATAAAGTTTCAGGATCTTTACTCAGGTGTTAAGAAAAAAATCGACTTATGTAATATTACTACATTTATGAGTTGATTGTGGAGTTTGATTGTCTTTTAATGCTGACTTTATTAGAGAAGAGTCAAAAGATCGTGCTATACACAGAGCCCTGCATATATGGTGATGGGAAACTTGAATCGGCGTATTGGTTCTAGGTATGGTTTTCTCATCTTCAGTACTGTACTTGCAATATTTCACGTGAAATAAAAATCTTTCTTTTAGTTTTGTGTATTCCCAGTATTTTGATATTTTACTTGTCACATTATGCATCACCATTTAATTTGCATACCAATGCTGACAGCCGAACCTCTGCGAAATAGGCATAAACTATAACATGTTATAACTTTAGTAAATTAGTACCATGTTGGAAGTGACGAGTCCGCTCAAGTGTCTGGTGGGGATGTATCGTGACTGTAGATTTTCATTTGATATACCAAGATTGATCATGGACATGGGTTCCCACCATTACCAACATTATTATCTTTCATCACTGTTGTTAGGGTCTCTTTTAACTATCTGGTTCAAGCAACCACGTTCCATGTTTTGCATCTCGTTACACAATATAGATGATTTTATTAACATTACCTTTGATCGATACATTATCTATGATTGTTTTTGCAGTTCTTGCTAGCATATTATTTTTTCTAAACAGCAAGTACTTGTGATTAACCTGTGCGTGTTTAGCATCGTTAGTTATGTTTTTTCATAAGCATATAAAGCTGAAAAACCAAACACCCTTTATTCATGGACAGTATGATCTTTTTACATTGCTTACGGATATCAGGCATGTAATTTTTCAAGCTAAAGAGGGTGTTTGGGATCGAGTTTTTTAGAATGACTTCCAACTTAATGCGTTTTCTTCTACACGATAAGCACTACTGATGTCTAAATGAAATAAACGACTTATGCTTATTGGTTTTTGGTTGAAATACACACTTTTGGCGTTTCTTTTGAACCATGTGTGATTTAGACAAGAACGGGTAATGAAAGGTATTTATCATCCCCTAATCACTAAGACTGTAACATCTAAATCAATTTTGTATGATTAAGTGATGATTCTAGTGAATCAAGCGGCGGCCCACCACCTTGGTCAACCTTGTTATCTGTTAGAAACAAACTGCCTCAAAAAATGAGATATCCTCTTTGTATCTGTAACCAGAATCAACTTTACCCTTTCGCAAACTCATCCTTGTAAAGATTATGTGAAGGCTTATAATTTGCAAGTGAAGCCATAATTAGACCAGTAAAAACTAGAGGTGAGATAACATAAGAATAGGCAACAAGTCGATATTAGTAATTTGTTTTGAAGATCCTAAGGCGTTTTGTAGCCCGGAGTGTAGGAGCAGGCAGATATCCATGGATGAGAAACCAGACGAGTATTGTAGCTCACAAGCATCTTCCAGTCGTACCAGTCAACCGATGTCTACTGAGATTTTTGTTATCTAGCCGATAATAGATATGGGTTCAACTATGAACCATCGTATGACCATTTGATGTCATATTTTTGATGAAATGTATCACTCGAGATCACAAACTGGGTATGATAAATACCAATGTTCTAAAAGGCGTGAGGCGTGCAAGGCATAGCTCAAGCCTTACAAGCTTCTTGGCCTTTTTTCATAAGGCTTAAGAAGGCAAAAAAAATATTTATAGATTTATGTATTTATAATTTTGTATCATTTTTTAAGAGCAATTTTAATAACTAAAGCCCTAATCTCAAATAACCATGCCCAAATATGAGGCCAAAATAGGAATTAAGTTTTGAAATAACGAGGCGAAAAATTTCAAATACTAGAAATTCAAGCCCAACCGTAAATCCCTTAAATTCTTCTAAAAATGGCCCACGCTTACCAAAAGCGCCCTTTCAGCTTTTCGAGCCTTATCTCACGCCTTTTCACACGCACCTCGCGCTTGTTCATTTCGTGGCGCCGAGGCCACGCCTCGCGCCTTGGCGACGCCATTGCGCGCCTTTTAGAACACTGATAAATACTGAATAGTAATTTTTGTAAATAACCGGAGTAAAAAGGCAAAAAATTTGTTTATGTTCAAGATTATATAATTCTTGAACTCAATGATGTACTAAGCACATTCTTAAATTAATACTACATTTAAATGGTATATATATCCATATTCATCCTCAAATGTAATATAATAATAATGAGAAAACAAGCATTTGAATAAATAATAATTTCGAACATTAAAAGAAAAAGAAAAAAAAAAAGGAAAGAAACGAGAATCCTATCTAAGTTTGGTCGTACACGACTCAGTGTTGAGGTTTTATTACTGGTAGTACACTGGGGGGCATGTGTGGCGGGAATTCCTGGGTAACCACTGTCAAATACTGCCCCTTGGGCAGCAGCGCCACCCATCTGCTGATGCATTAATGCTTGCACACCAGCCATTTTGCTAAGAGCCAGTTGTCTTTCGTATGCTGTGAAGTACATGGCTGAAAATCCGAGATTCTTATATATTTTTTCAAAAAGACATGTGATATACCTTGAGTGGCTTGCCATAGAGATACCGAGCGTTTCCTAACTGAATAGCACGAGCTGCCTCAGCATGGGAGCTGTATCTTATGAAACCAAAACATTTGTCTCGTTATATGCGGACGTCTTCAATAACATCAGCACCAAGAGCATGGAAATGACAGTGCAGATCACCGGATGTTACCTACAATATACTTTTTTCAGTTAGTGGTATGCAACACATGAATATAAACGATGAAACTATTGAATTGGATTTTCATATTCTTACCTCTGGAGCAAGCTTACCGACATAAATGGTTGTATATTGAGAATTATTTTCTGGAGCATCTTCATTTATCTTTTCTTCACCATCTTCTACACATAAAAAGCATATGTAAATGGATGTAACAATAAGACAACATATGTATCATATCTCATAGGAAGCTTACCTGATGTTCCATTTGTCAATTCGACAACACTTTTGGTATCTGACCTTGGTTTGTCATCTGATGCAGCACCCTTTGCTGCCCAGTTTCATCGAATTTGCCTGGTCGCGACCCACTTTCCTAGAATAGAAAGTCCATATAATTACACAAGAAAAGAAAAATGAAAAAAAAATCCAGAACATGTCCACTTTGAGGACCTAAAAATGCTTATTAATTAAAAGGTCACATTAGGCAGCACACTTACCATTCAAATCATTAATTGCATTTTGGGCATCCTGTAAAAGAAAAACGGAAATGAATGGCAGTTAGCGTTGTGATGGAAGGGGGTAATTTTTTAGTTCCACATACCCTTCACTTACTTGTTGGTTCCGAAATGAAACAAATCCAAATTCCCTAGAGCGTCCTGTTTTCTGGTCCCGCATAACTCTTGCATCACTGCCAACAAACAAAACCAAATCAGTTGAAAACGAAAGGGTAGAAATGTATATTGTTAAATGTTAATCATGTCACATTCAAACTTACGAGCAAGTAGAGTACACAGAGAAGCAAGCGAACAACGTGGCATCAGTAACTTCAGGGCTTAGATCACCTACAAATATGTTAAAATGCCCGATCAGTAACTTCAGGGCTTAGAACAACGTGGCATCAGTAACTTCAGCATGAGTAATCAAGTCTCTGTACTGGATTAACAGTGAAACTGCGTGCTTATGATCAATCACCATTAGTTGCGCGACCTGTAAACAGCATATGAGATATTTACAAATCAGATGATCAAACAAGACAGAAATATGTAAAGTATGCCAGTTTGATAAACTACAATAAAAGGTTCTCTAGATAAACAAATATTGGTGTTGGGTTGAAAACATAAAGGGTTCGAGTAGAGCATGACCTAGAGGACGTGTAACTCAGCAAATTCTGTATGTTTGAAGTGCTGAAGGGTGTAGCGTAATTGGCAACTTCAGGTAAGGAGTGCGAATATGAGCACACTTTATCAAATCCGTTTGGCTAATATAGTTTGATGAGATCAAGTTACGACTATTTTTCGTGACGCCCTTTTTTATCATGGGTGTATTAAAGAGCATGCACATATTATTCGGTCACATATATCATTCTTGATAAAGGAATGCAGAATAGATGAATATGGGTACTTTGGATGTATGTTAGGAATATTAACATAGACGGAACCAGGGTGGTTCCAGGACACCCACAGATTATGCGTTATGCTGATTTTTATTTATAAAAAAAAAAAGCGATCTTTCTTAAATGCACCCGGTAAAAAAAACATGTTTTTAACAATTGTAATTTTTTTAAATGGATCTAGTCTGTTTTTGTCATGTTTTCGTCTATGCATGATAACCAAAAGTCCATAATCATTATCATAATCATCATCAACATCATTTTGCCAAATTTTCAATTAATCACACCTTAAAAACAGGATATTCAAGTCTTACATACATAAATAACTAATTAACACATGAAAGCAATGTTGCAAAAACCGTGAATCGGTAGTCGGGCGGTCGACCACCCTGCAGCGAGTAATCGATCAAGTCGGGATTAATCGGTGATTAATCGGATTGGCATTTCCTGCAATTTTTTGGTATTTCTGGAGGCGAAACTAAAAATCTTAACCGATTCCAAGTTTGCTATGTTTCCAAACCTCAATAAAAGGCTCCAATTCTGATTATGATGCCCATTGTGCGTTATAAGTGAAATATACGATCCTCAAATTAAGTAGAATGCCTAAATTATTATATTTTTTAAAATGACCGATTCGTCCGATTTGGTCGATTCGACCGATTCGGCCGATTTTTTACCGATTTGGCCGATTTGGCCGATTTTTTGACTGCTTAGTGTCGATTTTTTTCCTAGGCCGATTTTTTGACCGATTTTCAAAAATCGACAAGGTACTCGGCCGATTAACGATTAATCGGCCGAGTTGACCGATTTTTGCAACATTGCATGAAAGCATATTGAAAAAGGGTAAAACTCAGAAAAAGAAAGCTATGGACTTTCACGTTTTATACGTTGTGAGACTTGACAGTGCAAAAACAAAGTTTAAAGACTTACATTATCAGAAAGCTTCATGTTCTTGGTGTGAATGCGGATGACCTCAAGACGCCCAACTTCATCAGGCACACCGATATCAATTTCCCTATCAAACCTGCCAAACCTTCTCAGGGCAGGATCAATACTGTTTGGGCGGTTAGTAGCCCCCATTACAATAACATGAGCACGAGACTTTAACCAATCCATAGGCGTCAATAATTGAGACACAATCCTCCTTTCAACTTCACCGTTAGTTTTTTCTCTCTTGGAGGCAATTCAATCAATCTCATCAATAAAAATGATTGATGGAGCATTCTTTTCAGCTTCCTCAAACGCCTTTCTAAGATTGCTCTCACTTTCACCAGCCAACTTCGACATGATTTCAGGTCCATTAATGCAGAAAAAGAAAGCTCCTGTTTCATTGGCTACGATTCTCGCTATAAGTGTTTTCCCAGAACCAGGTGGTCCGTAGAGTAAAATACCTTTAGGGGGCTTTACTCCAATGGATTTGAAAAGCTGAGGGTGCCCTTAATGGCAATTCAACTAATTCACAAATTTGAGCCATTTGTTTCCTAACACCACCTACATCATCATAACCAATCTCGACCAACCTATCCTCATCATCCCTTTTAATGGGCTCACCCTCGGAAAAGATTTCAGTGTCTGGAGCAACAACACAGTACTTCCCTGGGTCAGTCTCGATTACCATTCCCGCTTGGCTTTTCAACATCTGAAGATGAACTACGTCTCCGTTCATTGCACATCTGTAAAGAATCGTCAGTCGGCATTAGAAGACTCTCATCCAGCTTAAAGTTGCACTGTGTTTTACTGTAACTTGAACTCCCATTTATCCCTTTGTTATTTGAGACTGTAACAGTGCAACCCCTAAGAATTTGGGAGGATTCTGCACAATCTAGTAAAGAATGTTTGGGAAGATGCAGATGATAGCCATCTGTACTTGAACATCTTTGACTGTCTTCCTAAAAGAAAGTCTGGATGATACATCATCCTGGCTAACAGTCCTCCTCTTTGGAATAACACTATGATCTTGAGGAAACAAAATCGACGCCACCAAACCATTAACTGGCTCCTGAGTGGACATGTTCTCTAAAGATGCATTCAAGTCCATACCGTTTCCACGATCCAGGGTTAGATCAAACGAACGGCCTCTAGAGTACAAAGAAGTAGAATTCAATATTTGTATACTGCCAGCAAATGCAAACAAGATAGCATAAGGAGTGAGAAAAAAAAAGATATTACTCACTTTACATCATTGCAAGCCGCACAGTGGTCTGATTTTAAATAAGTGTCAAGCTCTAATTCATCTTTGTATACCTTTGTAGCCAGCTGCAAACACAAAAAGATAAAGTAGAAGTAAGAACCATCACATCTCCAGAGCACATGATTACAGTGGTCCCATAAAGAAACAATGCCAAAAATCGGCTGGGAAAGAAACCTTATTGGACAAACAAAAAAGATTATGAAAGCAAGCAACTTACAAAATATTACTAATCAGATAGGATTTTGACATGAAAAAGGTATTGTGGCTGTCTTGCATGTTGCTTTAGATTAACAGCAACCAAAATGATTGATGAATAACATTATAAGTAACATTGCCTCAGTAGAGGTTATAGGATTTAAAAATTTTCTAACTAACTTACTACGCTGTAGTCTCTCAACTATAAAAAATATAATGTCAAACTCACCAACAAGTTGGTGATTTCAGAGTTTCACACGCTTGGTTGGATTAGGCTATGCTACATAGTACTAGATACAGGGTACGACACCACAAATGAAAGTGAAAATTTTAGCAAGACTACCATAAAGTAATATAGAAAAAGTTTAACTAGATATTTTAATACTTGGTCAATGGTTGTTGCGCATTTTACTTGAAATTGGATATCTGGGAGAGCCAAAGTGGAGCTAGCTACTAGTTCGTAATTGCATAAGTGCGTAGGGGGCACAAGGGTTGCTTTGTTTTGGAACAGCAGGGCATAAGGTTTGGTAATAAATAGCAATACACGCATCTTATTTACCATTCAATTGTCTTAGATGTTCAACGATTTAGTTAACTCTATGGCTGCCAGTATGGATGGCATGGTCGATGTGTAGGTAGTACATTGTTAAAACATAAATGTAAACATCCGGTAATTTAAAATCATATGAAAACAGCTAAACGATAACAAAATCATGAAGATGTGCCCATACCTTTATCAAGGGATATTTATATGACAAAATATTTATCATCATCCTTGTATCGCTTGTGTTAGGTGAAAAAGCCAAGTATTCATCATTAGCCAACAAGGATTCCAGAAATTGATCAAAAGTTGGGGATATAGTGCTCTTTCCTACTTCCACAAACGTGTCTTTCTGTATGTACCTATATAAGATTTGAAAAATAAGCTCACATCACAAAGAACGAGATAATGGCATTCATATTAAGCATGCTAATTGTTTCATTTGGTCATTTTCTACCATCTTCATCAACTATTCATAAAGGTTGAACGTCTAAAGAATGTGAAGGAAGATGAAAACAAGTACATGAGTTTAACCTCACATTAACTATGCATTTGTATAAACTAGTACAACAACAACAAAACCCAATCCCGCTGGAGCAGGGTAAGGGGGAGGTGAGATGTAGATAGATCCTACCACTACCGCCAGGATATTTGTATAAACTAGTAAGCATTCAGAATTTGCTATCATCTATATCAGCTATCCGTAAAAGTTAGATACTCAAAGAATTTGAAGGTGTGAACGTATATGTGTCATGTGTGGTAACTAGTAACCTAACATTGCCTATGTATTTGATTAACAAATTACCGTTCAGTTTAGTTCTCACAAATATCATACATACATAAATTTTGTACATACTCCCTCTATACCGAAACTGTGATATCAGACATAAATTTTGCAGTCTAGTAACCGATAAAACTAGATTCGGTCTAGAGGAAAAGATGACATTTCCAATCAGTAGTGGCAAATAATAAACCTAACAATGGTATAATTTGTGCCAGCCCGTTCTTAACTGAACAATCTTTACTATGCGCTATTAATAACCATGCTTGAAAATGCCGAAAATTAGTATTCAATCTTAGAAATCGGACAAAAATTATAATAAAAGTAAAATAAAATAAAAAAACAAAACAAAGACCGCTATGACTTACGATTGAGCAGGATGTATCTTTGTGTCAACTTGAGTCCTAACCGCCATTAACATCAGCATCACCACCAAGGGAAGTAGAATCTGGCCATAAAATCGAGAAATGAGTCACTTTTCAAGTCCTAAGTTGCGCCGTATCGGGGTGAACCCAATTAAAAAGCATTTCAACAATTCACTATACTATTAGGTTCATAGTTTTGGCACCTACAGGGTAAAATTCTCCTTAAGAAGTTCAAATTTTAATATGCTTAATAACAATTACAATCATTCTACTTCCAAGGTAGTTTTCATAACTAATAATCTCACATGGAAGATAGTAACTTAACCGCAATCCAAATTCACCTTCTTTCTTATTAATCGAATTTCAGCATTTCAAAAAAATGTAAATTAAGCACCAATATAATTACTCAAACCCTAAGCTAAAGCATAAAACTAAGCTAAACCTAAATTCGAATCATAAATGAGTAATAAAAAGGGGATATATATGTTAATTACCAAGTTGACGAATCATAACTTCATACATGGTGTGCCTTCAATTTACTATCTGAAATTTGTATCTTTTTTCCTGAAAAAGGAAGACTTGACCGATGGAGTGTTATTAAAAGACGGGTTTGAATTGATTGTAATTGCCAATTTCAGTTTTAGGATAATGGAGAAGAAGGAATGACAGAATTAGGGCTTGAAAAATATTTGGGGATAAATTGATAGATAAGGCCCAAGGGGGAAGGAATGATGTTTTAGATAGATGCTTATGCAAAAATATATGTACTTGACAATTATGTAAAATATATGTACTTGAAAATTATGTAAAATGATAAAAAAAAACTCTTTTTAAAAAATACGGTTGTCCAGCGTTTTTTAGTTGCCCAAAAAATAATACCTTACACATATGGGACACTTGTCACAATTTCGATGAGTTGCCCAATGACAACGGTTTCCCTCGGTCCATTTTCAAATAAAAAATAAAAGTGGCCCGGAAAATGATTAGCGTCAGGGTGCGCGGTCTATTTGCATCATTTTTCCTAATTTTATTTATTTATTTATTTATTTATTTTGAAAACTGATAAAATGATAGAACAAAATTTATGAGAATTGATGAACAATACTAATTGATGAACTGGTGAACACTGTGACTCTAACTGATGAACATTGTGATTTCTTTTAGACAACTGATGAACACTATGATTTTTTTTATTGATGAACATTATGATTTTTTTGTTAGAAAACTGATAGGGCTACATAATCTAACTTATGAACATTGTGATATAACTGATGAACAAAAATAAAAAGAACTGATGAACGTTGTGATAAACTGATGATCAACTCTTTTTAGTAATAAATTTGTCTTGTTCATCAGTTAATATTGTTCATCAATCTTGAACAAGATTAACTGATGAACAAGATTAATTGATAAACAAAATTTAACTGATGAACAAAGACTAACTGATGAACAGTACATTGGGGTCTTTTATTTTTGTTAAAATTAAAAAAAACAAATCTTAAAAAACCCATAACCACTTTTCGTATATTACTTTGTTACAGTAGTCTATTATTACCTTGTTACAGTAGTCTAGTATTACCTTGTTACAGAGTCATAACACAATTTATAAATTTATCCAAAAACTAATAAAAATAAAATTACAAATATTATGAAAAACCCGGATAAATTTATAAATTGTGTTATGACTGCTGTAACAAGGTAACACTAGACTACTGTAACAAGGTAATATACGAAAAGTGGTTATGTGTTTTTTTAGATTTTTTTTAATGGGGTCTTTTTATTTTTTGTTAAAAATTAAAAAATTTAAAACCCATAACCACTTTTAGTATTACCTTTATTAGTAGTCTAGTATTTGTGTTACAGCAGTCATAACACAATTATAAATTTATCCAAAAATTAATAAAAATAAAATTATAAATATTATGAAAAACCTGGATAAATTTATAAATTGTGTTATGACTGCTGTAACAAGGTAATACTAGACTACTGTAACAAGGTAATATACGAAAAGTGGTTATGGGTTTTTTTTAGATTTTTTTTAATTTTTAACAAAAAATAAAAAGACCATGGATAAATCTCAACAAGAACGCGACTAAGATCTTAATAACAAGGTCTCGGATAGGCCCTTTGTTTTGTTTTACTTTTTAAAATCGATGATAGATTTTTGTTCAAACTTGTTGAATCTTTAAAGATTTCTGAAACAAGTTGAAAATTTGAGATCTTTTTAATGTTTCGAATCGGAGATGGGATACTTGTTGTGGGCTATTGTAGTTGTTGTCGTTGATTATTAACTGAGATGGGATTTACGAGGGTAGGGAGACGTTTATTTATATTTTTTGATGTAGATGATGAGAGTAGGATAGCTAGACTTGGGTTACTGTATTGTTGTTTGTATGTTGTAGACATTGTTCTTGGCTATTGTCGGTTTTTGGTTAAACATAATAGAAAGGACTGAAAACACGATTCTCCTCACAAAGAATCAAAACAACATTATTAATAGTAATGATTTTTTTTTAAATAATTATTATTAATAGTAATGATTTTTAGCTGTTACACATGTTTAATAATCATTATTGATAGTAATGATTTATTGCGGTTACACGATATTAATAATTATTGACCTGGGTATTTATTAGCTTTGGTGGTTTTATTTGATAGTTAAAGTAACACATTCCCTTCTATTTTAAGCAAGTAAAAATGTCTGAATTTTAAGCCTTTCTAATAATGGAATAGTCTTAAACGCATTATAAAGTAGTAGACATAGTGATTATCGTAAAGCCAGTTTTATGACGGCATATAAACAAACATTGATTTTGACCAAATAAGATGCCAAATAAAACTTTCAATTGACTCAACAAAACGAGGAGTCTGAAACGATCCAACAAGGTTTGAAAACATAAACAGCTAACTTTGACATGGAAGTATATTAGTTAGTTGAACCGATAAAACTAAGATACTTTTACCCAAAGAAAAAGTAAAATATCATCATCTTCTTCAAATGTCCGGCAACCCTCTATCGTCGATTGTTTTCTATCTTTTCATTCATCCATCTTCCTTTTTCTTAAATTGACCGCCTTTATCACCTTCTCTCCTGAAGGATTTGCTACTCCCACCACCAGAATATCTTTCAAGATTTCACAAAGATGTTTAAGATTGGTCAAACCATAATAATCATAGTCCAATTTCTCCTGAAAATGATCCTTGTATAAATCCTCAAAAGAATTGAACACGATTTCGCCATGATGCATATTGAGTAATTCTTTAACCTCATGCTTCAAAAATAACTTTCGTCTGAGTTCTACCATACTAGCAGACATCACATATTTCTCCTTGCTTTCTCGCTCTTCACACCACAGCACCATGCTGCCCATCTTAACAACGAGGTCCTCAATATTACTCACACCTAAGGACTTATAGTCCAGTGGTCTGTTAAACTCTTGCCGGTAACTTCTCTCTAAAAGAGGCAAACAACAAACTGAAAGTCCGAAACAATAGCTTCCAAGTACCTCTTGAAGCTCTTGGTAGACAGCAGGGGTCATTGTATTAGTCATGTTAAAAGCTTGAATGTACCTGTTGATTGCCAAAAAATATAATTATCAGCATCTGTTTTTTTTTTTTTTTTTGGTAAATCGGTGAACATATATCATTTCCAACAAATTAATATCAGTACAAAAGCTTTTTTAAGAAGGTGAAGGACAGACCCAAACACCACTTAAAAAGCTGAACAGAGGCATACATTGACTCATACACTGCAAGAACGAAGCATGTACAAACAGAAAACACGTTCACCAATTCTTCTAGTCTAGTAATACATCTTACTAGTACTAGGACTCAATGGAGAAAAACTCTAGTCTTGACTACATTTCCTCCATACAAACACCCTACCTGTGTTCATGAGCACCCTCACATGACACCACAGAGGCTCTTATATGAAGGCATCATCAAGAGTAGATAAAACTCCAGTTCCATTAAGTTCCCACACCGTGAGCTACATTTCCAACAACGAACTAACTAATTAACTAATTAGCATATAAACATAGCAGCTACCATCCTCACTATGCTCTATAATAAGGAAGAAGTCATGAACTAACTAATTATCAGCATCTTTGTTCATCACACTCGGCCAAAGTTTATTTGCAATAATTTTGGGACTCCGTGCTTCACATCCAGATTTAGGAAATCACTTATATTAATCTTGAAGTGCCTAAAGTTTGATAAGTTTACAGCGAACATGTGACCACTAATTCAGAAAGCTCAAAACGACAAGCCAGTTTGAGAAATCCAATAAATAAGAAGTATAAAGATTTATAAGCCTATATATTGCAAAGATTATGAGATTAGTCCCTAACTGCATGTACATTTTCGTATATGTCACTCCTATACAACTTAGTAGGAAGAGAAACCAAGTACACCAGCATCAAACCTATACTAGGGCTACCTTTAAAAATAGTTTTACAACTTAATAAGTAGCTGGTCCTTGTAGTGATTTAAGGTGGGTGTGTATTAGAGCAAGCAAACCGAGAAACAATTACACAAAAGCACCTGCAATTGTTAATATTATTAACTCCATATACACTTACTTTCCAAATTTAACTAGTGTCTACCTATGTAATGTTTGTTCTAAGCGTACAATAAACCCACAAATTCAAGAACATGTGCATGTATTACCGCGTTTAATTTGCATTTTAACATTACCTAAAACAGAAAAACAATGTATAGCAACACAAAGAGTTAGAACGGAAATTTAAAGGAATCTGTCATATTTGTTATTCTTAGGTCCGCAGTGCGCGACAAACTTTTTGAAAACTAATTACGAAACTAACTCGAAAAACTAATGGTATATCCCATCCTACTGGTTATAAATCAACTGATAACCTGTTACAGTACATTAAACTAACAAAATGATAAAGGACAATCATAAACCCCAACACAATCAATATACTAAAGTTGCAAAATTCGGCCTTATTAATCGGTCTTAAATGGTAAACCTAAACTCAAGCATGAATAAAATGATCCATAGGATAATAATTTGATTGTATGAGACTTGAATAAAAATTTTGATCGATATTTTTGTTTGGGAAGACAAAAGCTAACTAATAATTGGTAGAAGAGAAAAACCATAAACAACAACTTTTTTAATCCAATAAAAATGAATCGATTTTGAATATTAGGAATGGTTATTTTAAAACAAACAGAGAATATGATGAGCTCACAATTGATGATTGAAATTGAAAAAGTAACTCGCTCACGGATGGAGGATATGAATGAATGAATGAATATATGTTGGTGATGGTTGATTAGGACGATGAGTACCGACCCCAAATTTATTTTTTATTTTGGCCCCAAAACTACTGACGGTGCGCTTTGGTAGAAGGTTCTAGGAGGTAAGGGGATGAAAAAAATTTGAAGGATTTCTTTTACATCTAAGTTCTGGCTAAATGTGAAAATATTTTCAATTAAATATTTTAATAAGAAAAATACGTATTCTCCGTTTGGGATTTTCTTTGATTATATAAAAGATTCGAGTTTTTTAAGTAACAGTAATGATCGATTATAAATAAGATGGTGTGAAATTGTATTAACCCGTGTAGGTTTTATGCACCATTAGTTATGAGATATTGGCGTAACACTCTATTGTAAGAAAAAAATGCATTGTGGATGTTAGATTCGAGCTATTTATAGTTGGGTTGCTTCTTACATAATGGGCTAATTGTTACTAACCAGAACTAGTTTAAGTAGACGCACTATTTAAATATATAATGTATTAATTTCCTATTAAAAATAGATGTTGCATTATAAAACTCGCAAATACTTCAGTACAAGCCAAACGTAATATTCATTAATATTACACTAATCAACAACATAAATATGACATTATTGATGAAGGAACACATTAATGACTTAGTTTAACCATAGTCGTCTACAAAATTAAACACAAGCGTAAAAGAGCGAACTAACTATTCCATAAATACACATAAACCAAGAGTTTTTCATTCTCAAAATAGTAAAATCAAAATGCATATCGATCATTACATTAGTGTTCGAGCCACCAAAAAGATTTATGCATTACAATTTTTGTAGGACTTCCATGTAAACTACATTGGTTGTTATGTTCCTAGTCTTACCATTTGTATCACAAACCACCACTTTCAAGCCTTCTTTTCTTTTTACTCTCGAAACACCAACATACAATTGACCATGAGTAAAGATCGGACGTGGCAAATATAATCCAAAACGGGATATAATTTGTCATTGTTGCGTGCCTATGTTAGTGAACCGATTTTTGGAAAACCTAAGGGTGCGTTTAGTTGGGGGAAATACCCTTGTTTTTTACAAAATATTTTGCAGAAAACAAGGAAAACAAATATTGCGTTCAAGTCAACGTTTCTCAACAAAATGTTTTGTAAAACACAAAATCCTCTATTTTCGAATTTAACAAGGAAAACTACGAAACAAATTTTAGTTATTTTCCTTTGTAATCCCACAGCCCTCCTTCCCCTTCTTCAAAATTGAAAATACAAACATCAACTAAACGCGTTTTTTATATTTTCAAGTGTTTTGTGGAGATAAATTTCCCTTCCAAATTTTTACAAAATTAGAGATAGAAAACAAGATAATTTTATCTCGGGTGAAAGCTAAAGATATGGAACATGGTTTTTCAAAACGCATGATGTGACGATGAATTTTGAAATTACCATTGACGTAAAATATTTCAAATTTAGAACAATGTATGTACGCACTAAAAAATAATGGTGCTACCAGTCAAAAAGTTGAAAATGACATAAATGGTCCCTGTGGCTTGCGTTGACTTTCATATGTCATCCATTGACTTTATTTTTGGTTAAAAAAGTTTCACTAATAGTCCTTATGGTCATTGGCTTTCAGATTTAGTCCTTTTTTACCGTTTTCATCCGTTTTTGTCCGTTTTTCTTACGTTTTGCCCGTTTTTCTTACGTTTTTATCGGTTTTCATCCGTTTTTATCGGTTTTCATCCGTTTTTCTTAAAAATTTGTCCGTTTTCCTTACGTTCTGTCTATTTTCATTCGTTTTTTCGTTTTCATCCGTTTTGTCCGATTGTTCTACGTTTTGTTAGTTTTTCTTACGTTTTATCGGTCATCAGTTTTCTTACATTTTGTCCGTTTTTTTTACGTTTTTGAACTATTTAAACATATTGAAATTTTTTTCCAAAAAGAAAAAAAAATTGGAATTTTTTTTCCCAAATTTGAAAAAAAAAATTCCAAAATAATTTTGAAAAAAAAATTGGAAAAATATTTCAAAAAAAATTTGAAAAAAAATTGATTTCAAAAAAAAAGATTTGAATAAAAAATTTCAAAAAAAAATTGAATAAAAAAAATATTTTTCAAATATTTTATTTTTAAAAAAATCTTACAAAAATTGGAAATTTTCAAATTTTATTAAAAATCTTCAAAAATATTTTTTAAATTTTATAAAAAATCTTCAAAACATATAATTTTTTTAAATCTTAAAGAAATTGGAATTTTTTAAATTTATTAAAAAATCTTAAAAATATTTATCAAATTTTTTAAAAAATCTTGAAATGTTTTTTTTTTTCAAAATTTTCAATATGTTAAAATTGAAAAAAAATTTCCAAAAAAATTTTATGATTTTTTTTTTTTTGAAAAATAATTTTTTTATTCGAAATTGAAAATTTTTCAAAATTTTCAACATGTCGAAATTGAAAATTTTTCAAAATTTTCAATATGTCGAAATTAAAAATTTTGAAGAAAAAAAATTTTCAAAAAAAATATTTTTTAAGATTTAAAAAAAATGTATATTTGAAAAGTATTTTTTTTATTAATTTTTTTTGAATTTTTTTTTTTCGGAAATATTTTTTTCCAATTTTTTTTGTCAAAAATTTTTTTTAATTTTTTTTTTCAAATTTGTGAAAAATTCCAATTTTTTTTTTTGGATTTTTTTTTTTCTTTTTGGAAATTTTTTCAATATGTTTAAATAGTACAAAAACGTAAGAAAAACAGACAAAATGTAAGAAAAAAGGATAAAAACTGATAAAAACGTAAGAACAACGGACAAAAATCTAAGAAAAATGTAAGAAAAAATGGATTAAACCGATAAAAACATAAGAAAAACGGACAAAACGTAAAAAAAACGGGTGAAAACGGTAAAAAGAGACTAAATCTAAAAGCTAATGACCATAAGGACTAATACTGAAACTTTTTTAACCGAAAATAAAGTCAATGGATGACCTGTGAAAGTCAACGCAAGCCACAGGACCATTTATGTCATTTTTCAAACTTTTGACTTGGTAACCTATACACGGCAATATATTAATGCATATTGTTCCAAATTTGAAAATATTTTGCGTACAATGGTAATTTTCAAAGTTCATTGCGTACATCGTCTGTTTTGAAAAAGCATGTTGCGTATCTTTAGCTTTCACCCTTTTTTCTCCAACTAAACGCACCCTAAGCCGTTCTAGAACTTAACAGAGTGAAACACCAAATTATGCTATATTACCATATATTACTCATCAGCTAGAAGAATCATACATTTTTTTTACATCTGTAAACAAATTTGCTTAAAAAAGGCTCCGTAGATGATTTTTGTCTATAGATTCCAATAGATCTATTGATGAATCCAATCAATAAATAATTGCACATGACCCACAAGCTATAACATATCTCGGAAAAACCAAGTATACCAACATCAAACCTATACAACGACTACCTTTAAAAATAGTTTAACTTCCATTAATACCGGTTAGCCCATTGAAAGGCTCATTGTACAACTTACAAGTTACTGACTTGGTAGGTCCTTGCAGTGATTTAAGGGGTGTATGTGTGTGTATTAGAGCAAGAAAACCGAGAAATTGTTACACAAATGACAAAACTACCCGCAATTGCTAATATCATTTACCTCTATATACACTTAATTTACAAATTATCTGGTGTCTACCTATGTAATGTTTGTTCTAAGCATACAATAAACCCACAAATTTAAGAACACAAATATTACCACGTTTGATGTTTAATTTGCATTTTAACGTTACAGGAAACGCCTTAAAACAAAAAAATTGTATACCAACACCTAGACTTAGAACTGCAATTTAAAGAAATCATTCAGTGATGGTCATTTGTCATTCCTAGATCCGCAATGTACATACTAACGCGACAAACTTTTTGACAACTAATTTCGAAACTAACTCGAAAAACTGAACATAATTCATTCCATCCTACTAGTTATAAATCAAATATAAATTTTGTGCAATTAGTCTATAAAATAAACCTGAATACAGTACATTATATTAGTCTAATAACAAAATAAATCATAAACCCTAAAACAATCAATATAGTAAACCTAAACAAAGTCATAAACGAAAGAGTTAATTACACAAATGTGATTTGTTAGATTTTTCACTTTCAGTCATTAAACTTTTTTTTGGACTGATTCAGTCATTGTAGTTTCTTGTTATTACGAATCCAATCCAAACTGCATGAAATGACCAAAATTCGGTCACCTTCTTCTTTTTCAAATGAGTTAATTACATAAATGGTCACTGTGGTTTCAAATGACAATTAAGGGTGTGTTTGGTTTGTCGCTATGAATCACAATGGGTATGGGTGTTGATATAAAGTGGAATGATAATCGAGGTACAAGAAACCACCCACACACATAATATATAAGGAAACCTTCACATTGCAGATTCTCATTCCATCAAGTGGGCCCCATAACCAAGTAAACAACATTAATGAATTTCAAAGTTATAGATCCATACCCATACACCCCAACCAAACGCGCCCTTAGTAACGGCCGTTAGTCCTTGACACTAATTTGGCCGTTAGTAAATTAATTTAAAATTTATTTACGCTTCAAAGCAGACGCCGTTCCCCGTTTATGATGTTTTTCATCGTTTACCGTTGAAAGTTTACGTGTCCGAAGACGTTTGTTTGCTACACGTTTTTGTCCGTTTTTGCGATGCTTTCGTAAAGTACATCGTTTAGTCCACTTTACATGCTTCGCTGCTTTACACTATTTCTTCCGTTTTTACACGTTTTTATCACATTTTCATTCGTTTTTACACGTTTTCTTCCGTTTTTTACTCATTTTCGTCCGTTTTTACACGTTTACATCCGTTTTAGCGATTTCGCGTTATACCGTCTTTACATTTTTTCGTTTTACACGTTTCATCCGTTTTACGATTCCGTATGTTTTACACTTTTCGCCTTTACACATTTTCATCCATGTTTTACATTTGCACATCCTTCTTCGTTTTTCATTTTGCCCGTTTTTACACGTTTTCATCCGTTTTACTCGTTTTCGTCCGTTTTTACATGTTTCATTTGTTTTTACACTTTTCGTCCATTTTTGCACGTTTTCGTCCATTTGTATACATTTTCACATGTTTTTGTTTGTTTTTGCCCGTATAAAATCGGACAAAAACAAGCAAAAATGGATGAAAACGTGCAAAAACGGATGAAAACATGTAAAAACAAACGAAAACATGTAAAAACAAACGAAACCGTGTAAAAACAAGAATTTTAAACATGTAAAGAAATGTAAAACGTGTAAAGCGAAAAGATGTAAAACAGATGAAAATGAGTAAAACAAGAAAACGCGGTAAAACTACTAAAATGTGCAAAACAATGAAACGATAAAATTCGAAAAATGTGTAAAAAAACGAATGAAAACTTGTAAACAGATGAAATGTGTAAACGATTTAAACCGAAAGTAAAAAAACAGACAAAAATGTGCAAAACGTGAGTAAAACGTGTAAAACAAAATGTAAAACGCGGTAAAAATAGACGAAAAACTTGTGAAACGAACGAAAACTTGCAAAACGAAAAAACGATAAAATGGACGAAAACGGCAAAAACGGACTTAAAATGTGTAAAACAGACGAAAACATGTAAAACTGACGGAAAACGCCAAAAAACCACAAAAACATGTAGAACTACTAAAACGGTAAAACTACCGAAAACGGTAAAACTATCGATCTAAAACGAGTAAAAACGAAAGAAAACGTGCCAAAATGGACTAAAACGTGCAAAAACATATAAAAATGGACGAAAACGTGCAAAAATGGATGAAAACATGTAAAAAAGACGAATACATGTAAAAACGGACAAAAACGTGTAAAAACAGACGAAAACGAGTAAAAACGGTTGAAAACATGTAAAAACGGATGAAAACGCAAAAACGTAACCAAACGCAGTAAAACTGAAGAAACGAAAGTAAAAACGATAAGGTGTAAAATGGACGAAAACGTAGTTAAAACCAAATTTTGGTTATTTACTAACCATCAACAGCCAGTTAGTATAAAACTTAATTGTCATTCAAACCACGTGTGACCATTTATATAATTAATTCATTTGAAAAAGAATGTGATAAGGGCTTTTTGGTCATTTCATACGGATTTGGACTGGATCCGTAATAACAAGAACCACAATGACTGAATCAGTCAGAAAAAAAATTTAGTGACTGAAAGTGAAAAATCCAACAAACCACAGTGACCATTTGTGTAATTAGCTCTAAACAAAATAAACCTCAACATAATCCACACGATAATAATTACTGTAGTAATCTTTTATTGTATGGGACTTGAACGAATTTTTGATCGATACTTTTGTTTACCTGACGCTTGGGAAGACAAAGCAAACAATTAGGAAAAAAGAATATGCAAAGAAACTGGTAGAACAAAAACACTAAAACTTGAATATATTGATCGAAGTCTTGGGGACGGGTATTTGATCGATCGTCTAATACATGCATGTATTTATAAGAGAACCAAACTATATACATTATATAAAAGCAATCCTATATATGTACGTATTCTTATATATGGAAACTTAGCCAACAAGGCAACAAACCACTACTACAAAAACTGTTTTTACCCACGGTCAAAATTCTGAAAAATTTCCCATGGATCTAGCCTTCATCAACACAAAGAAAAATAAAAAAAACATACAACGACAAAGAAAAAAAAAACCCTAATTAACATCCTCAATCTGCTTAATCAAAGGTATATATGTACTCCGACTCATGATTTCTACTTATTGATTAATGTATTTATATATGTTTATGTAGTTAAGTTGTGGGTTTGTGCTTATTGATGATTTGTTTTGAGATCGAAGTATAAGGCTTATCAAGTGTCATGTTCAACTGTTCAAGAATTCGAAGTATTAGGTTTCAAAAGGCATCATTAAAATATAAAACCTAACCGTCAAAAGCGAGGGAGATATTGATTAGGAACTATATGAATATCCATAGGCGGATTCAACAAAGGTTATTTAACATAAAGGTATGATTTTGATCTTTTTTTTTTTATAGAACTATTTGATCCCTTTCAAATAATTAATCCACTTACGGGGATCGATATTTCTCTTCTAATATCGATCACCGTATTATTTCTTTTGGATAAATTAAGGTTACATTTTTGCTTGATTTGCTTTAAAGCTTGATTATAGATTTTTAGGGAAGAAGCAAAGCTCATGTTGCCTTTAAGGTAATGTTTGTTTTTGGGATGAATTTAATTTTGATTTTGATATGACAAGTTTGTTACTTTTTTGTTTAATGTATATATTGTACGTGGATGCATTCAGGCCCGGTTTTGGGCATGTGCAACATGGGCTGGCGCACAGGGCCCAATAATTTTTAGGGGCGCCACTTTTCTACAAAGCCCATTGTGTATACAACTATAAATACCTTTTTTTAGCCCAAGAAAATACACCGTGTTACAAATTGAATAGGTGATCAGTCTTTTTAATGTGTTCCTTCTATCAATCTCTTAATATTAACTTCAATCATTATCATTAGTTCATCACATTTAGTTGTTGGCTAGTTAAAGGTAACACTTCAAAAAATTTATTATGATTTTCAATTTTGTTGTGTTTATCTTTGATGTTATAAATTAAGTAATCATTTATTTGCTTACGAGTTACGAAACTACATAATATAGCAAAGTAATTTATCACATATGTATTATATTATTTTGGCTGGCATCTTAAAGTATTTGTCATAATTAATACAGTAACTCCAAAGTTCGAACATGACATTCCGGGTTGCATCTTACAATCTTGGGGGATTTTCATATATCCCCACATACACACCTATATTTACATATTTTCCCGAACACAAGTTTTTTTATGCATGATGCATGCCTGGCAAGTAAAGCATTTTGGGGAAATATGTAAAATATGAAATACAGATGATTTGATATATGTAAATGCCCCTACAATCTTTGCATGAGTTTTGCTTTTTTACATTGTAGTTTATTCCATTGGCTTACTTATACATATATCTTTTGTAATAAAATATGTAATCTGGCTTTATAAAAACATTTGTAGTATTAATGAGTTTTTTGTATTTGTATCTAAATTTGGCTTGCTTCAAGGGCCTATTATTCGTGATTGCCCAGGGCACGTGAAATCCATGGGACGGCCCTGAATGCATTGGTTTATGATTTCAACATTTGATTTGAGTTGTGTAGGTGATTCAACTCTTAGCGTACATGATGCATTAACAAACTCACATAACATAGGTAATATAAAATAATAATAGTAAAAAATTGGTAGTGAAGTTTGTGAAACTTGGTTTTAATAGTTCAAATGGTGTGAAGTAAAACTTTAAAGTTTTTATTGTGGCTAGAAAAGAGTGCTGGTGCAGTTGACGCATATAACATGTTTAGGCGTTGTCATGTCAGATTTTACCCTATAAAAAATCTATAACACAAACCCAAAAAACATCATCCCTAATAACATTTATATAACACACCACCAAAAAATTCCACTTACTAGAAGAAACTTAAAAGACGGTCGGCATTGAGTTGGCGATGCGCCTATAACACGCCAAACCCGGTGCAATATAACATGCATGACGACGCCATAGGGTGTAAATTGGCACCTATAACATGCCAAGATGCATTGCACCGTGCCCTCTAAGGCTTTAAGTGTAATAATGTTGATTTAGGGGAAAGTGGAGACCACCATGTGTCATAAAAGGAATAGGATAGAAAATTTATGATCTATATATAGAACATTGAAGTGCTAGCTTTGCTGACCTTCTGAGTTATAGACATAGGAGTTTATAGACATAGGTCAATTTCCCAGTTGACAAGAACGTTTCACTGCAATAAATTTGTCATTTCTACACGCTTTTTTCTTCGCACTTTATGAACCGTGAACTTTTTAAAAAATATTCACACTTAAGAGTGTGAATAATTGTTACAAAATCCTCAAACTTAAAAAGTGTGAATAATTTTATTCTCACCCTTAAAAGTGTGAATAATTATTAAAAATCAAAATCATCACACTTAAAAGTGTGAAGAATTATTTCAAAACAAAATCATCACACTTAAAAGTGTGAAGAATTGTTTTAAAACCCTCACACTTAACAGTGTGAAAAATATTCATAACGCTTCACACATAAATGTCTGAAATTATTTGCTACACCCATTTGGTTCACACGCATGCTGGTGTAAACTTTTTTATTCTTCACACTTCAAAGTGTGGTAACATGCTCTAATAAGTGTGAGTAAGTTAGTATTTTGTTGTAGTGTTTCTACTAGTTAATGTCCGTGCACGCACGGGTTTTTTTTTGAATTTTTTTTACTAATTATTATTCTTAATTTTGGGTTTTTTTTTTATTATTTTTTTATATTATGGATTAAATGTTTTTTATATATTGCAATTCAAGAATGTTGATTTTCTTCACTTATACTTGAATAATTTTCCAATTAATATTGCTCAGGAAAGCGAATATGGGTCAAGCAAGTAGCAAGTTTTTTTTGACCCGTTTTTTGTTTTGCACGCATAGATATGCCGTTAACAACATCGTTTAGAAATATAACTTGTCGTAAATGGTACTGCTTTGTGAACTTAAAAGGACCAAGATAAGAGATTACACTTGAGCGCTTCTTCGTATCTCCATGATATATGTTCTTGCAAGATATTATGTCAGTGAATTTGATCTTGTACAGTACTTAGCTCATATCACTTAAATGAAAAGAGTTGCATAAGAACTTGATTACATACATTTTTAAAAAGCTTATATGTCCCTATGCATGGAGTTTTACATTTTATACATATGTTGATTTCAAATACTTTTTTACAAAGAAAATAATATAAAGACTAAAATACACCGTTGGTCCCTAAACTTGTACCTACGCATCACATTGGGACAAACTTGGGCATTTTCATCACTGGAGGTCCAAAACATAGGTTTTATACTCTAGACAAGTCCCTTGACCAGGATTGCCAAAGTCAACATGAATTTTATTGGTTTACATCGAGGGTATAATAGACCATTCACAATTTTAACATGCCATAGTTAAATCTAACCCAACCAAACACTGTTGATCTTCTTGAAGTAGTAAGATCTTGAAGGTAAATATGCAAATCTGCTTCCTTTACTTGACCATGCCATTATTTCGGTGAAGGTAAGTGAAGATCCAACTAAGAAGATAATGACATAGGGGTACATGTTTGATAAAGAAATATGAGCCGCTGGATCATTATAAATTTTTTTAATCTTCGTACCAAACGACGTCGTTTGCTACAGTGTAAACCCGGACGTGACCCGATTGCATGTGAGAGTCTGCACAGTGAATATTCTCTTTTTTTGTCGTTTCAAAGGTTACTAAAAGGGCTTATTTGTCGTTTCGGGTAAAAAAATAACCCGCCTTACCTCTTCACCGCCTCATATGTGCCCCCAAAAAAAAAAATCGGAAACCTAAGAAGCTTCACGAATACCTTTCATCTGACACAGATCCCACTGCATTTACCTCACTTCAACCACCAACTGCGCCCGTGTAAGGTATACCAATTCTTCAATTTAATATGACCATCAATTATCGGTTTTTGTCTTAATTGCATGTATCATTGTTACTGTAGATGTACAAAACATTGAATGCGTGGTGTAATAAACTAAGTGTGATTATGATAGTATATTCAAGTACAAAGTTATTGCAAATACTGTATAAGAAGAAAAAATATGATGTTCTAATTTACAAATTCTATGTTTTATTATTTAGATATGCAGCTAACTGAATCCCTTACCTTTATACTTTACTTCCTTGTGTTTATTTGTTTACAAATGGAACTAACTAAAACCTTTGTTTATATACATTGTATGCCTAAATGTGTAGCCACCTGTTGTTTGCCAAATAAAATGAAAGGCAAAAGAAAGTTATCATATGACGATAAGGCTAAATTTAATGAAACCACTGATGCTGATGCGTGCAATGTCAATGCCGTTAGTAATAATATAGAAGCAATTAGTGTTATACCACCTGACAATATCAAAAGAAAATGTAAGCGTAACAATTATACGCAAAATAGCGTAGAAAGTAAAAAAAAACGTAACACAGTATTCTAATGAATCACTTACTCAAATTTTAAATTCAAACAACGTATCAAATGACACTGATCTTGAGAGTTATGCCCACCAACAAGAAAATCTCAATTTCAGAAACCTTTATACCCATTATCGTAATCATCCTCATTTTGCAAGCCCATTACCATACACATTAAACAAACCACAACTACCTGAAAAAACAAACAACCCTTATGAAGCAAGGAAAAAGAAAGGAGTTTTTTGAGACCTCTTATGCCAAATGAAAAGAAAAGTTCTATCTACTTTACAATGTCTGCAAAAGCAAAAACAACACCAACAAATGCCGTACAAGAATTAACAACAAAAAATTATCAGTCTCAATGCGAAGGCACCAACAACACACGAGTGGGCAAACAGATGCGTAAGTACCCATATTTCAACATATTTCTTTATCTTAACAGATGAAACATACAGTTTAGCCATAACTAACCACCTTACTTTATAAATTCATTGTTTGCAGAAATTTTGGGTTCTCCATGTATCGAAACGGACTGCAACATACCGTCAAATTCCTTACATCGGTCAATAACCGTTAATAAATCTGATAACATTAACCACAGTAAGTCAGAAACAGATGATGCAAAATATTTATTGCCGACTTATTGTCACATTTTGTATTACCTATTAGTTACAATAGAATGTGCATACTCAGAAAAGGCTTAACTTTGTGTTACAGGTACCAGTATCCAAAACAAAAAATGCTACATGCATACGCCATACAATAACAAGACAATGTGTCGGCAACAAGAAAGTAAGTACTATCCCTATTTTTAATTACCTTTCTGTTTCAAATTATACCTTTAACGGGGCTATCTTCTAATGTACACGTAAACATGTTGCTCGCACATGTTACAGCCAAAGGAAAAAACAACAATAGCAACCAACAATTACCTTCTCATGACTATAATGACACATACAAATGTTCTAAAGGTAAGTCGTACATCGAATATATAGACAAATTTAAAACATCTATACAATTTTGCCTTATCCTTAACTGTTACAATTTTTTTTATGACGCAGCGAGCAGTATCAACACAGACGAAACTACCATGTCAACAGGTGAAAATCAACATATATGTCTATCCTAACACATGAAACTTACAGTTTAGCCACAACTAACCACCTTACTTTATAAATGCATTCTTTGGTGAATTTTTTATTGTCCATGTAGTGAAATAGATTGTAACATACCGTCGGATTCTTTACATCCTACAATAAGCGTTAATAAACCTGACAGCATTAACCAAAGTAAGTAAGAAACAGGAGTGGCAAAATATTTATTGCTGACTTATTTTCACATTACGTATTACCTATTAGTTACAATAGAATGTATATACTCACAAAATGCCTAACTTTGAGTTACAGGTACCAGTATCCAAAACAGAAACTGCTACATGGATACGCCACACAATAACAAGACAATGAGTCAGTTACAAGATAGTAAGTACTATACCTATTGTTAATTCCTATGACATACTCAGAAAACGGAGTACAGAACACGTTTGACACTAACAAATGTTACACAACAAATATACTAAATATCAATTATACCTTTTTTAAAACATCTATACAATTTTGCTTTATCCTTAACTGTTACAATTTTTTTGCCAATGCAGCGACCATTATCAACACAGAGCAAACTAGCATGTCAATAGGTGAAAACAAAAACCAGTATTTAACACGCAACAGAAACAGAGGTTTGTATCATTTTTTTAATCTATTTATTCAAACAAAGTCATTCATTTATTTCAATGATTTCTTAGCTGTATTCTAAAATTTTGCAGGACCCCCTTTGGAATATATACAGTTTGGAAAATGTGATCAGATTTGTCAACACTGTGGTGCCAGATTTTGGTATGAGGAAATACTAGCACACCCATATAAATGTACGCTACATCAGTACCATAAATGCTGTTTAGGTGGCTCCGTTGTCATAAAACAACAAGAAAAATACCCAGAATACATCAAACAGCTATACAAAGACCGGCACTTCATGGAAAACATAAGAGCGTACAACCAAATGTTCAAAGATGACTTCTTTGGAGCACGTGTAGGCGACTCAATTAACAAAGGAGCAGGCCTTATGTGTTTCGCATTCAGTCAAATATACCATAATATTGGGTCACTTTGTCCACAAGAAAGGGAAAGACCATGTTTTCTGCAACTATACATATATGATACAGACAACGAAGTTGATAACCGCATGTTTCACTTTGGAGGTGAAGAAAAAAGTGGACTCAAAAGGGACATCGTAGAAGGGTTAATCAAGTTACTTGATAACCATAACGCACTGGTACAATTGTTTCGGACAGCAAGAGACAAAATCTTAGACACAACAATACCAGAATTTAAAGTAAAGTTATATAGTGTAGTAGGGACCCGTCGGTATGAACTACCTACGGCAGAAACAGTTGGCGCAATAGTGTATGAAGAAAGTCAAGAAGGATCAGCGGACTTTGATATTATTATTCAAGAACACTCGCGCACGGCTCAAAGGGTCAACAAACTACATCCATGTTATATGTCTCTTCAATTTCCATTGATATTCGTCTATGGTGAACAAGGGTATGAAAAAGATATGCCGCTAAAGCTTCAACAACACAGCTCCCGCAAACAAAAGAAAATCACAATGAAAATGTATTACGCCTACCAGATACATGATCGTGCAAATCGCTTTAGTTTACTGCCAAGAGCAGGACGACTCTTCCAGCAATATGTTGTCACAGCCTATTGTGCAATCGAACAGAGCCGACTTGATTTCATTCGTGAGAAGCAAAACGACTTCAGAAATGAATATCTGTCAGGCCTTTATGACGCAATTATGAGAGGAGACCGTGATGGGCACGATGTAGGCTCAAGAATTATACTACCAGCGTCTTTTACAGGTGGTCCGCGATACATGTATAGCCATTACCTAGATGCACTGGCAATTTGTCGCATCCATGGAAACCCAGCATTCTTTGTTAGATGCACTGGCAATTTGTCGCATCCATGGAAACCCAGCATTCTTTGTTACATTCACGTGCAACGTAAAATGGCCCGAAATTACAGAATATATGGAAGACTACCCAGAACTTACTGCTGCAGATAGGGCTGACGTTGTGGTCCGCATATTTGAAAAGAAAGTGCAAGATTTCATAAAGTTTCTGAGAAATACAAGAACCCTAGGCAGAGTCACGGCAGGTATTCGCTGAAATTACCTTATTGTATCTGCAAATTTCTTATACATAAAAAAAGATAAGCTCTATTTTTTTTATACAATTTAAATCAAACTCTATTTTTTTATACAACTTAAACCCCAACCAAATAACTAACATTATTCGTAATCTTTATGCCACAGTATTATATACAATCGAGTTTCAAAAACGGGGGCTTCCACACTGCCATACATTAATTTGGATATCAGAGGAAACGAAAATACGGAATGACGAAGAAGTTGACACATACATTTCGGCAGAATTACCAGACCCCGCACAAGATCCAGAAGGTTATAGAGTGATTTCAGAGTTTATGATTCATGGCCCATGTGGAGAAGCCAACAAGAATGCTCCATGTATGCAGGGCGTCAACAGTTGTAACAGGAAATTCCCAAAAAAATATTGTGACAAGACGTACATAGACCGAGATGGATATGTACACTATAGAAGACGCGACATAGGCATAACAACGAAGAAAAACAACATTCAGCTTGATAATGCATACGTAGTCCCGTACAACAAAATGCTATGTATGAGGTATTATGCACACATCAATGTTGAATATTGTGGATGGTCAATGTTGATTAAATATCTATTCAAGTATATTTCAAAAGGTACTGATCGCGTCGTTCTCAACATAACGAAAGCTGGTCAGGCATCATCTTCTAACACACAACAGCACCGTATACGAGTTGACGAAATCAAGAACTTTCAAGAGTCAAGATTCATCGGACCACATGAGCAAAGTGGAGGATATTCGGTTTTGACATACACAGTCGAGCCCCAAATTGTTCGTTCTTTGCGGGCATCTAGAAAACAAGCAGCGTGTTACTTTCAGAGCCAACGATAGCCTTAATTCAATAATTTCCAACCCTTGCAACAAGAAGACAACACTGACAGAATGGTTAAACTATAATGCCAAATGGGAAGATGGTAGACACCTCACATATCTAGATTTCCCAAGAGAATTCGTATGGTATAGCGGAGGTAACTACTGGCAAAGGCGCCGAAATATGAATAAACCGGCAATTGGAAGACTAACTTACATACACCCAAGCCTAGGAGACTTATTTTATGAAAGAATGCTGCTATGCCACCAAAAAGGTTGCAAGTCCTTTAAAGACATACGAAAAGTCAACAACACAATATACCCAACATATAGGGCAGCATGTGAAGCAATGGGCTTACTTGCAGAAGATAACGAATGGAAAATAGCATTAAGAAGTCCACGCTAATCGCCTTTCACAACTAAGGGCTTTATTCGTGCAGATTCTCATTTTTTGCGATGTAACTAATCCCAAAAACTTATGGCAAACCTTTTGGAAACACATGTCTGATGATGTCCCGACCATACTTTCAAAAACGCTCGGGATTCCGGTCATCCAAAGAAACGATACAGACCTAGAAGCATACGTTTTGTGCGAAATTGAGGCAATCTTAAACACCTACTCGAAATCGTTACCAGAATTTGGCCTTACTTTACCACCCAAGCATTTGCTTAAGGCATTAAAAAACCGGCTTCTAATGGAAGAAAGAAACTACGACCGAGAAATGCTACGGAAAGAGACAGAGTTGCTCATACCGAAGTTAAACAACGGTCAGAAGATAATTTTTGATTTGGTTCTGGGTGCAGTAACAGAAAACAAGCAACAACTTATCTTTGTATATGGCCACGGAGGCACAGGAAAGACATTCCTGTGGGAAAGTATAATATGTGCAATACGCTCGAAGGCAAGATAGTATTAGCTGGCATCCTCGTATGTGCATCACTACTTTACCAGTGGGCGCATGCACATTCAAGATTCAAGATACCTTTGGATCTAACTGATGAATCAATCTGTAGCGTCAAAAAAGGTAGTCAATTGGCGACTTTATTGAAGGAAACAGATCTAATAATATGGGATGAAGCCCCAATGAATGATCGCAAGTGCTTTGAAAAATTGGATCGCAGCCTTAGAGATATTCTTAATGCACCAAGCTGTTTGTTCGGAGGCAAAACCGTGATGTTAGGTGGTGACTTTAGACAAACACTTCCGGTTAAGAAAAAGGCATCGAAAAATGAAATTATTTCCTCTTCGATCACGCAATCATATCTGTAAAACCAAGATCCGGACTCAACTAGGGTATAAGCAATATTGATTGATTAGATGCACAGTGGAATAGAAACAACACAATCAATATCACTAATAAGGTTTTCTTTATTAAAACATAAAGAAACTAATACTACTACTACTACTAAATTTATAGTTAATTAGACTCTCATTAGGAGAAGTCTACTATGAAATAAAATGAAAGGATGAGTAAGTAACCCTAGCCGCCATCCCTCTTTTATAATAGATGGAGGTTACAAACCCTAAATTACTAGAAAAGCTAACTATTACATATTAGGTCCTCATTTTTTTCTTTTTCTTCATTCTTGCTCGTGGTTTTGTAATCATCAAATCTATAATTCCCAACAATCTTCCCCTATTTGATATTACAAAACAACCTCAGATAATAAAACAATGCTAAAACATGCCATCACAAATAATAAGTGCACATCATGAATCTTCTTCCCCTTTTGTAATCATCTAATAGGGGTCTTGTGCAACTCAGACGCTTCCTCAAGTGATGCATGTAGATGGTAAGTATATAAACCATAAGCTTCCCTTAAATTATACTAACCATCTCAATTTTTTTTAACAACTAAACAAAATAAACAACGCGGTAAATGCCAGAGAAATCGATCACAGCAGAACCCAAACCAAGAGAAACATCAATGTATGCGTCTTATATCTTGCACTATCCATGTGACTCCAAACACAGATGAGGCACTAGCAAATGTGAGCATTAAGAACATTTTCTATAGATCTCGCCCTTTACTAACACGAAAGCACTACAACGTAACTCCTTAAAGTGATAGCAAATGCGAGCATTAAGTACTTTTTTTTGTAGATCTCACCCCTTCACTAGAATCATCAAGTCTTTGTCACATCATTACCACAAACAATTATTTCAAAGCCCACCACCTTTATATACATACGACCTCAGCTATAAAACCGGCCGCCAGAAACCAAAACCTTCAAAAGTTGGTAAATCCAGAACTTCAAAGCAGTAGAAACCATAACACGCCAGAAACCAATACCTTCAGCAGAAACGAAACAAAATATGCAGCCAGTAGGAACACCAAATCAAGCTGAAAATATGTTAAATACTAGGGTTCATCGTTGAATAAGACTTCAACTCACCAAGACTAGTAAAAACATTAGAAGCACAAACTTCCCTTCGCTAATGAGTTTTGATAGATCAGAAGAATTCATACCGAATATCATAACCATGAAAGCCCCCATATCAAATATTAACCCATGAAACCACACATGGAACACTAATGCGGAACAATAAAGTCAAGCACATGGCCACTTCGTACACCATTAGCAGATATAAAACATATCCCCACGTCACCGCCACAGAATACTCATGGGGTCCCAAATAAAGCCAACCTACGGGACCAATCAAAATACTATATTCGAGATGCAACAATTAGTCAAAACCTCATGCAGTAGAATTAGATGACCATTAATCAATGCGGATAAAACATACTAATCCACATGGAACACCCAATCAGCATGTACCAACGAACAACATCAGTACAATAATACTGTTAGGTCACTAGTTTTACAACACAAGCTTATAAGAGAAGGAGATGAAGGCGATTGAACAAGTATCAAACACACACACACAATAAATGATAGACACGGTATGCAGAAAGAGTGAATGAAGGAAAACTTGAACAACCAACCTTCAAATGAAGGTTTACAAGGGTATTTATAGGAGGGAAGCTAGGGCAACACTCCTAGTTCCCTTCCTATCCTTATTGGGCCAAGCTTATGGGCCTTCTACATAAGCTTGACCTTAAACAAACATAAAGGCCATAATAAAGCTACCTATTACATATGAAATATAAATACTTGAAATATTGTTTAGGAGTGATTCCAACAATCTCCCCCTCAAGTATATATGAATGAAAACGTTGAAGGCGTTGATGTAATAGTAGCAAGGACGCCTTCTCGACATTCTTCTTCTTGTGAGAAGAATTGCCTTGATTCGAACAATCTCCCCAGTGTAGAGAGATAGTTATCTTTGAACGGTTATGCTTTGACGCCATCTTTAACTTTGTTCTTTGATCATTGTTCTTTGTGGTGAGAGTGATAGTATGTTGTTGTTCCAGATCGGTCCGCCTCGTGTCCGCTTCGTTGCTCCAGCGTCTCCACGTCATTCTTCAACATGCTCACACGCTCTTTGACGTTGGAATTCAATATTGATGAAGTTCTTTAAGTCTTTAACTTTGTAGATTCTTTGGTTTGACGAAGAATCATTCGGACGGTTGTGTTGCTTTTGAATAGAACTTCCATTAGTGATGATGTTGGCGTGAGCATGAGAAGAATCAAGACGATCATCCCGCCCCGGAGCTTCCATAAGAAGAAAACATTTCAAACGGTTAGTAATAAGCGGTTTCCGACACTTACAAGTTTGAACTTCGAGAGTGTCAACAAAGATAGTGTGAAAACACAACTCTAATTTTACAAAGGCCGCTCGAATCGGAGTCCCACAAGTGAGATAACACGAAAAATCGGGTACATCCCTACGATTCGTGATGAGTCACCGAGGTACACCGCATCACCTCACGATCAGACCGCTTGAGACACACCCGAATCCACGGGAGTTACCGGCGACTTTACGGCCGATGTGGCGTTTGATGTTGACCCGCAGAGTTTCCATTCAATCATTAAGGATCACAGATGTGAACCTCTCATAAATGTTCTCGACAGATTGCTAAGATCTGTGAAGGACTCGATATGAACCATTGATGATCTTATTGTTGATCATCAAGTGATTAAATGTCAAGTGTTCCTAAGAGATCTTTTGATGAATCTCGTGGCTCTAGACTCAATAGTGCTTTTGGTTTTCCCGAAAGGAGACTAGGGAGAGGGTCTCCTTCTTCAATACCAGAATCTCTAGGAGAAAGCCGATAGTTTACGTAGGGTTCCTCGTGAGAATGAAACAAGCTTCGGTTGAGAGAAACTTGAGTGGCTAAGAAGGTTTAGTGCATGCGCCACCGGGTCCATGACGACTTTTAATCTTCAATACCGGTGCCACTAAGTGACAACCAAGAGCATATGAATTGAACCCTGTTCCGCCTCTAAGTTGAATAATCTAGAGGGCTATTTCTTTTCACCCTTTTCTTTGCATTTCTTTTAATTCTTCAACTCCTTCTTTCTCCGATTCTCATTTTCTCCTTTTACAATCATACCTAAGGACTTCTAAATACTAACTATTTGTGGTGTCCTTGGGTAGATCCCTCCGCTCTGGCGGATCATAGGACGGTTATTCCTAACCTTAGTCACCTTATAACTCCATGACTAACCTATGTTTGCCATTAAAACCATCAGATGAAAAAATGTCTCTCAAAGGGTTTGTGAATGAAAAACATTTTAGTACCATTGTGAGATAAGATTTTGCATAAATACTCCCCCTCCAGATGTGCTTAATAGTTTTAACGGTTAAAATGCATAAGGAGGAAAGAAAGCGCGACTTTTGAATTGATCGACTCAAGATAGACAATCCCCGCGAGACACGGTTACGTTGCATAGTTAAAGAGTTACATTGTCAACTTTTAGGTGACAACTAGCTCTAATAACTACCTTGAAGGTGTAGACAAACCTTGGAAGGTTGTCAAACCCGTCGGAGTTCATGTCTATCAAAAGTTTCTCGAATGGTACATTCTACTCAGACAAGTCCTTTGCGAGACACGCTTACATCACTAGCTTAACTAGCTTGAAATTATTACCCGCCCAGACAAGTCTTTTCGAAGTTACTAACAGCTTTAGTACCGTCACAATTCGTTGGTTAAGTCAGAGGTACACAGATTCATTTGCATTTTGTACAACATATTTCTTATCACACAATTTTCTCCCCTCAAAAATGGCATATTAAAGTGTTATTTTTGAAACGTTTGAGAATAAATATGACCATTTCGAATGTTGCGGGAAGAATGACCATCGGAACAATTTGTGAACAAAGTTTCAAATACTCCCCTCAACAAGTGATATAAACGGTTGAGGTTTTGAAAGTCTTAAGGGAAAGTACTTGTTCTTTTGAGCAAAACCTTGAAAAGTGAAAGGTTTGATAGGTTTTACTCAAAAGTAAGAAGCTTTCGCCCCTTTTATAAGGATTGTGGCAATCGCCGCACTACGTGGTCCTTTCTTGACAATTACGGGTTGTACAATCGCTATGTGCACAAGCCATAAGACATATTTAATCATACATCCAAAATTATGAAGGAAACAATTCAAGGGGTACCGTGAAGTGCGTGATGTTCCTGTGAGTGCATTGCATGCTGGAAAGCCGGTGATGTTTCTCCGGGTCGACCACCAACATAGCTCTCCAATCGTCCGAATCGATCCCTTCAACAACCGCTCATCAATCATGGTGATGATCCTTCACATCCCTCCTTTCCCGAGAATTCCATGCGTTTAGACCCACTTTCAGCGATATCCTTCAACTCGATGCTAATCCGCCCTAACCAGCCTTCAAAGTATGATCCCCGACTGAAGATCACTACACGCCATTAAGCAGCTTTGAAGTTCACTTCGTAAACAACTCCGAAAGGTTTGCTGATGAGCGTATATTGAGGTAGCCGATTGAGATCGGGAAGAGTAAGCATTGGAGGAGTGAGGTTGACACGCCCCGATAAGATTCAACACCATCCGATATCTTCAACACGCTCTTGATCACAATTGCCTAATGAAGATGAGAACCGACTTGATAAATTCACGCTGAACTTCGCCGAGAATTGTCTCATACGCACTCGCACTTTGGCAAGGTACATGTCTTCGATGTCGCTGAGGGACAAGTTCTCAAAGTCACCTCGAGAATCCATAGTCCTCGTTTCATCTTGTCGCTTGACTATGATATTCTCTAAGAATGAATAGTCCCACTTAGACTTGAGATCAATGTGTTTGATGGCCACGATGTCCTTAGAACTATACAATCGCATGTTGAGACTTCAACCAGCAGCCAGTAGTAGATTCTTCGGCGCTCGTGCCAATGATGAATCCCATAAAATGCATCTTGGTCGTATGCTTGCACGCTGTCAGAAAACAAGTGATTTGCACGTTCCTCGATAGCTATGCAGTTTGAGTAAATAGTCACTGGAATGGAAGAGTCAATGATGTAGCGTATTTTCGCGAACCATCGCTACCGCGTAAGAGAAAATCCAGGTCTCTGTTAAAGAAGTATCGGAAGGAATCCGTGGTTCGCCCGCTGGCCAATGGTCGGTAGGGGTTTGGTCCAATCAGTGTAGTATGGAGGGTTGTCCCTTTGTGTGAAGTCAATGTTTGCTTCCGGATTGAGCCAATCCATGTCGTTAGACATAGCTCGAGCGATGTTCTCAAGATGATATTCGACCGACGCCAGAGCTGTCTTTAAGAAGTTGGAATGCTTCATTCTTGATTCGCTTCAATTCAGATTTCGCCATTTTCTTCACATGGAACTTTTCTTGCAAAAGTTTTATGCGGCTCCAATGTAGAACCGTCTACCAATTCTTGACCTTCATCAAGGTAGGGAGTTTGATTGTCAAGTGTGGAGAACCATTCAAACTCTCGGTTTTATCGCATCTAGCCATGAGACAACCAGCCGAGTCGCCTTCTTCTTCTTTGGAAGGCCTTGATGATGATAATCGGTTTCGTGACTTGTTTGGGTGAGGTGGGTTGTTGTCGGGGCTCAAGGACCTCTTCATCGCCACCACCCGTATACTCAAAGTAATCACCGCTTTATGAGTCGGGTGGTAACTCGGAATCGCCCCAGGTTTATCAAGAGAAGACCGAGGTGGAAGAGACTTTTGTTGAGAAGAAGTTCGTGGTGGAGGAGGTGGCATAGAGGTAGATTTACCGCATCGCTTCCGACGCTTAGGTGCGTAATTCCTTATCCTTATCATCGCCATCTCTTGGTCGCTTGGGTTGATCATCACTTTGCATGATGATCTGAGTTGAAAATCAAGTAGATTTTCGAAAAATTTAGCTTCATCCGGTAAACGCCTGATCGCTGACATTTGTATCACAAGTTTAGCGATTAACTCTGCATTCAGAGAGATCGCCTTCTTTGGCCATTGTAATTTTAACCAATGCTACGATGTTAGGGGTGAGTTGTCTGGAAAATATTTCTCTAGTCACACCGGGACAGTTGGTCAAGAAGAAACTTGTGAGTATGATCTCTTGTCGCTTTTCCAGCCTTTAGGATTTTAGGAACGATATCCTGAAGTTACTTGTTAGTGTAACCTTCGATCATTTCGTTCAGTTCCTCTTTACGATGACTCTTCATGAACTTCAGAACAAATTCCCTTTCTTTCTCCATCTTGTCATGCTCGTCATACATATGTCCGTATGTGATCAAAGAAAGAAATTTAGCTTTTGATGAGCACGCTTTTCCTCGACTTGTTTGACGCCTTTGTGAATTCCCTTATGAGCTTGAGAATTCCAAGATCGAGGTGGTTTCTTCACAGATTTGGATGATGATTTTGTTGATCTTTTGATGGTGGTGGTGATGAGTGAGATGAAGAGTCTGATGATGAGGAGACATGAGGAGACTTCATGTCCTTTGGAGGTTTCGAGGTTTCCTCCTTGAGTATGTTGGACTGCCTAGAAGAAAGTCTTATATAATCATCCTCGCATCCTTAGACTTTTCTTTCTCGAGTTCCCGCTTTTCAAAATCATACTCAATAGTGTCCTCATAGCGCTTGTTGTTGCACAAGAGTTGGCACCGCATCCCTTATCGGGTTGATTAACCGCATCGATCCGGGAGGAGTGGGCAAGACCACTTGATCCTCCGGGCCACCCATTTGATCTTTAGCAAATTCTTCGCCTTTTGAATTTGTCTAACTAATTTAAACTTCTTCCTGTATGATTGATCCAATTGCTCTTCTTCTTCTTCGTGAGCTTTCATCATGAGATTCAAGTACATGAGTCTTTCCTTTTCCATGTTCGGCTATTGGACTTGTAGATTTAGTCTGGAGGAGGGATACGCTGCGCATTCAGAGAAGGTAATCTCTTCATCCGTCAAGCATCTTCGAGCTTTCGGCCCACAAGCTTTCGCGGTTCGGTTTGGGAATTGGAATGTGAGCAGCTTCCTTAGATGGAACAATCCTCTTTGAAGGAGGGTTCCTCTTGGGAAACTTCCTTTGACTCACAAGATTTTACGCACTTCCCCTGCACTTCCTCTTGGTTCTCTTTTACAGGTGTTCCGTAAGATTTTTCGTCGAGATGACCAACTTTGCCTTGTCCGACCGCCTGCATACCTTTTGTACGCTTCAAGCTTTCGACATCTTCGCTAGAAGGAAATCCGCAAAGACAAAGACCTTGTTTCTTTGTAGACGCTTTCCTTGATTCTAACGATAGAATGGGTTCCACAACATGTCGTGATTTTCGGGGTCATTGAGCCTCTTGGGAATGTCAGGGTGAAGTCCAAGTGCTCTCTGGATCAACAATTTTGTATATCCGATGTAGGGAATCTTTGAGCCAAGTTTGTTGAGAAATGACATCATGTCATCCCAAATCGGAGCTTCGATAGCGATGTGTTTCTTGTTGACCAATGCCCGTAATATTTGCGCTCCATGAGCTTAGGGTGCTCATAGCCGCCACGCACTGAAAATGACTTGGTGATGATCATGTAGAGTGTTCTCCATGGTTGAGGAATACTCTTAAGCTCTACGTGAGAGTGCTTGGTGATTACCCTCGTAGCCTCGCCATAACCGATATTGATTAAGAATTGAGAGTGAGCTCTTCAGAGTGTGGCATATAGTTTGGTTGGATCGACATCGTGAATTAGGAGAATGCTCTTAAGTCCGCAGTGTAATGGTGACTTGTTTGTGATTCAGAGTCACCGCCACGCAGCTTGTCCTTTGACCCTTTCCATAGTGTTCCGAACTGTTGGATGTAGATCTCGTGAACAGCTTGCAGTGTGAAAGCATGTTCTCGACATACGGATGAGTCCTCAGAATATCAATAGCAATTAAACATGAAGATTCAGAGCAAGTGAGGTCAAAGTCAACACGGAGATTATTCTTTCCTATCTTCATTGGATAGCCATGAGGATAGATATCAAGAATGGAGAGAACTTCGTGTGCATCCACATTCATTTGTTCAGCCATGTCGTGATCTCAAATAACATTAGCCAAAAGAACCAACATATCGAAAGACATAATGTTAGTCAACGGAAGGTCTTATTGTCTAGTTATTGAATGTACAAAGTCAATGATTGTTACGAGTCCTAAGTCACTTGTTTGTTCAATAGTTCAATGATGTCGAAATGTTTCGCGGAGTTAGTTAACTTTGAGTTTTAAAGTTTATTTTATCACTTATTGTTCACAACATATCATACGATTTAAGTTTATTAGTGACATTTTAGGATTCGTGATGATATGATTAGTTTATTTACAAGTTTGTACACGTAACAAATCATCATGAAGGTCAATCCAGGATTAAGCGTAGTATTGGCAAAGTTATGTGAGATAGGAATGATATATGCTTAGCGTAAACTTACGCTGTAGAGAATTCTTAACTTACGCTGTAAGAAATGTTACGCTGTAGGAAAAAGGAGACCTTATGCGTGAGCTTACGCGTAGGCATATATTAACCTTACGCGTAAGGCTACTCGTAAGAGTTGACCTTATGCGTAGAGGTCATCGCTTACGCATATCCTTCACGTGATACGTAGTCCATTGTAGAACCTTACGCCGTAGCTATGCGAGGATTTTCTTACGCTAACATAACTACGCCGTAGGGTAATCCTTATGCGAGATAATCAAATGACCTTGATTCTCAATTTAAGTGTAGCAACTCAAATAAAACATCATATCATCAAAGTTAAACACATATCATTCATTTTATCAACAAAACATGGTATGAATCATTCATGTGCAGTTAAGCGTAGAAAGTCATATCGCTAAGTCAAAACCCTAAGGGTTATGAATTACGCCGTAAAGTTTTCTAGCCATAGGATTTGCACCAAACTTGTTCTCTCGTAGTTCAAGAGAGTTGATGAGCTTTATATACCAAGTATTAACATCTAATTCATGGTGAATCAAAAATGCCCAAACTTATGAACCTTAAACCCTAATTTCAAAAATCAATTAATCAGTGTTTCGGGTGGTTATAGAGCATGGATATCATCAATTCAACATCATATGAACATAACCCAACAATATTTTGACCAAAACACTTCACATTTGGAAAACCCAAATCCACGCATAAACCCTAAGTTTCAAAATCAATCAATTCATGTTTCTAGGTAAGATTTGAGGATAAAGATATTATCATTGATGCTAAAACACGTTTTGACACAATCTTTTAACCACAAACACACACTACATATGATTATGTGTTCATACGCTATGCGTAGAACACAAAACCAAGATTATACATCTTTTGACCGTTGATTCATGAAAAATCAAAACCATGTTTGAAAACATGTTAAGATTATGAAACAACTTACAAGATGATGATCCAAAACACGATTTGAAGATTGATCTTGCGTAGGATATGTTTGGTTTTAGTAATAAATGAGAAGAGTTAAGTTAGGTGGAGGTTTAATTTAAAATAGCTTTAAGTTTTTGACAGTTTTGGTCCCTCCACCTTTTCCATTTTCATCCAAAGCCTTTTAACTTCCATTTTGGTTACCAAATGAAGATTTTAAGAAAGAAACTTGACGACACTCCCCTTCGACTTGAGAAAATAATGAAAGGTTATTAATTAAAGTCCGAGGAGTGTCTTTGAACCAGAAAATGTACCACCATTTGTAAAAGAATCAACCGAGATATGATAACATGCAAGTACACCGGTGTTTTGAAACAAGTTAAAGTTTATTTTTCTCCCTCAACACTTGATCGAAAAATAATCGAATTTTGAAAGATTATAGTGTTGACGGAAGAAATGTACTTGCAATGTTGAAAGAAAAGTAGATTAGAAGAATATTTTTGTTGTTTTATCAGGTTTTATAATTTTGTATTTTGTTTTTGAAAAATTATTTACAAAAGATGTTTTGGTGTTTGATGTGTTTTAAGACTGCTTTTAGGAGGTCATCCAATTCCTCTTGAGTCAAACACCTCATACCAATCCCGTGGACCAACTCATTAAACCTAGCGGGAGGCAAGGCTTTGGTGAGAAGATCGCCAATTGGTATTCAGCATCCACAAAATATAATTCAACAAGACTCGCTCCACGTGATCCTTGATGAAATGATATCGAGATCGATGTGCTTTGATTTCGAAAGTGCTGAACCGAAGTTGCACGAGATTGCAATTGCACTCTGATTGTCGCAATACATCGGGATTCTGTCAAATACGTAACCATAGTCTTTGAGTTGTGTTCTCATCCATATGACTTGAGCACAACATGCGGACATGGCTACATATTCTCGCTTCGTTGATGACAAATGTACAATCCTCGCTTCTTCGATTGCCAAGACACCGCTTTATCACCAAGAAATTGTAAAGCTCCCAAGTGCTTTTCCGTGAGTCTAAGCATCCCGCGGGTCGCGATCCCAAAAGCGATTAGTTCAAAACCGTAATCCTTCTGGATACCGTGATCCCCAAGTTAATGGTTCCCTTTATGTATCGGAGGATTCTTTTAGCCTCAGAGAGTGGGTTTCAGCTTGGTCGCGACCGATAACGGAGCATAGATAAACGGCAAAGACAATATCAGTCTCAGTAGTTAGATACATGAGAAACCTAATAATACTACGGTATTTTGTAGGGTCCACCAATTTCCCATGTAAATCACCGTCTAGCTTCTTGGTATGAGCCATTGGTGTGGCATAGGTGTCAAGTGTTTTCATTCCAAATTTGTTTAACAATTCAAGGGCATATTGGACTGACTCAAGAAAATACCACGGGGTGATTGATGAACTTGCAGTCCTAGAAAGAATGTAAGTTCACCCATCATGGACATTTCAAAATTTTTCTTCATTAGTTTTGCAAAAGCGATTGAAAACTTTTTATGTGTAGACCCAAAATGATGTCATCCACGTAAATTTGAACAATTAAGATATGTTCCCGTGATATTGTATAAAAAGAGTTGGGTCAACCGAACCTTTGGTGAAATTATTAGCAATGAGGAAAGATGATAGCTTATCGCATTCATGCCCGAGGAGCTTGTTTGAGACCATACGAGCTTTGTTCGCTTTGTAGACATGATTCGAAACTCGTGATCAACGAATCCATCCGGTTGGTCGACATAAACCGCTTCTTTAAGTTGTCCATTGAGAAACGCAGCTTTGACATCCATCCGATAGACCGCTATATTCATATGAGCTGCGAACGCTAGAAATATCCGAACAGCCTCAAGACGAGCAACCGGAGCAAAAGATTCTTCAAAGTCTAATCCCTCTTCCCGACGATAACCCTTAGCCACCGTGACGGACTTGTTTCGATGACGTTTCCTTCAAAGATCCAATTTGTTTTTCCAAATCCATTTTAGACCAATGACGAGACTCCTCGTTGGTCTTTCAACCGCTCCCATACTTCAAGACGTATGAATTGGTTGAGTTCTTCTTGCATGGATTCAATCCAGTTGTCTTTTGTCATTGGCGTCTTTGATGTTTTAGGTTCAGATTGGCGGCATGCTGAGTGCATAAATGCAATGTTCACCGTCCGAGTGAAGACGCTGTCTCAGTAACGACCGGTTGATTCGTTGCCAATAATGTTTTCTTGAGGATGGTCTTTCGTCCATCTATGTGTGGAGGGTTGATGTTGGTATACATTGTGCGATTCTGAGGATTCAAATGGTTTGTTGAAGATTCCGCGACATCCGTGCAAGCAGCCTCTCATTAGCAAACGGGTTGAAGAACGATTTGGATCAAAATCTGCGTGGGGGTACTTCATTCGAATATCATCACCGGTTCATCATTGTTGGAAGCGGTGTGTTCAATCTGTGTTGGAGTCAATCGGTGTAGGTGCTTCTTCAACAGAGTTGTTGTAGCAGTGTGTATCGTATAGGAATATTATCGTTGTGCAAATGGAAACAATGGATACACCGAGCACGCTCATCAATATCGCCACCGGGAGCAAATAACCTTTCCATTTGTTGACGAGTAAGTCGAGGGCTTTCTTCACTGATGATGGGGTTTGAGGGAAGTTTAAGCGGTTGTGACCGGTTCTAAGTCAGTTATACTCGTAAGCCATTTCAAGAAGTTCATCAAAATGAGCATGAATCGCTTCCATCACCGCTTTGTATTCGACGATTCCGATTCGAAACCTTTGGAATTATCACAAGATCCAATAAAGACTCCAATGTCAGCTTTGGCTTTGAGCTTTCCAAAGTCATCACGATCATTATTCGGATAAAAAAGAGATCCAAATACATGAAAGTGTTTTAGATTCGGTTTTCTGTTATGGACAAGCTCAAAGGTGTTTTGTTGTATGCTTTGTGATCATAGAACGGTTTTGAGTATAGCATGCAGAGATACAACCTTCATAAGTAACTGAAGTTTAGCATTGATTAACATTGTTCTGCAGCTTCCACTAACGCTCGGTTTCGCTTTCAACAACCCGCTTTGTTCTGTGTACGCAATAGATGTTTGATGCTGAATTACCACTTTCTCATAGAATTCTCGAAGGGTTTTGTTAACAAATTCAGCCTTTGTCTGCGCTCGATGATTCCGATTGTCAGCGGAGTCAACTCGTATTTTGTGAGAAAGGTGATGATCATTGTGGAGCTTGGTCTTTGCTACGAAGAAAGTAGACCCAAGTCCATCGAGAAGTCATCAACAATTACTAAGATGTAGCGCTTGCCATTGATCGCTTGCACGCCAAGATCGGGCCACACAAATCCTTGTGAAGAAGATGAAGCACATGCCGAGAGCTGTGTTCCACCTTTGAAGGAAAATGAGCACGAGTGCTTTTCCCTTGTTCACAAGCCGAGCAAAGGTGATCTTTGAATACCGAATCGGGGGAGTCCTTCAACTAGTTTGTGAGCAAGGTTGGTGATGGTTTGAAAGTTTAGATGTGAGAGACGACGGTGCCATAGCCAGATTTTGTTGATGTTGCCTTAGAAAGTAAGCAAATAGGAGAGGAAGCAACCATGTCTTGCATAGAGATAGTGTAGAGACTAGAATTACGAGCCGCATATAAGGTCATTTCCTTGTAGATCACTTAATGAAACAAGTTTTCTCCCTCGAAAGCAACCTCCAAATCTCCATCACAAAATTGACTCCATCGAAAACAGATTGTGATTGAGGCCTTCCACATAGTAAACCCTGCTAATTTCGATGTTCCCATTGACATAATCTCCGAGCCCATGATAGCAAGTGATCATTCCCTAACCTCGACAAAGGCCAATGAACTTTGCAATAAAGTTTGATAACACTTTAAGATTTCCTGTCATGTGTCGGGAACATCCGCTATCAACAATCCAGAATGATCTCAGACACCCGCATTACACGCATCTAATAACGGATGGAATAGAAGTAGATGTGGAACCCAAATGTTAGAGGGTTCCATAGCGCTTATAGTAGATATACAAACATCAATAGCTTTAGGTATCCACTTAAATCCTAGTGTGTTATATATCCATTTCTCCCATCTATAACTACTCTTTGCTTTAGTCTTAGTGAATTCACTAGGTGGTACTACATTCCTAGGAGGTGAAACCGAGCTACAGGGACAAGAATGCGCTTTTAGAATCTAAAGATGGCGGTCTACCAAGCAATGCACTTAGAAAGATTATTTGGCCTAGAGGTATTCCGGTTCTTAGGATTCCTTAAACGAGAGATTATAGCTTTAGCAACACATTTATCATGGCAATCAAAATTCATACTTTTACCACAAATAACACAAGGTGCATTCGATCAATATCAAAAGTACTTAACGGTTTAGCATTCGTTACATCACTATTTCTATTACATTTGCCGAACGCAATATCTATAGTGGAGGCAACGGGAGTCTTATTCATAGTCCTAGGGTGTTCTTCTACTTTAGCATTCTTGATTGATCTTTTCTTAGGTCGCAACTTCCTATTCTTCAATTGAGTGCTCTTAGGCTGTGAAGTGCGGACGTTTGGAAAAGGCTCAACTATTCCCTGCTTCAAGAGAAGGAAGCACGCTAGCTACTTGTGATTTGGCAAGAGAGATTCTAGGTGCATGAGTACTAAGTGTTACAGGGGCTAATCTCTTAATGATTGTTGGTGGAAGTTGTTCATACTTTCCTAACATTCCTCTTAACTTGATGATAGTGTGAATCGATCTTGATTTTCGGATCTAACATTTCCAAAGAAAATGCATAACTTCCTTAGTGTGTGCAAGATAATGATCAAGTTCATTTGATGCTTCATCACGAGTCTTTTGAGTAAATCAAATATGACACCATATTCCTTTTAACTTTTACAAGTTCTTGTTCATATTTTGAGATTTGACACTTGAAAGACACGCTTTGATCATCCAGTTGCTCAATTTTAGAATCGAAGGTTTTGCACGCGAATCGTTGATTTTGTGTTGAAAAGCAAGTTGTTGATCGTGAATATCTTTTGACACCAATTAAGACGACGTATTGCATTTGAAAGTTCGTTTGACAATCGCTTGTTTTCAACTTAAGGACTCGACCAAGCACATTATCGTTCTCAACATTTACCACGTATAACATAAAGATCGCAGAGATATTATCAACTGCATATGACAACGAATTCAATAACACAACATTATGAACATCCGCACAGATAACATCTTCCAAGAGTCGATCAACATCTTTTCTAACATTTTCTTTTTACGCTTAGTGTTTGAAATAGATGTTTCGCTTTCAAAACGCTTTTCATGACCCAAGTTCCTTATGAAAATCCTTTTCCCGTGCAATTGCACAACTTTTCAAGTTTTAACATTAGGTAAAAGATTTTTCTAAAAATGTCTCTTTGTTCTCGCCCAGAGGCTTATTGAAAATGTTCAACTTTGATTTCGTGACGATATTCTATCTCATGTTGTAAAATTTTGAGGCCATGAAAATGTCAAAATATCGAAGAATTTTTCGATTTTCATGTTGTGAGTTTACTTCACTAATGGAAGGTAAAGGACCATAAGTTTGTGCAAAGTCCTGCTTTGGGATTAACAATAGAAGACTCGTGTGTTTTGATGATAACCATTGGTGTGTTAGAAGAATCCGTTGGTGTGACGAAAGTGACCGCTTTAGAATAATTAAAAGGTTTGTTGTAAACAACAGTTTTTAATTTTGATCGACTCTCGCCTTCGTGATCTAATTCCTCTTGACGATGATATTCAACAACATTCATAAATGTAATTATCAATTTTATATTGTGCACCGAAACTTCGTGATTTGGTTTGAATGATTTGATTGAAAGCTTAGGTTTGTAATCAGCAAGATTCGGTCCATATCCATTTGGATTTGGTTTTAAAGTAAACTTTTCAATGGTCGTGACCGACTCGCCATGTTTGTAAACAATGCTTTAAACTCTTTAAGTTTGTTTTGCAAGCCGATGATTTCTTCAAGATGATCATCTATTCGCTTCGCTGAATGCTTTTGTATGCAGAGAACTGCTTTTGACAAGTTAACAACTCAACCTTTAGCTTTTTGATTTTCCAAGGTGAGAGCGTAATTTGCTTTTTATGTTCATGTTTCGCTTGTTCTATTTCGCATAACAAAGCATTCTTCAAGCTGCTAGATCACGATCCGTCGCTCTAAATATTTTTCGCTTTGATAAGATTTGGCAAAGGTCGCTTCAAAACCGCTTTCACGATTTTCTTGAGTTTTGAAAAAGTTGAGTTGCTTTTGTAAACATTCAAAATCCTTTGTTAACAAAGGCATTTTTACTTTTCAAGTCCCGTTTAATGCAACACATTTTCCATTATGGATTTTTGGTCTTGAAGTAAACGAGCAAAATCTGATGAGGCAAAGTTCATCTTGTTCAACATGAGTCACAACATGATCATTATTTAGATCCTCAAGTATAACCACGGAGTCAATTTGATTATCAAGGGAAACCATTGGTCATCTTGATCGCCAAATATAACTACGGGTCTAGTTGAAAATCTTCGAATGAGATGTGGATGACTCATTTTGAACATTCAGAGCCTTGCCGGATTCAGATGTTGGCGGAGATATGAGATCAGAGATAAATATGGTTTGTTCGGTACCGAGACAAGCCATCGCTGTCATACACCGGCCTGTGTCACTCATGTGTAACGCCTGCATATTAGCCATCAACATAACAACTGCATTGGCCTGCAAGTCCTCCATATCATCATCCGAGTCAAGATTTGCCATAAAGCTCGTTTTGTCCGTGAGAGTTCCACCAGCTTCATCCTTAAGAGCCAAAAGAAGAGCCTCTTTGAAATAAGCACCGCCCTTAGTCCTTGGCTTTGGGCATGCATTAGCCAGGTGTCCCTTCTCATTGCGTTGTAGCATCGAAGACCATTCAACCCATTCTGAGCATTTCCCTGCTCCACCACTTGAGCTCTATTGTTATTCCTACCCACAAAGATTAAACCCTTGACCACCCCCATCCGACGCACCATAATCACGATTCTCAACTTCAACACGCCCATTGTTCACAAATGCTTGAGTCCGTGTGTTAGATGAGGAACTAATACGATTGTTGGATTTGTTGGTATAACGGCTAAAGGCATTAGCAATCATAGCAAATCCTTGTTGCAATGCTTCAAACGGATCGGATTCCTCATTAGCTTCAATCGACATATGCTTGAGCATTGTTGTTGTATGGAACCAATTGATTTTGTTGAGGTTGAGGTTGTTGTTGTGAAGGTGTGTTTGAAGCATTTGGTTGAGTTGCCGTTGAGAGAATAACCGCTTGAGCATATAAGGCAAGTTGTTGATTTTCCCGATGTGTTGGTGGAGCAATTTGAGCACGGAGAATCCTTTCCCGATCAACTTCCTTTTCATGAGGTTTCAAGTAATCGCACAACAATCCATAGGAAGATTGATGCATGTTCTTCGCTTGACGGAGAAAAATGACATACTTCTCCCATTCGGGACCAAGACTACTCAGAACTTAGTATTCACTTCGATTCTTGGCATGATGATGTTGTGTTTATCCAAATCATTGATGATGTCCGAAAATCTATGATGATAGGACTCTAGTGTCTCTCCATGTTCAATCATGAAGTGTTCATAAGCCAAGTAAATTTTGGATTCCAAATCCTCCCGATTGAGTACAGATCCTTCCATAAGAAGATCTAATATGATCCCACATTTTTGTGCGTTTTGAGCATCAACATTACGAAGAATTGGGTTTGGTAATCCTAAGAGGATGTATTCCATTGCAAGTTCATCAGCTTCATAGTGTAGAAGTTCAGGATTTAAATCGCAACAAAGAGCAATGTTGGTTTGTTCATCTCTTGGTGGAATGGCATTTGGATCTCCGCGTACAATGATAGTAGGCATCTCAAATGGACCTTCTAAGATAACCTTCTTTAAGAACTTTCCATGTGGCTTCTTCAGATCACAAAACCTAAAGAACCTTATCACCCATTGATCATAGTTTCCTGGAGTGAGCATTGGAGGTCTATCAAGTGATCCACCCTCATGAATTGATTGTTGGCCGCTTAAAGCTTCACACATCTTTGCAAACCAAGTGGGTTCCTTCATAGTGTTCCTTGATGGATGTTGATTGAATTCATTTGTGTATGGTTGAACTTGAAGACTTGGTGGTGGTTGAACCATTTGAGGTTGTGGATTTGCAGAAAGTTGTGGAGTATGTTGTTGATTAAATTGTTGTTGATAAATTGCTTGTTGTTGATTCCATTGTTGATGTTGTGGACTTAGTTGTTGTTGTCGTTGAGGATAAGTGTAAGGGAAATAGTTAGAGTATGGTGGTTGTGACATGTTGATAAACTTGTGTGGTAAAATGGATCTTTGTAGTCGAATGAACCTTTGTTGATGAAGTGTCCTTAGGCGAGAAAGACAAGAACCAAGTAGCACTTATGCGTAAAAACACCAAAAGTTACGCTGCGAACAATGAGGAGTTACGCAGAGGTTTTAGCTTACGCTGAAGTAGGAAAAAAACTAAAGTTATGCGAGACAAAAAGTTAGCGAGAAAGTTAGGCGAGGATTAGCTTATGCGTAAGACAAGGCTTAGGCGTAAGAGAATCTTAGGCGTAGGATTTCTACGCCGAAGGTTGATGCTTATGCGTAATTTTAGGTTTTATCTCAAATGATCTTTTACACTTCACAAAGGCAAAAGATATCCAAAGTCGACGTATTTTCGTGCTTATCCAAGTAAGAAAACACGGAGTAAAACCACCGAAAATGAAGATCAAACCAAGGAATAACTTACGCGAAGTTTTAGGGTTTTACTACGTAGGATTACCGTAATTTGATTTTGCCCAAAAATGATTCTAAACCAGATTTTTGTGATGAAATAGCTTCAATATCACCAAAATAACACAAAAGTGTGAAACTTGATGATCCAAAGCCTCTAAAACAGCTTACGCGTAGAAAGCACCCTTGTACAAAACTAGCTTAAAACGAGAAAACACGAAAGTTTGAAACTTTTGCCAAAAACCAAGTATTTTAACACTTTAAAACATTGAAAGTACAAGAATCTTGGATTAAAAAGTGTAAAAAATCGTTTTTAAGATAACCAAAGATTGCGTTATCTTTACGCGTAAGACCCAAAATCAAAACTTCAAAAACAAACGAGTACACCCAACTATTTGGCGATTGATACCACTGTTAGGTCACTAGTTTTACAACACAAGCTTATAAGAAAGGAGATGAAGGCGATTGAACAAGATCAAACACACACACAAACAATATGAGATACCGGTTATGCAAAGAGTAGTGATGAATGAAGGAAAAACTTGAACAACCAACCTTCAAATGAAGGTTTACAAGGGGTATTTATAGGAGGGAAGCTAGGGCAACACTCCTAGTTCCCTTCCTATCCTTATTGGGCTTGGGTCAAGCTTATGGGCCTTCTACATAAGCTTGACCTTAAACAAACATAAAGGCCATAATAAAGCTACCTATTACATATGAAATATAAATACTTGAAATACTGTTTAGGAGTGATTCCAACAAGTACAATAATACCCTCGAGACCAATTAAATCCAACCCATCTTGTGACCAATGAAAGCCTTCAAATTATGCCAACCAAACAAAACCAATACCCAAGCACATGCTTCCTAATTTGACTAGTCAAATGAAAACAAAGATCTCGAATGGGACCAAATAAGCTCGTAACCACCAATCCATGAAATCCTGTGACATATTATCAGCCTAATATGTGCAAATGATTACAAAGACCACATACAATGTACCCAATTAGAAATAAAGACCACCTTTAGTAATCCTACACCATATCACTGAAAAATCAATCCCATTGCCACAAAAAATATTCAATCAAAAGAAATCATACCTAATGAACTCTATTAACAAAAAAAAATAACCCCACCAACACAAGAGTTAACCAATGCACACATATACCAACGTGGGTCCCAAATAATCAATCTCCATCCAATTGTACCCACCACGTGATAATATTAGACCAATTAAAAATTCATCAAGCCAAACACTCGCTATTCTACATGAATTAATAGCGTATACACATGAATAACCATGGAACCAACAATGAAAATGAGACCCTATGTGAACAAACAATATCGAGAGTAACAAATGTTTGAAAACAATAAAAGATCAATACCAAGAAGCCCAAGGATCCACCAATTAAATACGCAGAACCATATTGACGACACCAAAACACGACCGCCATCATCCCGCTACCGCTTCTCTTTTCTTTGCCACGCCATAAACTCTAATGACATGAAAACCTTATAAACCCTAGATCTAGAGCCACCCGCCGAAACCAATTGTAAAAACCAAGATCCGGACTCAACTAGGGTATAAGCAATATTGATTGATTAGATGCACAGTGGAATAGAAACAACACAATCAATATCACTAATAAGGTTTTCTTTATTAAAACATAAAGAAACTAATACTACTACTACTACTACTAAACGCTCTATGCGTTAATTAGACTCTCATTAGGAGAAGTCTATTATGAAATAAAATGAAAGGATGAGTAAGTAACCCTAGCCGCCATCCCTCTTTATATAATAGAGGGAGGTTACAAACCCTAGCTTAATAGAAAAGCTAACTATTACATATTAGGTCCTCATTGTTTCTTCTTTCTTCATTCTTGCTCGTGGTTTTGTAATCATCAAATCTATAATTCCCAACAATATCTCTGGAAATACTTCAAGGTATTTACCCTTCATGAAAACATGCGGTTACTAAAAGAAGGACTACTTGAAGAAGAAAAAGAGAGTATAAACCGCTTTTCAAATTGGCTACTTGCAATTGGAGATGGGAACATAGGCATACCAGATGATGACGACAACGAAAATACTGCATGGGTACAGATTCCAGATAGGTTTTGCATACCAGAATCTGACAATTCAAGATTAGAATTGATAGATTTTATATACGATAATCAAACATTGCAAAACCCAACAGCTAAAGCCTTACAACATAGAGCAATTTTCTGTCCTAAAAACGAAACGGCAGATCTCATAAATGCACAAGTGTTAGAGATGCTTGAAGGCAGACTTAGAACTTATCTCAGCTCTGATGAAGCATTACCCAAAGGCAACGATGGTGGCGAAACAGAGCTTCTATATCCTATTGAATATCTAAACAGCCTATCGTTTGGAGGTTTTCCGCAGCATAAATTGGAACTAAAAGTTGGAACACCAGTCATGCTTTTGCGTAATTTAAACTTATCAGGAGGATTATGCAATGGAACAAGACTCATAGTCACTCAATTATTGAATAAAGTCATCGAAGCAAAAATTATCACAGGAACACGTATCTCCGAAAAAGTGTTTATCCCACGGATTCTGTTAATTAACAAAGAAGAGCAAATGCCCTTTATCTTCAAAAGAAAGCAATTTCCTTTAAAACTATGTGCTCTTAATGACCATCAACAAAAGCCAAGTGGCCACTCAACAAGATTGAGAGTTTACCTTCCGCAGCCCATTTTGGCCATGGTCAATTATACGCTGCTCACGCAACAACCTACCGAGGGTTAAAGATACTCATCCACCAACAACCAAACCAAAACCCAAATTATACAAAAAATATTGTGTATAAAGATTTTTTGTCACAGATTCTGCCAAACCAGGTTTATCAATCTTTTATTCTCATCACTTATTATATAGGGATAGAAAATAGATGAATTATACTGTCTTTACTACAATGCCTTTATTCATATCCAATATGCTTAACGTTGTAGATATCCAATTATGTATATCAAACATATATACCTAACCACTATCATATAAGAGTAGACACACTCTCTTTGCTACTATTATTTAGTAATCAAATTTGTATTCCCTATTTTTGTCACAATTGTTGCTTCAAATAGATAGTAACTACCCATAATGATAAACGTTTACTATAACATATGTACTAATATTGCATTTATTCATTTTTTTTACCTAAACAGGCAACGACAATTTGATTTTCCCCACATGGAAGGTTCAAGTCAGCTATCCAAGACCCCAGAAGACAAAGGAAAAACGATAATGCCCGCACCAGAGCCAGTAAATGTACCAGACATAAGACCTACAGACTCAAACAAAGTGATTGAAGTAAAAGTTTATCGAAAATGGATTGCCAGGCTAAAAAAACTGATCCTACAGATGTCTGTTGCATACTTCTTGATAAACAGGTATGTAACAAAACATTTTTCGCAACTTAATTTCTCAACTTTATACAAAAACATTGGTCACTGACTTAAAAAAGAGTAAAATATCAATCAGGGTAATGCCATACAAGCAAACATGGGCCGCAAAGGACATACAAGATTGAAAGAAAGGTGCAGAAAATATGGCATACGTAATTGCAGGATTCACCGGGCGAGCCAGAAGGACATGGCAACGTCCGCCACCATAGAACATCTCTCATCTTGGACACAAAACTACTTTCGATATAATTCCGGTGATGACTTCCGTATTACTTTGAGTTCTTGCATACAATGAGCTTCCAAAAAGAGCAGATGTTAGCACAGCCATACTCACAGGCATATACACTTATACATTCCCATTGTTAGCAAATCTCTTTTCTTTCAGAAATAACAATGCCTACATGTTTTGCCATTAGATTACATCGGAACGATTCAACGAGTAGACAAGATCGTATTACGGAAGCACAACATCAAATGTCACACGCTGGAGAGTCTTAGACGTACAGAACTTAGAGTAAGTTTCAAAATAAAAATAAAATAAATAATAACTAACATATTTCTTATTTTTTACATCCCATAATCATTTACCATGTGCATAACAGTGGCAACACAGTTAAATTTAAGATGTGGAATGAAATGGCAATGGAGTTTGACGAAGACGAATATAAAACACTTCTAAAACCAGTGATCATTGCCATTGCGTCCTGCAGAGTGTCAAACAGATTTAACGGTAAATACTGTTGTTACACTTTCTACATCCAGTATCTAAAAACAGATCACTTAAATCTCTAAAGATAAATGTCTAAGCCTAATTTACACTTATGTGCAGAAATCCAACTTCTAGGAACATCCGCAACACGCTATTTTTCTCGAATCCAAACATCCTGTACACAAGAGATCCTAATGTAAGAAAAATATACACTACAAGATAAAAAATTTTTTGTATCGATACACAGTATTGCAAAACAAGTTTTGCCAATACAGGTACAACACAATCCTTGATCTACCTCCTGCACTAACAATTGAGACACAAAGGTTTGAAGATCTGGAGCAAGAAAGGAATAGGAATCGCGTGCCATTGAAAACATTGGTTGACATAAATCCACAGTCATACAGGGTAAATAACAAAAAAAAATATATACATATAGATACATACCTACATTATAATTAATTTCTGCAATAAACACTTTTAGTAACAACTATATTACACAATAGTATGTCAGGTTCACTAATGAAGCTACAATCCAATCCATTGATCGTACAAGGCCATGGTACTACAAAAAATGCTCTCAATGTCCTCTTAAAACTATTGAAGAGTCTCCGGTACCAAGGTGCATCGACCATGGTCCTCAACCTATTCCAACTTATGGGTACCAATACTTCCTTTCACTTTTTGCTAAAAAATTTCTTATACCCTACAAACACAAGAAAACACCATTCACCCTTCAACATATGATTTACAGGTACTGTTTTAGAGCGAGGATTGACGATGGAACAAAGAATAAGCATGTTAACTGCTTAGCCCCAATCAGAAAGGATCATACCTGAGTGCAATAAGCTATTGCCAACACTTGAAGACAAAACCCCATATCACTATCGCAGCCACTACTCTGCCTCGAAGGTACCCAACATATTTTCCAGCTACATTTTACAAAAGAAAGTGTACAAGGAAATGCAGAATTTGTATTGGACAAAATCCTAGACCCAACGCCATTAGCAGCAACCCCAACTGTTGGTTTACCCCTTGAACAACCTACACTTCTTATAGGTCCATCTAACGAAGAAACAAAGGAGTTGCCACTTGCCATACCAATATCACAACAGTTACATGAGAATGTGACAGAAAATGAGGAAGCTACAGAAGGCCATGGTGCTGGTGCTTCTACTCCGCCAACAGAGGTTGGCATCACAGCAGTTGACAACAAAACCGAAAAGACGGCTGCTCAAAACAAATCAGCAAAAAGAGCATTGAATTTCTCTTCAAAGACGAGAATACACCTGAGATAAGCAACAAAAAAGGGAAACAAGACTAGACGACACCAAAATCTGCACCAGCTTTTGCCACAAGAATCAGGGCACCTGAACTTTAGTGCAATATGTATATAACTATATTAGCTTTAAACATGTTGTAAACACTTATGTAAAAACTGTAAGTAACTAATCGTAGTCCGTACGTGCTATGTATAACATGGTATCAAACCATGTCATCCCATCAGAATTAGCCATCCTATATGACAGCAGCTTTTGTAAAACATTTATAATCTTTTGGGGATAAATGAAATGTTATTTGCATCACCTTTTGTATACAACGAAAATCAAAATAATTTGCTATAACACGCCGATTCATAATATTCACAACCATAACAAAGCATACATTTATTAAACACCAACCACAATACATACAAACCCAGTCAAATGACAAAGGACTTAAAGCCTAACACCACAACTGACCAGAAGTACTGGCCGCACTACCAAGTAACGGAAAAGAAAACAAGCCCAAACAAAACTGGCAACTACATATCACAACATCAGCTCTTACCAAAGTAATAAGCAAAAAAAACTACACTACATGATGAGAAAATAAAACCCCATAAACTGAATAGACCATTAAAAAGCACGAATACTATTAATGTAGCCCGCTGCAGCCCGAAGAGCACTATGAGCTTGACATAACATTCCTTGAAATGTGGCCTGCTTAAAAAGCACATGCGCATGCACTTCCCTTAAAAATATAACTGAATTCATAACTACTTGATCACGCGGTTTGTTACAAACCTCTTGAATCAAATCCTCTATATACCTGATGCGTGCAGCAATTTCAAAACACCGCACACGAACCATAGTCTCCCACTCACGCGCAGCAATGACCTCCCTTTCAAAAAAAAGAACCATCTAATCCTGAAGGGCATCACTATCACATGCAAAAGCAAGTTCCGCAAGACATCCAGGGCGCGACATAACAGCAATAACAACTATACCAATCAAGAAAACCAAACACAAAGAGACACAAGAGAAAGGTAACATTTATACCAAAACAAAGGGACTATGCACACTGTATTATCAACAACTTAACCCACTACAAAGACTCTGCAAAAAAGCAATATCAAACAGTTTAAAGACACAGATGCATGCATCAACAGAAAACTACAAACCACAACAGGAAAAAAAAAGAATGTCCACAGACTACTACCAATAATTTTAAATGCTACCAAAACATATGCTAAAAAAGCAAATTCAAATAGTTAAAGCCACAAGCGAATGCACACTTTAACAGCTTTCTGATATTTGCAATTCCACTTACGAAAACAAACTTGAACACCACATTTATGCAACCTCCCAGTTCAACTAAGACCATGTAACCAGCGTTATTTACATACTGCTACCAATAAATAAAACCAATAATACAATTGCAAGAAAATACATACCAAAGGATTTTATATATTAATTGTTGGTTACATCAGTGATACCACCATATCGGGCAAACATCGATCAACAAAATCGTTATCCAACAGTCATAAAACCTACCCATTACCAATAATTACACTTTCATCAAACCCATACCAACAAAATACAGATATAAATGTTTAGACACCCACATCCAACATAGAAACAACCTTAGACACCAAGCTTAGGAAGCCAAGACATATATACAGAAAACATAACTACCGAAGGACATTAACCATCAGACAATTCATTGAACTCCATCAAAGTAACATGTTGCTCCCGCCGACCGATCCCATCACGATCAAATCAATAGTTTCAAAGACCACGCTCGACAACCTCCAACCGCTTCAAGACAAGTCAAAGCATCCACTCCCTCCAGGATGAAAAGGACCCAAAGACTCGTACTGCTTTCACCGGCCAAGCTTCTCAATCTTTTCTCTAAGCTGTCCACTAAGTTCCTCCAACCTTAGCAAAAGATTACGAGCCTCTACCAAATTGCTGTTGAAGAAAAGCTTAAAACATGTTGCAATGTTTTCAGATCCTGCAGCTACCTTCAATTCATCGATTCTGAGTCACCATCAAGCAGTTGAAACCCTAAATCAAAAAAAAAAATGATTAAATGGTTTATAAAATGCTAATTGACGTAAACCTTTATATAAATCCCAAAGTCCTAAGTATTTACATATAAAAAAAACACTTAAAAGCAAAAAACTTGCAAAAAAAAATAAGTACAAAACATAATTGAAAACTCATATGTTAATAAAAATTATGAAACACAATAAAAAGTTTTCATACTTGAAACTAAAACAATAGTCAAAATTTTTTGCACATGCCCCTGTAATATAACAATTGTCTAACTCAAAAAAAAAACACTTCACACATAACATAAAAAAAAATGTAACAAAAAAAATGTAACATCATAACAAAACCAACAACGTTTAAAACAAAACAAAAAAAAAAAAATCAAAAAACAGCAAGTTCATAAAAATTACAAAAACAACTACCTAAGAATATCTACAAACCCTCTAGAATAAAAAAAATAAATGCAAAAAACCCGCCGCAACGCGCGGGTCCAAAAACTCGTTCTCTTTATATAACATTTGTCGAAGACCTTTTGCATAAAGTCGAATAAATAATGTGGTCGGTTTCCACTCACTGTGAGTGTGTAATTGGAATTAAAAAAACATTTCTACCCTACTCACGCAGAGTGTGAGGCGTTCATAGAATAATAATTTTGCTTCTACTCTATAGGAGTGGTGTTCTTCCATTAAAAAACTCTTTTGCTTACCTCGCCACGAAGTAACTTAAAATAATAATTAAATTTCGAGATATACGCCACCGCCTTTCTTCATACCAATCCTTTCTTAGCCTACCGCCTTTCTTAGCCTACCACATATCAACAATCACAAAGACAAAGAGAAAGTGGGTGAAAGGTGAAATGGGTGGTGAATGGTATGAAGAAGTTATTGCTCCCTCATTATCTTCATCAGATCCTGTTTCTTCCCGCTTCCTTCAACTCCGTCATCCTAAAACCGGTTGGTACACCGAATCTTTAGTTCTGCTGTCAAGATTGTGACGATAATATATATGTAAAAAACTTTTATTGTTATCGGGTAATAAAACACCCTTTTTAATTATTGCTTAATTCATGTTTGTTTTTACTAACTATTGTTAATTTAGGGGTTTTTTTTGTAAACTATGATTCGTGATGTTGTTTTTAATTCTGTTACTTTGTAGATGTGTGTGATGTGGATGCCGTTTATGAGGTTGACAAGGAGGATAGTGGTAAGAGATTTACTTACGAAAAGGCAAAGGATCAGTTGGAGATGAATGGTTTGCATAAAGACATGTAAGATAAAATTAATACACTAATATGTTGATTTTCGTTTTTCTATGGGTAATTGTAAATTATAGTTGTATTGATTAACGATACTGATTATTAGTGTATTAATTTTATCTTTCACACTTTCTTGATAGACTTTATTTTTTGGGTTTCAATTGGGCTCATTCAGGAATCAGGTTTACACCACAAATCTAAAAATGTTAGTGCTTTTGTTAATTGACGACTAGAGCTTATTAGATTGATACACCATTGCAGGTAGTATGTGCCCTTCCCTGTAGCGCAGTCCAGCTGTTTGCTTACAATACCTACAAGGTATGAAAGTATACACATAAGCTATATACGTGATATCGAATTTATATACATATACATACAAATGATGAAAGAATATACATGTACTAAAAGGTGTTTGACCAATATTACCGTGATAATTTTGTGGCTTTTATAGGGACAAATAAGTTTAACGGGAGCTGTGGCAGTAGAGTTATTTCCAGTACAAAGTGTTATTTCCAGGTTACTCTTTTAATATTTGTTCAACGTTGTGTTTATATCTGAATGTGTTCGCTTTTGTTTAATCATCCTTGACAGGTGGCTTTTGCTTATGTTCATAATACGTTGCAAGAAGTTGGTGTAAAAAAGCAAAGGTTGACGGTAAACCTTGATCGGGCCCGGAAATGAATTACAGATATCATACTGATGTAAGTTTGACCGTCTGTTTAGGCTCCATGTTGTACATGCTCGGGATATGTTATTAACATATTAGCAATTAATAGTATAATTATTATTATGTACAATAAGTGTTCTCGCTGTGATTTCAGGATTGGCTGAGCCGGGCTACAAACTAGAGTACATTTACTGCAACAAACGGTGTTGATGTTATTCACCATGGTCGTCCTTAAAGATCCTTTGATCCACCTAAACATGACACATCAAGTGCTGTGAAATCAAGGCTGGAAGAATTCCACAAACATACAGGCAAATGGTATGTTGCTTTGCAACTTCCTATTTTCTATCACTAATAACTTATTCAAGTCATCTTAGTCGAGAAAAAAACATTCATTGGGTGAAATCCCAATCTCCATTTTTAAAATCTCTTTCTTTGTTTTGTTGCTAAATGTAAACATTGCTTATTCGGTAGGCGCATCTCGCCAGTACTCAATTGGAGGTCACCTTCAATACCATCTTGCCACAGAAACTGTAATGTTTAATGCCACTCGCGCGTCATTGGTATGTAATGCAAGCACATTTTTGGAGTTACATTTATGAATTCAGTTTCTTTATGAGTTCTTTTGTAGTAACTGTCATGCTATTGGTGTTTACCTGTTAGTGTTGGCGGCCAGAATTCCAAATATGGTTTCTGGCGGTAACGCAGCTACCCCAACAACCAGCTATCACCAGCCACAAAGTATTCCAGGTTTTCATTCTAATTGCACTATACTCCTACGTACTACTATTAATAGTAATCAAGCAAATCCACCAGCTATCTACCCCAATTATAAGTTTCATGTATTGGATAATTTATTTGATAGGAATAATTATTGGTCAATCGGGTCATAAATCAAATAAATTAGCCACTGATGGGTTTAATGACTGAAATAAATTATAACCGCCACCCGATATGTTTAATTATTCCTATCATCGAAAAGTTGGAAGCTTATAATTTCATGAAGCTTTATTGAAAATTATATAAAATAGTTTATTGGCAAGTGAATACTTTATTTGATTTACGACCCGTTTGATCCATAATTTATTTAGTGGAGGTTGGTTTAAAACTGTTGATCAGTACTATGTTGGATCAAATAACCATATTCATGTACTTGATTATTGCTTACTTTCTTACTGCTGTTTGTATACTTGAGATTGCTGATCAAGTAACTGTTACAAGGATTTACCAAACTAATGTATACTGTTGGTTTCTTGAGAATTTTAGCTGTATTGGTCAACATTTTGAATGTTTCTTATGAATGTTGCAGGCGCTTTTCCAGAGACGGTAGATGAAGTAAAGGGCGTTCAAAAAGATAAAAGTTAGTCTAAAAGGTAAGATAACAACACCTATATAAATATATTTATAGTAAGCCATTTGCTTCTGAATGACCCGCTTGACCAATAATCTATTTAGAGTAGCTTGGTTGAAAACTGTTGATCCATACTATGTTGGATCTAATAACCCTATTCATGTAGTTGATTATTGCATATTTTCTTACTGTTTTGAGATTAGTAACGAACTAATGTATACTGATGGTTACTTGACATTTTTAGTTGCACTGGCCAACATAAAATCTAATGACATACACCTATATAAATATAATTATAGTAAGTGACTTGCTTCTGGAATTTATTTCGACGAGCCATGTTCAAGAAGGATTTATGAATTTTACCTCTTTTATCGACATAAAATCTAATGACATACGGAAACGAAGGGTACTCACTAAGTTGTTATTAAAGTTGCAAACTCTTTAATAGTTGTCGAACTTATTTAAGGCCAAGAGTTTGTTCTTGGAACACAAGAAAATCTCTAACCGAGGCATGTCAGTTAATCTATACGTCCATCCGTTTATAAAATATGGTGGACCTATTATACTCTACGCTTAGAAATTGCATGTTATGTTGAAATTGTTATTTAACACCTTCATGTTAACAAGAAACAGACACTGGAGAATAATTTTTAGGGTCATCTATCTGTTCTTGATACAACCAGTCTAACCCTTTTTGCGACACCAATAGAAAGTCTGACCGTGCTATGGTTACTTATGCTGACAGGTAAAACGAAAAAAGGTACAACTACAACTTATTTCAGAGGCAGTGTACATACAAATGATATAAGAGTATGTGTATTCAAGTATGCATACATTGCATGAGGGTGAACAGAATTCTACATGGCTGAAACTGATCAACTGTTGCATAATACACAAAATCACAACCCAAATGGTCTATTTTGGGGAATGTTAAGCTCAATTTTTAACTTTTCTCTTTCTATTGTTTGTACAGCTTTTTTGAGATACTTGGTGCATATTTTTAGAACTAAATCTCAGGCTATCGTTATGGAGTCATTCAGGAAACATCTTTTTTACACTTACGAAGGTTGAAAATATAGTAACACCTCGCCGCAACGCCTGGCTACTTCGCTACTCTACACTTCTGAATGATTTTGCATGAGAGTGTGCCCTCTACCACTCAGCACAATACACGTTCCCCTATCTATCTATATTTATAATATTATCTTGATTCCTCTTTCATCACATTTTAATATTTAAACTTTTTCTCTCGAACAAATTCACAAGCACATGAAATCATTTTTTATATTATATTTCATTATGTGATGGTCTTCATGTATATAGATTATGTGAGATGGACTTATAATTAAAATTGATCGCAACCATTATTAATGTTATAAAAAAATTATAACTTTGATTTTATAACTTTTATTTCTTTAGATTGGATATTCTTTTCTTGTCGGAGTACTAATTAAATAATCGTATTTTATTATTAAAGGTTATAATGGTAATTCCATGTGACTAAAGCCATTCGTTCAGAGCACTTGTCAAACAATTTATTTCATTCAGAATCAAGTTCATTTAGAGTCATTGTATCATTCAAGGCATCAAACCATTCAACAGTATATCATTCTGTTTTATCAAACAACCCCATAGTCATATTGTGAATCTTTCATCTACAAAGAAGATCCAAACCACCATTACCGAGTGTCATATCTTTCTCCTACAATTGTTATAAAGTGAAAGAACAAAAATCAGCATTAATCAAATCAATGATAAAGTAGTAGATAAACTCCCACCATTAACAGTAAGTCCACCCATATAACCCTTCCATATATTTCCATTAAATCATATATCGTATATGATGGCTGACAAAGGTAAAGCTCCTGGTATTACACTTTCTTATGGTATA